>CAMQGK010000052.1:15327500-15842500 GCA_947000775.1 Pterois miles | reverse complement strand
GCAGACTATAAAAGTAGCAGGCAAGCTAAATGCTCACTGAGTAGCTCACTTACAGTAAAAAAAAAATTCGCTAAAAAATTTGTTATTTAGGGAAATGGTTTTGCCTTTAAGACCTGTGATGGTCTCTGAGGTCTGTCTTTTTGGCAGATGACATGCTGATGGGCCATTTCTCACAGACGACTTTAGGTGACATGACATCGACATCCATAAATAAACATGCATACGTCTGTCTTCTGCAGTGTCATCTACTTATTTGTGTCCAAGCCACAATTGCTCACAGATGACTTTAATTATAATCCATCGAAGGGGCCACATATTAAGTGGAAATGTTGAGCAGCAAACACTTTCCTGCATTCTGGTGAATTTTTCTGCATCCCTGTCGGCTTTCTCTGCATCTGTTCTAGTCATAAATAAAACAAATTCTCGAGAAAAATCTAGTCAGAAATAAACAAAAATGAACGAATTAAAATATGAAAGTGTATTAGGGCTTAAAATATAATGATGGAAGTGTATGATGCTCAATTAAAAACTGCATGTTTTTGCTCCAAACTGCATGTGGGCATGTCTGTAAAGGGGAGACTGGTGGGTACCATCATGGAACCCATTGCCATTCACATATCTTGAGGTCAGAGGTCAAGGGATCCATTTAAAAATGGCCATGCCAGTTTTCTCTTACACTTTTCCTGACAAGCTAGCATAACATGGTTGATACCAATAGATTCTTAAGGTTTTCTGTTATTCTTTTAGGGGTACTGTGATGAAACTACCACTAAAAAGAGGTTAATACAAATAATACAAGGCCTTTTGACACTTCAGTCAGTTAATACCACATGCAGTGGAAAAAGTTGCAGCATGACTCACACACATTAAGGTGAGATGCAGATTTTCAACTGTTCGCTGAGCAAAATAGAAATATAGAATTGATTTGCATCGATTGCAAGTGTAATGATTTTATAAAGTTCCCCGTTTTGTTTCCTCTCTAACTTTGTGTTTCCTGTGTGATTTGTGGTCATTTCTGCTGCACCTGCTCTTGTAACTCAGACATTTACAGTGATGTGCTTGATTTGGCAAGTTGGCTCAGCCCTCCACATGACACCAGCAACATGCAAGACAGGAGCTGCCAAACAGCATTCATCCATCAACACACTCCATGCCCCAGTAGCATCTTTTTTGCAGGTATTGGGCTAAAGTTGGTCAACCTGCTGTGTTTTTGTCATTAAGGCAATGACACAAAATTATCAGTTTGGACAGTTTCATCAAAATGAAGTGATAATAAAACTGTGTAATAAAATAATAATATTGGATAACGCCTTGTTATTCAGACAGAAGGGTGGATGTTACAAGCCTGACATTTATGTAGCAAATTACTGACCTCTAAAATACAACAAGTTGATATGCTGCTGTGCTACACCACATGAATTCACAGTTAAAGACAGGATGGGTGATCTTGAGAAACTAGCAAGAGCACACTAGAGATTTAAAATTGATCCAAATGAAAAACCCAGCCCACTGTTGACAACTCTTTTCTAGGGAATGCAGCTAGCAGCACTAGCTCCAAAAGTCCCTAAATCTAGCGAGAAAGTCGACAAGTCGACAACTCAGCCCGGCCCTTCAGGCCTCCCTCCAAAGCCACTCCAACAAAATTATCTTTGTGAACGTGAACAACAAACATGTCTATTGTTAGTACTCACAGCTGTCACGCTAGCAGCTTGTGGAAGACTCTGGTGACGTGCACCGAGTACATGGACAGAGTGCATGCAGGTAGGTAGGTAAGTTTATTACATTCCTGCGACAACCAAAGATACCATATTTTTTCTTTTTGTTGTCAGAGCATTTCACTTATTGATTGCTGTCGGGATGTCTCGGTTGAGAATTTCAACAAATACAACAAAAATTGTCACTAAAATCTTTACCAACCCTACCTTTAAGTGGCTGTGTTGAAGAGGAAAACGTTTTCAAAAACTCCCAATGCATATGCAAAAATTCAAAATGGACCACCTACATACAGTATAACTTTGTGTTAATTCAGCCTCTGCCTTTGATGACTACGTTTGATGAAGCAGAAATCAGGCTAAATATGGTTGAGAGGAAGTGAGAATAGAAGGAACGCAGATGACTTCATCTCAAAAGTCCCTGAGTGATGGAAAGTCACATATGAGTAACAACAATCAGGCAAGTTTATTAGTATAACACCTTTCCTTTCAACGACAAGGCAATTTTTCTGCTTTATATGAGACAGAAAGGGATAAAGAAAAGATATAAAAGAAATGCAAGGCAATAAAATAAGACACATGAATAGGATTTTACAAATAAGATAGAAATATGCTACAAGTCAGTGACCGGGGGCTAGATTTAAAGGTACAGCATGTTTGGCGCCATCTGGTGATGTGGTTACAGAGTGCAACCAACTGAGCACCCCTCCGCTCACTCCTCCCTTTCCAAGACTGCAGTAACATGAGCCGCCGAGCATAAAACTGTGGTAATGCCGTTCGCCTCACTCGGAGGCCATCCCTCCTGTAATAACACTACTTTAGGAGCAACGGAAGTCAAATGGTGACTGGCGGAACATGGTATTGCACTCTACACCTCACGTTATCGCAGTTTCACAAACGTGTTGGAGAGCTACGGTGGTCTTCAGGTAACACATTAAAGCGAAAAGGCTCCTTCTAGAGCCAGTGTTTAGTTTGTCCGTTCTGGACTACTGTAGAAACATGGCGGAAAAACATGGCGGACTCCATGAAGAGGACCCGCTCCCGTGTAGATATGAAGGGCTCATTCTAAGCTAACGACAACACAGCGATTTTTAGTTTCACTTATATGCAGATGCTAATAGATTCCCTGAAATGTTACACACTGTTCCATTAATGCTAGCATTACCAGCGCTTTTTCGTATCAGCGAATCCAAAAAGGGGTGAGGCAGAGGGAGGGAGGAATTAGAAGAATGATCATGAGCTGTTTGTCAACATGCTGACATTGATGCGGTGTTGTTTTGTCTCCATCGAGGCTACTGTGTGTCAGGGTGCATCATCTCAGGCTCGGCATCGATGGGTGGAGGCCATCTGCCCTGAAAAGATGCCTGCGTCCCCGGAACAGATTGAAGTTATCAATATAATTGATCCCTTTCAGACCGCAGGTTTTGCTGAGCCATGTGTCGAGTCCTGCTGAAATTGTTCATCCCTCTCTTGGCTGGCTGGCAGTGGTCCAGCCTTCGGTTGGTTCAGACAATTAAAACAGTTCAACGAAATCCTGCTTTAGCACTTCTGATTGCTCTCTGCAACCATCACTGGCCATAACATGAATAAGTTGGGGTGTTTATTCACCAGTTCATAAATCTTGACTTCTGTGGGAGTACGGTCTTATCCTGAGGTTTATCACCCATAGAAATCCCATTCACAGAAACATGACTTCATCGATTTTGTTTCAGTCAGGGTTGGGAAAGTTATTTAGAGATAGTTGTGTGTCCATTTAAATCTTGCTGTGTTGAATTCTGATGATGGTAGAAGATTGGCTGAGTGCTGTGGGGTTCAGAAGGCTTCTCCAGCTTGAATATGTCTCTCGAGTGCTGCAATCTTCTGTAACAATTTATGACAGTCTGTCCACTTCATCGATTCTGATGAGCAGAGAGGCACAGTGCAGTCCAGGGCACAATTCTGTTAGCTGCTGTTTGGCTCGCATTGTGGGCTGCGGAGGCCAGCTCGAAGTAGATAATCTCAAACCACAGTTGTCATGAATTATCTTCCCAAGGATTTATTTGTCATAGGAAGCCTTCATAAAAGGTGCTAAATGTAAGATTGGGAGCATTTCTATTGCCTCCGCATGGCTCTCAACATGGAGACAGCTGAGCCAGCATCAAGCAGCGAGCAGTGCTAACAGTGCTAAATTTGAAAACAACAGCAACAATGCTGACAGAGCTAACAGTGTTAAAGGTGCTGAATGTAAGATTGGGAGCATTTCTATTGCCTCCGCACGGCTCTCAACATGAAGACGACTGAGTCGGCGGCTGGAAGCTAACAGTGCTAAACATGACAACAACAACAATGCTGACAGCCAACTGCGTTAAAGGTGCTGAATGTAAGATTTGGAGCATTTCTATTGCCTCCGCACGGCTCTCAATATGGCGACAGGTGAGCTGAGGGCCAGCAGCTAACGTTGCTAACAGTGAAAACAACGCCAACACTGCTGACAGAGCTAAGAGTGTTAAAGATGCTGAATGTGAGATTGGCAGCATTTCTATTGTCTTCGCACGGCTCTCAGTATGCAGGCGGCTTAGCTGGTGGCTTGCAGCTAACAGTGCTAATTGCGTTAACAGTGAAAACTATGGCAAAATTGCTGACAGAGCTAATCGGAAGTTGGGTGCTACGCTTCCGCAATGGCACTGTTGATCAGGACAGCGTTATTAGAACTGCCATATGAGAGCGATGCAGAGCAGCAACCGCAAGCAATCTAGTGGGGCAAGCTCACATGCTAACATGTACCTGCTGCCAGCCGGCTATGTCAACAAGGGGAAGCTTGGATTACAACACAGAGAGAGAGAGAGAGAGAGAGAGAGAGAGAGAGAGAGAGAGAGAGAGAGAGTTCTCTGCTCAGATAGACATTACTCCTCTATATGTTTACATAGCAAATAGCTGTTTGATGCTATTAATGCTCTGGGTATCATATAGAGTGCCTTCAAATGTGTTGTAGTTTGAGAGGAAAAGTGGTGTATTGCTCCTGCAACGGCACATAAAAACAAACAAATGGCTGTCATTTGCCTTGATTGCCATGCAGGGAAGAAAGGACATTCTGTGAGCGGCTTCCCATTGAAGGAAACTGTTTCCTCTCACCAAACGCTGCTCATGTGACCCAGTACCAGTTGGAGTCAAAGCCAGGATACAAGGTTCTTTCTTTTCGGTTGGATTGACACCAGCGTGCCAAAATCAATCTGTCATTCTTCCCAGTCGAAGCCACACTTCAGATGCATCCTTACTGATAACAGGTTTCAAGGACTGAATGCGAGCAGTATTTATCATTTCACTGACAGCTCCCAAGGCCTCATATTATAAACTTTTGATAGTCGTCACATAAAAGCTGCATAAGCATAAATGTGAAAAACAAGGCCCGCATTTTATTTATGAAGCTTGTGAAAGCATTGCCCACGCCAACAGTCCATACTGTTCTACCATAGATTAAAACTATGTAGATCAGTACAACATCCAAGGCAGATTTGGGAAATGTAGGTACAAGTTACTTAACTGTAGTACTGCTGGTATATCAGTTTTGAGCC
Organism: Pterois miles; assembly: GCA_947000775.1. Lineage (NCBI taxonomy): Eukaryota > Metazoa > Chordata > Actinopteri > Perciformes > Scorpaenidae > Pterois > Pterois miles. The sequence continues at coordinate 15,837,237 of CAMQGK010000052.1, read as the reverse complement.
AGATAACATGCAGTTTTGCAGAGATGTCCTCCTAAATGCACTCTGAATCACTTTCTTCTCCATTAATTCTGGAGCAGCTTCAGACATTTTAGCTGACGAACTCACAAGTCCAAGTGGTTTCCAGATTTAGGGGACAGTAGCTAATTTTCATATAAGCTGATTCGGCTGTTCTTGGTTAAAGAATGATTACTCTTTCACACCTGAACATTGCATAATACACAAAGCATACAAGGCCACAAAAAAGACAGCTATACACAGCTGTAATAAAAAACGGTTAAGTTCAGAACAAAGACTGAAGATGACTGTTACTTTCTGTTGGGTCTGTATGCCACCTAGAGGCAAACTAGGAAACTGCTGCAAGATTTTTCATAAGTTTCTACTCAAATGAGCCTCAAGGTGCATTATTGACCTTGGAAAGAGAGGTGTGACAACACATTTTGCTGTTTGCAGGGGCTAACCTCCTCAAGCAGGACCATTAGGGACCTGGAACCGACCTGGTGTGCTCCTATAAGCCTGATGTGTGTGCTCAAACTCCTACTCATATTATCTATTTTTTCATAGATGAAGCCAAATCAGCTCAACAGTATCACAAATGGATTAAATGTGGCTTTTTCCTCTTTTTTATAAAATGAAAATCTCAGTAAACAAGCTTCTCATTTGTTTCATTTGTTTACTGTACTGTGCATTTTTTTTTATTTAAGATTTTTTTTGGCATGTTTCACCTTATGAGTGCTGAAACAGAGGGGGACATGATGCAACACAGGCCCCAAGACTGAAATCAAACTGGGACTTTGCAGTTATGTGGCATGCGCTGTAATGACTTGGCTACTACAGTGTACATACAGTAGTTATATATGCTGCTTCTATGCTAGATTTTTTAAAAATGATCCAACTAAAAAATCCAGTCCAGTGTTGCCAACTCTTTTCCAATAAAATAGCTAGTAGCACAAAAGTCCCTAAATCTAGTGAGAAAGTCAGCAACGCTGACAGTCCAACCTCACTCCAAATCCACAAAATTATCAAATTAATGTAGTCACAATAAACGTAAACAATGAGCATTATTATTGTCAGTACCATGCCATATAAGTGGATGTAGTTGCTGTGCTGTTGCCCATTGGTCTGTGGACCGCTGTTTAGAAGCCTAGGCATTTCAGCTGTCGCCATTTTGTTTTTTTGCAACCAGAAGTGACACGAGAGGATAGAGCTACATACAACTGAATGCTGATTAAGACATTTTTAGGCAACCAAAACATTAATAAATAATTTTCAGGACTGAAAACACATTCTGAAAGTGGTTAAAATTATATGATGAAAACCAGACAACTCCCAGACTGGACAACTCCATTTTAGCAACCTGTCAATCACAACGTAGCCACACCTTAAAGCAGGTCCTGCTTTATGGTCTGTTTGATGATTTAGATCTATGGGACCATAATTTACTAAATGAACATCATGCTGTATTGAAGAAGAATGGAAACTAGCGATTGAGACCATAAACTCATGTTTACAATGTTTACTGAGGTAATAAATCAAGTGATAAGCAGGGTTATTATCTTACAGACTTCTATACAATCTGTCTTTTATTTTGCAATGAGAAGGCGTTTAAGATTGGCTTCACTTTTCAGACCCAGAGGCTGCTCATTGGTCAGTATTCACATCTGTCAAGCTAGAAGCTTGTTGACAACTCTGGTGATATGCAAGTGAGTGCACGGGCTGAGCCACCTATATATATATATATATATATATATATATATATATATATATATATATATTTTTTTTTTTTTATCAGAGCATATGATTTGTTGATTGGTGTTGAAATGTAATGAGAATTTTAACAAATATATATATGTTCTTGAAGAAAATTACCATCCCTAGCTTTAAATCCAACGACTGGAACTGGAATGAATCTCTCAGATATACTGTGGCCTCATACTGCTAGAAAGGCAATGACTGCAACTATTGTTACATGACAAGCCTCATTTTATTGTCTTTTCATGGATGAAAACAGAAACTGCGTGTACAGAATGGTAGTCACATGCAATACAAAAATATGAATTTTTACAATAACATAAAAAAACACGTATTGGCCCATTCTAAAAAAATTGTACAGCCTTTATACAGGATTTTATACATGAAAAAAATATAAATATATATATACACATCTGTAATAGCCATAGCAGTACCTATTCAAAAAATGTCGTGATGTATTTTACATAGAAAATGTTTGTACAAATATTAGAAGAATCATGTTCATTTGCTGTACATTAAATAATGTATGTACATTACATACCATTGGATTTTTGCAACACGACACGTCTTTCACGAAAACCAACCTATTCCAACACGGTACGCTCACCTCAGTCGCACACACACACACACACACACACACACACACACACACACACACACACACACACACACACACACATAAATACACACGCCAACTGAAGCCAGCAATCACAAACGGTATACACAAGCGCGCACAAGAGGTAATGTTTTAGGAAGATATAGGACACTTTTTGCGCCAGGTTCCTTTTTTTTTGCGCAGAGAATGAAAATGTCTTTCTAAATAACTCATATTCTTATAAGGTGCACTTTACACTTCAATGGATGGATGTTATTATTAAAAAAAAGTCTTTTTTTTAAATCATAAATAGCCAGCATTACTCTATTCCCGTGTGGATTGTGAACGATGAAGGGAATATTATACCTGTCTTTTCATTTCAGCTGTCATTTAGCATATCCATCAGTGCCCTGTTTTCAAATGCATCCAATAAAAACAATGAATTTACCAGGTTATACTCCAATAGACAACATACAAGTGAGCATATCACACTGTCCAAGCCTCTGAGACCCTCCTGAAGAAAAAAAAAAAAAAATCACTGCAAATATGACTATTCAAAACTAAACAACAACAACAAAAAAAAAAAAGAGTTCATGATTATTTTTTTTCCTCCTGTCGACAAAGTGCATATTGTGTCTATAGTCATGGGCTGGTGACCGTCTCAGCACATGGCGTCACATTAAAAACAGACAGAGAGAGGCTATTGGTTTGAGAACAGCCTGCAAAATGTGTGTAAACTCCCTCAGGGAAAATAAATGAAGAAGTGGTCCATTTTGGTAGTCGGGTCTATTTTCTGTCCAGCAGTGTGTTTGTGTTTCAGACAGAAAAAGAGCTGCATGGTCAGGGGGCCGCCCGGCGAGAACAACCACATCACAGCAGAACAGAGAAGGTGAGGATGGGGCGGCCATCGGCGGGCACAGACCACAGCACACCAGTCAGTCTCAGCACAGACGCCACAATTCACAAGCCTCAGAGTCCCACATTACAGGACAAAACCGAAAGTGAGGGCAAAGAAATATTAGACGAAAGGAGGGGAAAGGACGACAGCTGTGTCCCCTCTTCGCCACCACACCTCGCCCCAACGACCCTCTCTTCCCGACAACAAAAACGCAATGCTTAGACATGGAAGATCAGACTGTGGATTAGTGGAAGCAGTGTCTGTTTCAGGCAGAGGCAATGCTTTTGATCAATCCTGTAAGAGTTAAGGATACAGGAGCATGCAAGGCAGACCCAAGGCTTTTGTTTTGCATTGCTTATGTTTCATAGCGTCTGCTACAACCTAGATTAGAAGAGAGAAAAGAGAGGAAAGAGCAAAACACAAACGTTAGACGGTTAGTGAAAGTGGAACAGCTTTACAGTGAAGAAAAGCAGCAAGATATCACATCCACGTAGATTAGTTAAAGCACATAAAAACACTGTGAGTTCAATCAACACATTGTTTAAAGATTCACTTCATCGTTTTATGACCAAGCAGAACTCTTTAAGTCATTTCACGCCTCCATCTCTCCCATCATCCAGCTAAGCAAAACTGGTGTTTATCTACAGAGGATCAAGAGTGAAGCCCTTCACTGCTGCTGTTACATGAAAAATAAAATGGTTCCTTGTAGTCTCGGAGCAAACACGATCGAGGTTTGTGGAAAAGCAAATCATGAATAAGAAGCGGAAAACAAGTAGGAAACATGGCGTGAAAGCAAAGCAGCGATGAAGTGTAAATGAATGCATACATGGCGCGTGGCAGCAGGAAGTGAAAAAGCTCGTAAGGGTAAAAAGAGGATGAACTCACACAGGCTATATATGGAGATGATTCCTAATGACTTTTGACCCCCCAGATTTTCTAGTCATGACTTTTTTGGTCTAACTAGAATTACGGGCTCATGGTTGGATGCCTCCGCCAACCAGGCAAGTTGCAGTTTACGTCCATGTTGGTCCAAAATGTCATTACTTCATCCTGTCAGACATTTGTGTTACATTTGTGGGGGCGGCAGTAGCTCAGTCTGTAGGGAGTTGGCTTGGGAACCGGAGGGTCACCGGTTCAAGTCCCGATGGACCAAGAACTGAGTGTGAACTGGTAGCTGGAGAGGTGCCAGTTTACCTCTTGGGCACTGCCGAGGTGCCCCTGAGCAAGGCACCAAACCCCCAACTGCTCGGGGCGCTTGTCAGGAGCAGCCCCCTCACTCTGACATCTCTCCATTGATGCATGTGCATGTGTGTGTTTCGGGTCTGCATGTACCGTGTATAAGTTAACAAACAGAGTGTAAAAGTTGAATTTCCCCTCGCGGGACTAATAAAGGTTGATCTTCTAAAGGTCCCATATCATGCTCATTTTCAGGTTCATACACATATTTTGTGTTTCTACTAGAACATGTTCCTGAGATATCGTATTCACGAGAATGGGCCCGACAACCTGAAAACATAACACCTTCGGCCATGCCTATCGCTGCCGTGGAGGCATTAAAATTCTCCTGCTCTATTTTTTGTATATTAAACTCCATTTTCACTTAGTCGTGTCATGCTGTGGACAGTTACGCTCAACTTAAGATATGTCACAAAACGGCCCACATTTATAGCTAGGTGGTCATGCCTTAAAGGGAACCCTTGAGTTGTGAAACTCTCACGAGATGGTTTAGGTCAGTATAGGTCGTCGGTCAGTTAGTCTTGCAAGAGGTTTTGCACATTTTCGCAACTTGGGGGTTACCTTTTAGACCCGACCTAGCTAAGTGACAGTGAGAACAAAGAAATGATTTAACTGAAAATGTTGCGGTTGTTTCACACACACAAGGACAAAAATTAATACAAATAAAATGTAAAACTTTATATCTGTGTGGATCTGTCTTTACAGCCTTGTTTAAGAAACTGGAAATTGCCATGGCAACAAATTATCCAATCACACTGTGCGGCAGTCTGTGATGCTTCTTGTGACAAATTCTACATGTAGGAGACAGTGACAATTACAATTCACATTTACATTTATATAAACCACCAAGTTCACAATTCACTAGAGAGCAAGCGACAACAGAGCGGAGAGGAGCTGTGTCGTGGTTCAGTGACCGACCTCATGTGCGATGATGAACAGAAATTATGAAATACTTCAAACCTATTTAACTTATGCTATTTCAAAATAAATCTCACAAATATCCATCTTATTTATAAATAAGACTATGTAACCCCAGTGCTAACTACTGAAGGCTTCAGGCTCATGTTGTTTGTAGAGTTTAGGAGTCAATGACTAACAGGATCATCACTGACAAGCCATTGTACCACAAGGAACCAGAAGATATACAATAACACCAAAAAGATCTCTTTTTTTGTTTTCACGTGTCCAGTGTCTTCACATTGTCCTTCATTTGTGGATACCTACTCTGCGGACTTCCAGAAGTGTCCGGGGTGGGAGAGCCTGCGGTTCAGTTTGGGCAGCTTTTCCAGCATGTCGGCCAGCTGCGTGAAGGTGGGTCTCTCTCTCAGGTCGTACGCCCAGCAGGCTGAGAGGATCTCCTGAGACGACAAGGAGGACCATGAATGATGATCGGTCTAAAGACATTCACACCATCTTCATATCGGTGGAGTATTAGAGCCATTTTGAGGAAAAAATAAATAAATCTGAGATTTTGAGAATAAAGTGTTAATATTATGAGAATAAACTCATAAAAAGAAGTTGTGATATGAGAATAAAGTCAGAAGTTCATGAGAAAAAAAGCCATAATATTATGAGAATAAAGTCCTCATATTATAAAGTAGTAATGTTACGTGTTATTTTAGAAGGGAAATAGAGCAGCCGGTGTGAAAATGAGGACCGTGGAGCATCTTGTGAAGTTATACTTCAATATAGGTTTAACAAATAATGAAATACTTCATCTTTTATTGGGGGAGCTCGGTTAATTATTTGCCGCTCTTATACAGGCAGGATGTACTTTTCTGAATGACTGATACACTTGTGCTTGTGTTTCCACTCACAGTGACCTCCTTGCCGAGGCTGATCTCTGCCAACACCTTCTTTATGCCCTCTCCGCTCCCCACCTGCCAGATGGTAGCCTCCACATGCTGGTTGGTGATCGGCCAGTCCCTAGCTTGAAGCTCATACCAAATAGTGCTTAAAGGGGGGAAAGAATAAGTATGATTATTCTTCGTAAGTACGCTTTTCAGTCAGAAACAGGTGACAGAGCAGTAGGTCTTAAATGAAAGCAGCAGTAGGCAAGTTGGAGCAAATATGATTTTAAAAAAAGTCGTTTTCATAAAACGGTCACTATATCCTGACAGTAGCGCATGAGACAGATAATCTGAAAAAAAAAAAATATGTTCCTCTGTGCTCTCCAGTGCTCCTAACGGCATCCGCAAGATTTCACAAACTGGAGGAAAACAACCAATCAGAGCCGAGCTGGAGCCTGTCATCCCTGATAAAATGTTTTCAGAAACATCTTGAGGCGAGAAATCGGCATTACAGTAACACAATATTGATTCATATTTGATCAGCGGTGCCTAGTTTGAGCATTTGGAGTTTGCGAGTGACAGCTGCCTCCGTTGAATGAACAGCCAATAGGAACGCTCTCTCTCTCTCTCTGAAATGACCTGTGATTGACCAAAGTCTCCCGTCACGGGCTACATTTTTTTAAGCCTGAAAATAGCCATGAGGAGGTGCAGAAGTCTGGTTTTCTCTCAAAACACTTAAATTACAATATGCTGAACGGTTATTATGGATTTTTTGTCCAATTTTGTCCAATTTGGCCAAAAATATCCTGCTTACTGAAGCTTTACCTAAGAGCGCAGAACTTACCCAAAGGCGTACACATCTGCTGCGGTGGAGAAAGGAAGGCGGTCCTCGTTGTTACCTGGGCTCATCCTGCGCACAATCTCTGGTGCCAGGTAACAAATCCAGCCGTGTGGAAGTTTTAGTTTGTTCTCCCGCCTGGAAAAAAAGGTACACATTTGTTTGGAAAAAAAAATCAAATAGAGTGGAAAATATGAACGGAAAGATGCATTAACTAGAGTGGAAAACGCATTAACTAAACACAGTCCATCTCCAACTCCTGTGTGCAAAAACTATTCATGAAGCCATACGCAAAGAGAGAAGGAAATTAGCATGCCGTTTGTTCAAAACATATTTAAAAAAACAAACAAGAGTGTGCTGGAAAGTATTTGGATTTTACAATCAGGAGACTTCAGTCTGCGAAAAAAAAAGAAAAGAAAAAAAAAAGAAATAGTGGCTGACAAGGGAAATGGCTGCAGGACTGGAGGATCACAGCAGTTACTACAAATCACCACACCTCCCCAGGTAATGGCAGTGTGGTGTGAAGAGCACTTAGGCCGAGGTTGTGTTTTTAAGGCCTCTCGAGCGGCGTTTCTTACCTCCCCTCCTGAACAACTCCAGAGATCCCAAACAGCCCAAAGTCTGTGATTATAACTTTATTGGTGTCGTGAAAAACATTCTTCGACTTCAAGTCTTTGTGGACGATGCCTTTAGCGTGCAGATAGCCCATTCCCTGTGTCAGGAGACAAAGTGACAGATGTTATATACTATTTGAGGCTCATTTGCTGTGGAATTGGCTTTTCATGCACATAAAGAATTGGACTGAACCGGCAACATGCAGTTGGGACATTATTTATACACAAAATGGCAAACTGGAACATATTCCTAAACAAAAAAATATTTGGTAACACTTCATTTACAGGTGATAATTAGCAAGTAACCTTGGAATTACTGCCAAATTACCCCAATATTTATTATAATGTTTATTATAAAATAAGAGATAAGATGAACCTTTATTAATCCCCGTAGGGAAATTCAGTGTTACACTCTTGTTAATTTCACATAGTACATATACATGCGTCAATGGAGAGATGTCAGAGTGAGGGGGCTGCTCCTGACAAGCGCCCAGAGCAGTTGGGGGTTCGGTGCCTTGCTCAGGGGCACCTCGGCAGTGCCCAAGAGGTAAACTGGCACCTCTCCAGCAACCAGTTGATCTTGGTCCATGGGGGACTTGAACCGGTGACCTCCGCCTCCTAACCCAAGTCCTTACAGACTGAGCTACTGCCACCCCAATATTATTATAATTATAAACATTATTTAATAATCACATTCTGCTATTTCCCAGTAGCTGGTAAATTATTTAATACATTTCCAGGAAAAGAATACAAAGGTAATTGATATGGTTTATTTTTATTTCATAAATATAAAACTCCCTGAATCATTACATTAGCTACCAGGTTACATTTGTGTAGACAATAAGTCACAATGGTGAGATTTGTTTATGATCAGAAGTGTCTTATATTAGTTTTGGTTTTCCACCTCCGATGAAGAGCAGCTGCTTCTCAAGACTAAGGGCCCCATTTTAAACATTACATACTATTTTAGCATATAGTTATTAAATAATGTTTATAATAATGTCCTTTTTGGTAAAGACAGAGAGATAAATATTGGGGTAATTTGGCAGTAATGCCAAAGAAATTTCAAATAGGTTTCTTCTAATTATCACCTAAATACTATGAAATTTGCAGACCTGTAAACTGAAGTGTTGTCAAATATTAATCAACAATATTATATTTAATATACTGGCTTTGTTATAAAACAGATTTCCTGTTTCTTATGATGAAAATATTTCTTGATTTTTAAGTCAGTTTGTGGACATGAAGCATTGGCTCCAACACCATTTCTAAGGCTACGTTCACATTACAGAGCTTAATGCCTTTCTGCCAAGACTGTTTGAAGTCACCCATATCTGACGTCAGCGTGAACAGATCTCTGCCCTGAAACACCTCGCACACAACCAATAACGCCGCACACACACCAGGGACTGCTATCCAATGACGCGTTGTTCTGAAAATACACACTGGAGTTGTTGGAGTTCAGTGACTGCCAGACTCCATTGACATTTTGCTAAATTTAAAAGTTATGGTTTCCCCTTACACAGATGTTACTCCTAAATCATAACATACGAGTTTGGATGGCTCCTGAAGACAGACTTTTCATTCCGGCTGATATTTAACTTAATTTAACTTAACTGTGAAAAGTCTGTTTTATAAGTTAATTTTAAATGACTGACAAGGGAAATTAAGTGTCGGAGAAAAGCATCCGTTGACATTAAATTTAACTGAGCTGAGCATACCAGGAAACATCTACTTCTAAAAGACAGTTTATGATTTCTTATGACTCATCAACAGACTCATTCGGCAGACATGATTTAACATAACTCTGCATTAATATTTGTTCCATGTGAGGTGAATAAATGCAGTGTTTCCCAGATAATGCTTGTTTGCATTAACGACGCAGTTTACACGCTTTTGTAACGGCTCATTTATTAACTGTATATAGAAAAGGCCTTTTTGTCAGGTAACAAACATGATCAGTGTCTGCACCTGTGCAGTGAATTATAAGGTTGAATTCTAACATTACCGTCCTCAAAGCGGTTGTTATCCAGTTATTGGATAACCACATATGAAAGTGGCCCAGATCTGATAGGAAAAAAATAAATCTGATCTCTGTGTCACATGAGAGCAAAAAAAAAAAAAGAAAATGATTTGGGTCACATGTGCTTATAATGTGAATGTAGCCCAAGAGCTAAAATCACTGCAAATGCATCAATGAGAGGTTTGAATAGATATAACAGAAAAATTACCTTTACAATCTCCTGAGCAATTTGTCTTGTCTTATTAATATCCAAAGTGTTTTTAGTGTCCCTAACAACTGAATACAGAGTCCTCCCTTTACAGAAACTGTGGGGAGAGAGAAGAAAAGATTCAGTTGAGGATGGAAACATGTCCCGGGAGTTAAAATCAATCCAGAGGTTTGATACTTCTGGTCTCACCTGGTGATGATGGCTAGGTGGGGCGGAGCCATGCAGGCCCCCATGAAGAGGACCACGTTCTCGTGCCTCGTCTGTCTGTAGTTCATCACCTCCTTTTTAAAGAGCTTCAGATGGTCCTGATTGTTCCCGTCGATCTCCAGGAGTCGGATAGCTACCTCGCCGTGCCACCGGCCCTTATGCACTTTGCCCCAGCGGCCCTGTGTGAACGGGTAACAATTTTAGCAAAAGTACCTTTTTGAGATATCATGTACAATTAACTAGGGCTAACTAGTGACTTTCACTTTGGAAAATATCTTAATTAATATTGTTTTGATTTTCAGCACGTACAGTATTTAGTCAAAGATGCCCTGAAGTCAAATATATCAGTCATTGTCAGGTATTATTTAGCACATTTTTTCCAGAGGCAGAAAGAAATTTCCCTCACAAATTCATGGTATTTTCTTTTTAATCTATAAGGAAAATATAATTATTTATTGTCCTAGTGAATATAATCCAATGAATCTTATTTACATATATGTATTTTGTATATACAGTTTCCTTTGTTGACACCTTATATTGAAAACCATGCACAGTCACAAGTTTATACTTCCGCTAGCTTCTCCAAGTCCGTTCATTAGGTCTTACCGTCATCTCCGTTCTCTTTATACATCCATAGTCACCTCCATCGGGGACGTTTGAATGCATTTAATGTAAATGGTAGTATGTGGCTACTCTTGTTGTAGCATCGGCTAATTTAACCACGGAGATGAGAGTGATGGCTGGTTTGACCGCACCTTACCACAATACAATAACGTTTCCTGTCCATGACAGAGTTCGCATGCAGCTTTAGCCGTGATGTCTAGCTCTGCTTTTCCTGCAATGTGTGAAACCCAAAGTGTTTCCATACTTTACTGTATGTGCAGTGTTTATCATGTGCAGGTCGTATGTCCACAGACCGTCCGTCATTTTTTACTTTTTCGTTTTGGCTCATTGCAACTGGCTGGTTTGTTTTGGTTGACAGATATGAAATGAATATGACGTCACGTTACTCAGACTACAACCATAACAAGGTAACTTCCTTCTACCTCCACAGACTGAAATGGAGCAAATATATTGATATTGGTATAAAAAAAATCTATTTCAAAATTAGAAAAAAAGTAAGAATTGTGATATATGGGTGAACACATTTTACTATTAACAACCAGGTCAGGTCCCTCACCTTTCCTATGAGCTCTCCGAGGTCCAGCTGCTCAAAGGGGATGTCCCACTCCTGCAGGTAGACGCTGGTCTGACTCGCCTTGCGGGAGATGGGGCCCTTCCACTGGTTTCCCCGAGAACTGGGCAGATCGTCCAGATCGTCGCACTCGCCGTCCGAGCCCACGTTCATCCTGATGTCCTCCCCGTCGTCCTCATCTTCCCCTTCATTCTCATCCTCATCCTCTTCTTCCTCATTATCGTCCTCGCCTTCGGGGTCTTCATCTTCAACCTCAATCTCCTCCTCCCCTTCCTGCAATAGTGTGGTGATGGCTTTGTTAATCTACTGTGCTTACTTACTGGCATTTTTTCTATGCTTACAATTTAAGAAAATACTACATTTCTACCTATTTTAGAAAATGGAGGATGAGTCAATATCACACACGGTATATAAGAAGTGAATGTAGTCACCCAGTGGTTTCTGGACTGCCATATTGAAGCCTCAAGTTTGGCATTTTGGCCATCACCATCTTGTTTTTTTGCAACCAGAAGTGTCACGAAAGAGTATAGCTGAGTACAACCGAACGCTGACTAAGACATTTTTCGGTGAAAACTTTCATGAACTGAAAACACACTGTGAAAGGCTTAAAACTTTGAAACAAACACATGGATACCACCCAGACTTGACAAGGCTAAATGGGACCATAATTTACTAAATGAGCATCATGCTGTATTGAAGACCTGAAACTAGTGATTGAGACCATAAACTCATGTTTACAAAGTTTACTGAGGTAATAAATCAAGTGAGTAAATGAGTAGCATTATAAGCATTGTTTGTCCATTGTCTCCAGCTCTGCGTTGCTGTCTCAAATGTAAAATAGTGACATTTACATAACAGCAAGCCTCTCCTGGTTAAACTAATAACACCACAGCTCCAGCATCATCATAGCCAAACAGGTCAAACCTGGTTTCAATAAGCAAATGTCAGAGCTTTTGTTTTGAGTTAATGCCAGGCCATTCAATTATTTACAAGAAACTTGCAATCTGGGTATTTTATCATAATATCACTAAAAATGACCCGGTGTACCTGGATTAATAATTATAAGAGATTTACTGCTCCAGCACAATTTGAGAGAAATGAGCTTGATCCATGTCTCTCTGCTGCAACAGCTGATTATCAAAACTCACTTTGGTGTTATAACAACAACACAGATGTTTCTCTGTCACCATTTTTCAGCTTCGTCTAAGGTCAACAGATACTATCTGAGTCTTTCTGTCTATCAAGTCATCCCACTTCTTTCTGCTACCTTTGAACAGAATGTGATGCAAAAACACATTTAAGAGATATGACTCTGAGCAACCTCATTATATGGAAAATGAAACCTGCATTAGTATTAAGGCTGCACACACAACATGCTGCAACATTACCTCTTCATCTTCGTCTTCATCTTCTACCAGCTCAGCATGTATGTCATCTGCTGACTGCTCTATCTCACTGCTGTGACACAGAGAACTGGTATCACATGGGTAAAATCCAAGAAAATTTAAACAATTAAGCTACAAAATGTTTTTTTTAATATATATATATTTATGTCTTACACAGTGTCTTGGAGGACATCAGGGTGCAAATGAGCAGGACTGGAGACATCTGTAGAGAAAAAAAAACAGTTGTTTTAGTTAGAAATAACAGGAGCAAATACATCTCTCTTATGTTTCCACCCTTTTTTCCCTTTAGGAAAGCCTCATAGCCGCCCAGCTCCACCACATACAGAACATGCCTGCTCATGCAATTCCCCACCACCACCAGCAGATGGTGTCAAAAGGCTGTGAAGTATCAACATGCAATTCTAGCGCAGACACACGGAAAGATACTCAGTTAACTGCTACAACCCTTAAAGCAAACATGCAAAGACAGAGAGAGAGAGAGCTACGTGGGAATCTATGGAAGGATAGGAGAATAAAAATGCAGCTTGACACTTTGGGACAACTTGTCAACTCACCGGGGAAGATAAACTGCTGTCTATGCTGAAAGTAACAGGCGGCTTTTGCGAAAAAGAGAGAGGGAAAGACCGACAAGCATGGCAGGGAGAGAGACTGTTGGTTAGACAAGCTCTGAGGGAACAGATCTTGTAAAAAGCACAGTTGTTAATGTCATATATCGAGAAAGAAGGGAAGAGAAGAGCGTCTCATACTATTAAATACTGTGATTTAAGGAATCTGCATAATAAGGAGAATTCAAGAGTACAATGTTAGCATGCACATTTCACTATGTCTGGGTTTGTTTGTGTTTGTCAGACTATCTGTGGACCTGCTCAGCCCTGGTTTTAACATGCATCCTCTGTGATCTGATCACAAGTGGACAGCTCTAAGTTCAGGTTTGAACACGTGCATTGAGGACTCATTGAGATCTGATCATTCAGACCGCATTCAGAGGTGGTCTGGGCCACAGATGGCCATATTCTTTTAGCAGTGTATACATGAATGTGTCCTGGACCACATTAAGGACCGCCTACTCAACTAATTTGCGCTCCTTATGAATAGACAGGCAGATGCCAGCGCTTGTCTGCCTTCCAGCATAGAAACGCCTTCAGTGCTGTACTGTATTCTGTTGGTTCAACTCTATTTTATCAATATATATCCTATCTATAGGCTACATAATCGACTGAGTAGACATGCAAAGTGCAGTATTATCATACTGTCGGAGGTGTGTCGGTGTTCTTGACACCTGCTTGCCCGCTTGCTCTCTCTCCTACCCGGCTCTCTGAAGCTCTGTACCTCCCTGTTGCCTGGCACAAGGTAACGGTGCTGGCGGTACGCCTGCATGGAGGTAATATTATGTATATGATATGACTGTAATATTATGTCACAGCTGCTGTATTGACCATGTGTTTACTATGTGTTTATTTGCATCTAGAGCGGGGAAGTGAGATCAAATCAGAAGTGGTCGCTCAAGATGCAGACAGTGTGAACAGACGTACTTTGAGCTGTCCGATCACTAAGGAAACATGTTAATACCAGGTCTGAACAGGGCCTATATTTGTTTATTTCCACCTGTGTTTCTTACCGGGGAAGTTGAAGCGGCTGTCCCGATGGCCTTTGGGTGAGGGGTTGGGTGGCGGAGTGGCGCTGGGGGGGTTGCTCTGCTGGAAGGGTGCCGGGGATGAAGGCGTGGACGAGGTGGTGGAGGACGGATTGCTGCTGGAGTCCAGCTGGTTCAGCACTGGAGGATGATCCTGGTGGAGGCAGGGATGGATATTTAGGATAACTTCTACACTTTGTTTTACTTTCATTTAGGGCTGCACGATTATGGCCAAAATGAGAATCACAATTATTTTGGTCAATATTGAGTTCCAATTATTTATTGATTTTAAGGACAAAATATTTTTATTGCATTTTCACATTTAATTCAACAGAGCACTGCTGTCACTAAATTACTCTTCTACTCTAGACTGCAGCTGCAACATTCAGGAAAGATTTTCAAAGACCGCCGCTGTAGAGTGTGCACACAGCAGCATCATGGCTCCCAAAATGTGAAGCCAAAATGTCTTCCTCCCCCTGATGTTAGTTTAGGAGGAACTTGATTTATTTGATGACTGCAACAGAGTTTTCTATGAGTTTTCTATCAGTCATGTTCAATTAATTGCAGGAAGCCCAAATTGTGATCACGATTAATATCTGATTAACTGTGCAGCCCTACTTTCAGTTTAGATTGTAAGTCGGTACAATTTCAGGGAAAATCTGTTGGATTGCATTGTGGGAAAAATAAGGATTGCTTGATGGCATAAAATGGGGGAGAGCTTCACTAATCGTTACAATGTTTTGAAAGGGCAGATGGCAAAAATCACTTGCAGAGTTATTTGTCTTTTCTCTCTGGAACAAACATGTAGAATTGGATCAGAGCGAGGTCATCTGTGCAGCAGGAACCAATGGGCCTTAATTTTCATATATACAAATGCCAGAGACAAAACTCAGTGGTATTTTACATTATGTATATATCAAGGTGTCATTCTTTGTAATTCCATATGTACAGTTCCATTGTAATGATTCAGTGCTGTTTACTACATAAAGTGATAAGTTGTGCCGTAATGCAGAACTCCTATGCCATGTTTTACCTTTTTTGTAATGGCCTTTGGTAGTGTGCCAAACTGTGGTGCTTCTGCCGGCCGGTCCACAGGGTTGTTAATGTCAGACGGAACAGACTCGGTCCTCCGAATTTTGGCAACTAGAAGGGAAATTGCAAATATCACAGTGTATTATGCACATTACATTGCATCCCTCACTGCAGATTGAGGATAAAACAGAGCTTACTTGGTAGAAAGGAGATTCTGCAGGACGGGGCTTCCTTTGTGCATTTGTTGTGGCACTTTAACCTGCACACACAATAAGCAGCAATATCAGCATATGAAACACTCAATCTCACGGCCAAGGGTTCAATCCTGTCCTGTGTTTCCTTCTACTGCAAGCTAACATGCTACTGTTCTACTGTCTCAGTCAATAACAAACACACTTCAGGTTGACGTACACTTTAAATAGAAAGCGCTTAACTCACCGACAGTGTTTGCACTTAACCCCAAACATCATGTTCTTCTGGCACACCTGACACGTCTGGGACAGCCAGGACTTGGTTGAAAACCTCCATAAACCCAAGAAATGCTGTTAACCTTTTCAGTAATGACAAATCTAGATTGTTAGCGTTATTCTGACATAAGCTTAGAACATACTAGGTGTAAGAGAGAAATCTACCTGTGTGTGACTGCTAGGCCGATATCCCTCCTCACTGCTTGTGGGGAGCTGCGATGCACTGCTACGTTATCTAGCCAGGCAGAGAGAGAGACAGAGAGAGAGAAGGATGGAAAGAAGGGGTGAAAGAACGTGGGGGGGATAAGGTTATGCCAAGAAAGTCTGGTATCTCATGATAAAAAATGAGCATTTAACAATTTAGATTTAGTCATTAGAACAGGGTCAAACCCACAGTGGTGTATAATGGCCATTGTAGCTAACATCAAAATAATTTCGGAGCAAGGGGAGGGGGTAATAGTCCAAGAAAAAACTCATGAAATTCACAAGAAAAAAAATCACAAATTTGCAAGATTATGAATTCATACATTTATAAGAAAAACACTTGGAAAAAGTGCAAAATTTTACCTCACCTTACTTTACCTTAGAAATTCAGATTTTTTTCACAGTGATTCCCTGCTGTTTTAACCCTCATCCTACCAACCTATTTAACATAAGAGAGCTACTGACCGGTGAGCCCAAGAATTAAAGAATTAATTATTACTGAAAGAAAAAACCATTGAAGCAAAAAACTTATTTTTTCTCAATACATAATCAGTTATGTAAGTAACGCCATCTTAAGAAAAAAAAAAAGATTAAACCAGAAAAGTAGTTTTTCTGTAATCCTACTGATACAAACGAACCAAACCAAACCGAAGGTAGGCAGGTAGTTACATTTACTCTGTTACATGTACTTCTATGTAGTCATTTTTGAGCAAGTAAGAGTAGTATTAATGCAGCATAATTTTTTTTTAGAGATTTTTAGAGAAAAATCAATAATTTTTTATGTTACATTTCATCTCCCTACTGTTATTTATTTATAAATGTATGCATTCATGATCTGTTTAGAGGCATGCAGTCAGCTGGTCCCAGGTCTGCTGGCGCTCTGTTAAACTATCCCAGCCACATCTCCACATGGCTCTGTTCTCAGCAGCACCACTGAAACTACAGCGGGAGTAACGTTAACGTTACGCCTTTCAGATAGCGCTAGCAGCTAATATTTACGGACAAATTAACGGCGCCCGGTGCAGCGAGCTTCGGTTGTGAACGCAGCTGCTGGTCTAAAGTCAGTACATCAGAGCATATACACACAGTATATCATGCTTGAAAACTACTATTCCTGTTTGTGTTGTAATGTAAATATTCAAGCTGTGTGAGCAGTATGTATATAAGTTGCTATGCTTTGTGTAGCCTTGAAAGACAGAAGTGTGTCTGTTTCCTTTTTTATTTATTAAGTTACTCACTACAATATAGGTAGGTAAGTCTGTATTTAGTTAATACTTTTGTACTCTTAGTCAAGTAATTATTTTTGATGAATACTTTTACTTGTGAGTATTTTTTTCTTTGTGCAGAGTGACAGTACTTTTATTTGAGTACAGTTTTTGGCACATTTTCATGGCAAAACATTTTTTTTACTTACTTATTTTATGCGTATGGCGGTGTGTTTTGTATGCAACAGTTTTCCTAAAATTAGATTTAAAAATAAAAGCATTATATTGCCTTATGTACAGTATCACAATATATTGAATTGTAACCCTTGTATCATGATAGGTATCGTGTTGCCAGATTCACATCAAAACACAGCTATAATAAACTATTTTTGACATGTCATTCGTGCATATCCACCAAATGGCCAAAACAGAAAAATGCATACATGTGCATGACTCACTCTTAATGGTGCTGTGCTCCTCCATGAGGGTGGGTGTGCCGGGCAGGGTGTAAGACGCTGTGGTGGCAGCCGGGGTGACTCCGGGGGTGCGCGCAGACATAACGGGGTAACGAGATGGCGAGTCCTCGCATCCATTCCCGTTTACTTGCATATTCAGTAACAACTTGTTCTTTTTAACACATCTGGATAGAGGGAAAGCAAAAAGACTAGTTCTGTTATACTGGCAAAAACTAGACTGGATGCTCCAGCAGGTCCGCAGCATCGCTTGTACATCAGACCGTAGAGGGCAGGTTATGTAAGAGGCACGTTGGAGCACCTAAATAGCATTGGCACGGGATAGACAGGGTGACATACCCTAACACCCAGACTGAAGTCACAAGGACTGAAGCAGGGAGGAGTGCCAGCTCTGTGGCTTTATACTCACAGGCACACGTGAGTAATCACAGTTGGAAAAATGACTTTATCTTCAATCAGCTATCAGACTTGTGACCTGTTCTCAGATTGCCGTTGTAATATACCATACAGTGAACAAAGCCAGGATAAACTAGCGGGATTGTCCGTGTGTGCGTTAGACACATTGGATCTCTGTCAGCTGTATTTATTTCTGCCTTTGCCAGTTTTTTTCTCACTAAAGCTTTCCATAAACAGACAGGATATTATGGATAAACATGTGGCTTGTTTGTGTATGTGCATCCAATCACAATAGAGAGAGAAAAAAATGAGGGAGAGGGAGGGAGAGGTTGTGTGTGTCTCGCCACCTCTGAGCATTAGTCCTGGGAAATACTTCCTGTTTTGACATGAGTCATAATCTCTGGGAATCTGTGCGGGGATTAGCTCCGCTCGTACAGGCGGAGCAAAGGAGCAACAGGCAGGATGTGAAAGGATGTGAGAGAGAGAGGGAACGTGACTGCCTCGTCCAGACACCCTGAGTGGAGGACTGAGGTGAGAACGAGACACTGGACAGATGCTTTCAGGAAAACTGCACCAGCAACTACTCTCATCAGTGGGCGATGATAACAAACAAGTGGCTGCAACTGTAACCCAGTTACTGAAACACCACCGTGATCATACTTGTTGAAGCAGGTTATAGACTTATAGACTTGAAAACTGACAAACATCTAATGTGTGATTCATGGAGCAATTCAAACGGGATAAAAAATGATTTGTCTGTCTCCATTGACTACCGTATATATTTTTATTGAGATAATGTCCCATGGGGTCCACCAGAAGGGCCCGACTGAGGCTTTTTAGTCAGTTCAAATGTGACCTACTTATGAACAGCTCTGCTCAAGGTGAATTAAACTGTATGCTGGACCAGACAGCTCTCTGAGCACCTACTTGTTGGTGGGCGGGTCCTCAATGCGGTTGCCCAGCTGGGACTCGTGGCTCTTGCTGCGCGTCAAGGTGATATTGGGAAGCAGGTGCAGCACTTTACGGGACGGAGGCGGTGGTGTGCAGGGGGGCTTCAGTCGGTGGCGCCTCTTCGAGGGAGGCGTGATGGGTGGGGTAGAAGTGTGTCCGTGGAGCCGAGCTGCGCGAGCTAAGGACATGGGGAATGGATCTGTGAGGGGGCTTTCGCTGTGGCCGTACGAAGCCAGCGCTTCGGGCGTGGGCACCGCCGACACCGAGCCCGAGCGGGGGTGAGGGAATGTGGCGCAGGGGGTGGACGGGGTGGAGTGGATGGCAGATGGGCGGGCGAGAGGCGAGGGACTGTGAGGGCGGAGCGGAGTCCCCAGGCCGGTTAGCTGGTCTGCAGTCAGCAGAGAGCCGCTGTCCCTCCTCGTGGGCTCAGACAGCCAGGGACCGCCGTCTTCCCTCAGTTCACCTCCTGGACAGAAAAACACCATCAGTAAAAAGAACACTATGTGATGCTTGTTCATCATGGAGGCTCCCATGGAGTCAGCACATACCTGATTCAGTGGCACTCTTCAGACAGGAGAGGGCAGCACTGAGCCTGGCACATTCCTCTGAACTGGACCCAAGTCTTCGCATTGTGTCCCTCACCTGAGCACCTGACATCTGCAGTAAGGCATCCAGGGACAACTTTGCTTCCACTGCCTGCAGGGGAGCAAGAAAAAGAGAGGCTGAGCGCTCAATAACAAGCACATATACGTCACAATATACATCATGTATCAGTGGGAAGCTCTACCAAAGTGTGATAAATCTTCAGAAACAAGACTTGGTAACACTTCATTTTACAGGTCCGAATATTATTATAAACACATTTTAAAATTTATATGCTAAAATAGCATAAAAGAAGAAGAAGCTTAAGAAGTGGCTGCTCTTCATCAGAGGTGAAAAACTAATAGAAGACACCTCTGATCAGGTACAAATCTCACCACTTTTATTGTCTACACATATGCAACCTCGTAGCTAATGTCATGAATCTGACTTTTTAAAGACATTTCAAGTTATTTTGCAAATTATCATCTATTTACCAGCAGACATGGAAACAGAGCAGGTAACTTTGCATTTTTTCCTAGAAATGTATCAAATTAAATGCCAGATATTTATTACTACTTATTGGGAAATAGTGAACACAATTATTAAATAATGTTAACAATAGATATAAAATAATAACTAGAAAAGTCCAGAGTCAAGTCCCAATCGAGACAGCTAAACAAAGCAATTTATGATTAATTTTGATGTAAATATTTGGCAGCAATGCCAAAGAAATTTCAGATACTTGTTAATCATCACATAATTATTATGAAATTTGCAGACCTGTAAAGTGTTACAGTTTTATAAAAGTGATG
Organism: Pterois miles; assembly: GCA_947000775.1. Lineage (NCBI taxonomy): Eukaryota > Metazoa > Chordata > Actinopteri > Perciformes > Scorpaenidae > Pterois > Pterois miles. The sequence continues at coordinate 15,816,723 of CAMQGK010000052.1, read as the reverse complement.
GAAAGCAAAGCTAAATAGCACCAATAAAAAAAACTTTTGTTGGCTAACACAGCAGTGGTCGCAGTAGGCTCCAAGTCAGCATTAAAAGGGCAACATGTTACAGTATTAAATAGGTCATACAACCTCTGACTTGCTCTCTTCCTGGAAATCGGTGATAATCCCTGTATGTTTGGGACATTTATCATACCGTGTCTCCCACTTATCTGGCTGTGCAGATTATTCAGCACTACTGACATGGTTTTATGCCTTTATCAGTAGATAGTAGTAAAAACTTTAGACAGGAATTTGGTGTCAAGACCACCTTGTTTGTGCTTGCTTTTGAACTTTCATTGGAGGCAGACACTTTTTAAGATCTAGTTTGAACTACGATTCAATCAGTGTACATGCAATACTTTTTATTCTGCTGTCTGAGAGCGTTTCCTAACTTAGGTGAAGCAAAACACTCTCAGAGAGGGCGATCATTGTACAGAGGTGAAGGAAACTTCAAGACAACAGACATCACACAGCACAACAATGTGCAAGTAGAGGATTATATTAGTAAGGCGAGATCAGAGTGGGAGGCAGACTGGGTAGCACTAAAAATTCAGAAAATAACACTCAGACAAGACTGTGGCTGGCTGCTACTAGGACTGAATACACTGCTTGAATTTGCGATCACATTTTTCCCCAAACTGAGAAGATGTACGTCCTCATTATGTGACAACCTGCAACTACTTGGAACTGACAATTTCTCAACAGTACATAGTATTACAGTATAATGGGAACCAACTATTTTATCACACAATGAGTAGACAAGAAACTTCAGCACAAGTGGGAGACAGCAACAGCTAGTTTTGGTCCGCCTGGTCTCCTTTTGTAAAAATTACTCTAGAATCTCAAAACGGTAATGCACAATCATGACAATTATATTTTTTTTCCCAAGACAAACTGGGCTATCAAAATATGTAGGATGCAGTGATGTCACAAAAATGTATAAATAATTAAAATTACCAGAAAGACAAAAGAAAAAATAAAACGGATATTGAATCTCACAGATATGCATTCGAACCATACAGAGAACCATAAGGAACAAGGTTTTGGGCTTTTGAAAAATGTTCTAACAAGTCTTGGGAATCGGGGGATAAAAAAAATATCACTCTAACCAACACAAAGATATTCACATTTTTTTTTCCTGGTGTTTTTCTCACCGTTTATCTACGAAAAGTTAGCTCGCAGAAGACTTTCATTTTTGGATGAAGTCTCTGAAAAATCACTGTTGTTCCAAGCTGGATTACAAACCATCTGGAAGGAAAACGATCGATCCCTACACCTCATAAGAAAGCTACGGTGATGACGAAGCTGAAAGTTAAAGTTAGTCTCTACACCGCAGCGTTCTGGAGATACTCTAAAAAGATTAACTGAAGTACTTTTCTGTCGTATACGACAGCAGCGACTCCAGGGAGTTAAACCAGTGCTCAAAATCAACAATGACATTAGATTAATAAAACAAACCTTGGTCCTTGTTAGCTACAGATACTTCAGCAACAAATTCATAGTGGGAAATTACATTTATAACAACTTAAAAAACACAGAACGGTGTGATTTTTTAATTGATTGTGGATTTTCAGTAGCAGATTATGACATTATGCTTGCATGCCGACAGGTACTCCACATTTAAATGTGTTGTTTGAGCTGTAAACTAAATGATGTGAAATGATGAATTTCTAGAAATCCTTTTTTTTTGGAAAATGGCCCAATGTCATCTACTGTATTAAATCAGCCTTTCCTTTCAAGACCAACACTGAGATACAGTGGACTAGCTGGGACTAGATATACAACCCATTTAGTTCATTATTGCATATCAGTGCTGTGTTATAAATACATAGCCTGACGACAGATGCTACAAAGTTTAACTGAAAATGTCTGCTCCGTACAGAGTCTCAGCTCAGAGTAGCAGCAGTCAGATTTCACAGACAAGATGATGGTGGAGGATTTGATATCAAAAGGAAATGCAACAGCTCCTATTTGACAATATTTCTGATTTAAACTCAATGCTATAAAGAGACCACAATGTTAACGCGGAGGACAGAGTGGGCACAGCCGGTGTGTGCGGTGCTGCTTGGCTCGAGGTGGAAACCTGCCCCAGCAAAGCTCCACCAAATAGGCCGGACACACCCCCACCCAATTTAAAATCATTTAAAGTAATAGACTCTAAACTCTTATTAACCGGTGGGAACATTTCCTCACCATGACATCCCGAGTTTACATACTTTAATGTTCAAAAAACACATTATTTTTCTCACACTTTCTGTCTGAAATGCTCCGTTTTAGCACCTATCTCTTTAACACCCCCTCATGAAAAAGCCCAGTCTGCTCTGATTGGCATGCAAGAAAAATATGGTGCACCTTTGCAAAGGTAGATCTCAAACTGTGGGTGAAATATTCTAGTGAGCCTGTATGTGACATAGGAAGGGGAGCCAAGTTTGAATGGCTTGTTGAACCCGTGCGAGTTGGTAGGCACTCCAGATACCCAAATGTATGAGCACAAGCACTGACAATGTGAATTTTTCGTGATATGTCTCACATAAGATCCATTGCTAATATGCCCTACAAGCTACTCCCATCTGTTTCCTCTCATGTCCATTGGTTACACCACAGAAGAGCTGAGGACAGAAATTTAAGCAGTATGGATACATACCTACAAGCATGAGGTATTAACTGTTCATTTAATGTACTCAGACACTTGGCAAAATGACAGCACACAAAACAGACTGTGGATCAGAGAAGGAAACAGGAGATAGTCAAGTGAGTTTAGGATGTTTTTCTGTCATGGGAAGTGCGCAGTCTCTTATCAGTCAGGTTAAACCCTTTGCTCTGAGAGGGGCAAACACTGATCAGAAAACTAGGGCAACCTCCCACACTCGTGTGTACACTGTAAGCAAAAGGAAGCACACACACATGCAGACGCACAAGGGTGAGTGATGAGATATTCAAAAGTGGCTGTGGGCCCTCTCTGCTCCCCTCCCACCTACTCACTTATAATAACGTTACAATTCTAGCACCATGAACAGCATAGCTTGCATATATGATCGGCGCGCTGCGGCCTCCTTGATACAGTATTGTTGGTCAGGATTAATATGGATGTACGTGTACACGGCAAATAACATCACATGGTTATTGAGAGTAGACTTAAAGTCAAGTGGGTTTTAGTTAATATGAGCCTCGTAGTGTTTGGCATTTTCATAAGTCTCAGAATATGACACTCACATGATAATGAATGAATGCACCTCTGAAGGTTGTAATACAAACAGAGAAATGCACTCAGGCTAGGGATGCTAATTTTGTATCTTTTTTTAAAACCGATAACCAACCCTCTATAGCCGATTAGTAAACGTTAACCGACAAGATTAGTGAGTTTCACGCAGCGGTGCTATTTTTAGTCCCTAACAAGCTGCCCAGCTGCAACTAAAAGCTGATGCATAAACCAGTTAAATCCATCATTTATCACCAGCTGCAGTGTCTGACAACTGAGTCCCAGATTCACGCGACTGAGAGAGAGTTACTGTAGCAGCCACAATGCTGCGTGGGTTGTCCCAGTGCCCGGTGGAGAGACAGAGTGTGTGTGTGTCTTGTCTGCCCGGCGTAACTTTAGTGAGTGTCCGATAGACCGCACGTGTGTGGCGGCGGTGTGAGTGGGGTCGTCGGTGACGTTACAACCGTGAACGTAGCAGTAGCAGTGTGTGCACAGTTTATGTGTCAGTGAATAAATGCTACTGCTGATGGTTAGCTCCGGCGTCAGCCACAACACTAGCTCTCTTAAGGTGGACTGTTAAGGTGGACCAGCTCTGCTCCTTTAAGTTACAAGCTGCTCCTCTGAGTTTTGCTCAGCCTTTAAATTAATGATACAGATACCGATACCATTAATCAGTTAAAATTCTTAACAGTTTCCTTAACTCAGGCTAAATGTACATTTAGTGAAAAGTGAAATTACAGAGAAAACAATTAATATTATATTTCCAGCTATACACTATGTTTACATGCACACAAATACAGAGCAATCGGACGAAGACAGCTTGATTTAACTGAGTTTGATCAGATTTTCTGAGAAATGTCAGTCAGTATGTGCTTGTTATTATCAATTCAGACAATGTAATTGTGTATAACAATATCTCAATATGTGATTTCATCACCATACGATTCCACTGAAAGACAAGACGTTTTCATATTGAATTATCGCCCAGCCCTATGTACTTTTAAATAATATTTTGGTCTTTTTTTTTTTTTTTTTTTAGATATAATTTAGGGACGTCTCTATCTCACATTGGCAATGCTCGACATGCATTGACAACCTGTTTCTTGAAGCGACTTTGATCGAGATACAGTAAGGCCGCTTAGCAAAGCCGCAGACAACATTAATTAGTTCAGAGAGACGCACGTGACCATTTAAGAAGCTTGCCAACATGGCATCCACATGCTTGTATAGCATTATGCAACACCTCGCTGTCAGTTGCAGCATGGGAGCAGCAGAGAAGCTGGATTCCAGGTTTCAAAAAACAACTACATATAATCATTGTAATGTTTTTGGACCAGCCGTTACATAATCCAGCCCTCATAGTATATAGTGAGGAGACACACACACAGTAGAAACTCAGTCTAATAATGTTTGATCTAAATGGGTCATCGACACGCCATGAAGGCTCTACATCTTTTGGGAAATCCCAGTCAGTATACAACACATACAAAATGATTTAATATGCTATCAGAAAAGTCTTTGAAGGGAAGGCGGTGAGGTTTAGACTGGAAAGCAAACAGGAGCACCGAGCATGACAGATATGACTAAACAGAAGACAAATAATCAGATATGGAACAAGTGCAGTAAAGCAAAACAAAAAGTGCACACAAGCTTGGGACATATTAAAGAATAACAAGTGCAGAAATGTTGAAGTGAAGCAGGTTACAGTTAGGTCACACAACACAGACAAACAGACATGAACAATGCAAACATACAGTAGATGAGAGAGGGATTAAGAGAGTTTATGGCAGTGCAATAAAGGGAGCTGGTGGAGGGAGGAAATTACAACTAAATCAGACAAATCGTGTGGTGGAATGAGAATCGCTCTACACTTGCAGAATGAGGAAAGGCCTGGATTTGATGTTTTTTTGTCAGTGTGCACAGTTTTTAGGTGCTGATTTAAGTAGAAGTGGAAGTCACTATTGGTAAAGTGCACTTACACTGCTAACACTGTAAATTCCTTATAGTGCAACTCAATACTATCTTTAATAGTGAATCTCAAACCAGCTGCTTTCTTCTGACTACAGAAGTCAGAACAAGATAAAGTAGTTTCCACAAGTTCAAAAGTAACCTCTCCTTTAAGCAGCAGACAGTGAGGAATGTTTGATTTTTAGTATATAAGGGCTGTCTATCAATTAAAATATTTAAACACAATTACTGGCATGATGTAGTTTATCGTGATTGATCGCAAATTAATCACATTTTTTACCTGTTCAAAATGTACCTTACAGGGAGATCTGTCAAGTATTTAATACTCTATCGACATGAGAGTGGGCAAACATGCTTGGTCTATGCAAATGTGTGTATGTATTTATTATTTGAAATCAATTAACAGCACAAAACAATTACAACTATTGTCCAGAAACCCTCACAGGTTCTGCATTTAGCATAAAAATATGCTCAAATCATAACATGGCAAACTGCAGCCCAACAGGCAACAACAGCTGTCAGTGTGTCAGTGTGCTGACGTGACTATGACCTGATCCAAACTGCATGTGATTATCATAATGGGCATGTCTGTAAAGGGGAGACTCGTGGGTACCCAGAAAACCCATTTACATTAACATATCTTGTGGTCAGAGGTCAAGGGACCCCTTTGAAAATGGCCATGCCAATTTTTCCTCGCCAAAATTTAGAGCAAATTTGGAGAATTATTTAGCCTCCGTCACAACAAGCTAGTTGGTACCAAAGGATTCCTGAAATTTTCTAGTTTCATTTCATATGATGCCACTATCTACACTCCAACTTTAAAAACTAAACCCACTACAACCTAAAAATTGAAAGTTGTGTTAATGCATTTAAGAAAAAACAGCCCTAATAATAATAATCTAGTGTACTGATGAAGGCTTTTTCTGTCGGAAATATCTCTGTTAGGCCCCTCGCATTTCAACAAAGAGGTCAGAGGTCAGATTAGATGTGGGAGAGTCTGTGTTCTACTCAGGGAACAACACGTTAAACATATTACTAAACGCAGGCTCTTAATCTGAAAGTCATCTCTCACAAGGCCAACACTGCCACCATGGAAGTGGGGGTTTTTGAACTACTTACAGTACTTCAGTAGATGGCGGTCAGCATGCCGCCAGTTTGGAGAAGCAGACAAGAGTTACTGCATGGAAGCAATCTAACGCTGTGGACGGGGCCAGCTGCAAAATGTATTTTAGCACCTAAAAGATGGCTCAATTAAAAAATATCAATATCAGTTTAATATCAGTAGTAGCTGTTATCTATGCTCTCCCCAAAGCCACCAGACTCCATTGAATAAAGACAGTAATTTTACGTCGCAGAACACAGGAGTTCCTAGTCTACCGCCGTCTGACGGTTAGTTTGTGTGTTATTGTGTGACTTTGAATAGTTCAGATTTACCAAAATCACTCAATAACACAAACACACTAACCAATCAGGTTGGTTATGCACTGACTATGGATGAGTACCTCATACAACTCTACTTTAAAACATCCAAACTATCTCTTTAATACTGCTTTTTGGTGTCATTCATCGCACCATTTTCATATATCGACTCTAAACTGAGCTTTCTGACTTAACGACTGACAACAGACAGTGTCGCATTTATGATTTTTCAGTTGTGCTTCTCTCATCTGCAGAAAGAAATTATCATCCTTATGAAGAAAATATAAGAGGGCCATTATAACAGGCATACAAATCTAAAGAATTTTAATAGACTGAGCGATACAGCACATTTGGACTCTGCAGCAAGGGTTCAATACCTTAAAAGAATTAAACGCACCTTAGATATTTTCAGTGCACATACAAATTTCAACAAATATGTCACTCCAATAAAGCCAGAATGAATCTGATAAAGACCTCTCAAAGATTATGTAGAAATTCCTCACACGCTTGAATAAAAGGCAAGATCCTGTCTCACAAACATGACACAGAGATATGAATGTCAGGCTGGGAACTAGATTCTGAGCCAATCTTGTCTGAGAGATATCGCGAGCAGTGTCATGAAACATGCTGCCTTGAAAAAACTGTGGAAAGAAGATTTATTTTTCTCCGCAGTATTAATCAGTTCAAGCTCAGATTTGCTGCTACTGTTTGCAGTTTAAATATGACGACGATAAGAATGACGGAGGTCCTCTTTTAGACAACATTTTGATGGTCACTGGTCAAGTATTCCTCATGCACATGTGAGCGGAGGACTGTGTACACATACTGAATCCACATAAATGTGACAGTCACCCAAGCCGGAGAGACAAGGAGAGAGAGATATTCACACAAACCAACACCGCGACCTACCTCGATTAGCTCCGGTCGCAGGTTGATGGTGCGTAGCCAGTCTCGTAAGTGCGGGTAGCTGTCCAGGGCCTCGGGCCTCTCCGTCTCCGGCACTTTCTGCTTGCACTGCAGCTGTTTACAGATGTATTTCATCAGCTTCACCTGCAGGGAGCAATAGAGAAACGCTGTTCAGATGGGAGGGGCAGGTTAGGGGGGGAACTCACAGCATGCTAGGAGCTACAGGCCTTCACTGTCACACCTCTGTTGTTGTTGGCAGTTAGATGACACACATTATGCAGTATGTGGGTTTTACTGCAATACCACACAGAATAAGTAGTTCTTTGGAGAAGTAACACTACAGACTACTGACAAAAGTGACATTACATCTTACATTCATCATCCCAGCGGACACAAACTACTATATGTTTTCCACCAGCAGATGTCTCTTCAGAATAAAGGTTGACACATGCATTACTCCATACTGACCTCAGTGTACCTGCATTAATGATTCTAGTGTTGATTTAACCCGATTTCCCAGTGCCCCCACTAGTGCACAAGACCCAAGTTAATTAGATATGAACAGCTATTATCATGCAATGGAACAATGAGCTGGTCATCTAATGAGAGCATCTGCGGTGCTGCTGGCACAGCAAAACAAGTGCATTTGGAACGAGGAAGCAGCTTGGTCGGTGACATAATGACGGAAGAACGTGCCATATGACCAGTCAGTTTATCCAGCTAGTTTCAGAGGCAGAGACTCTCTTTTCATCACCAGCTCTGAGAAATCATGGTGCAGAATGGCACATTTTGTCACAGAATATTCATCTATGCCATAAAAAATACATAAACATTTAGGCTGTCAATGTTAACGTGATAATAACACATTCACGCAAATATGTTTTAACGCCTCTAATTTCTGAAACGCATTAATGCAATTTTAAGTTTTTTTTGGAGGCTACATCATTTGAAACTAGAAAGACTAAGGAATCCATTGGTACCAAGCAGGTCATAGCTCCAAAGCCAAAGCTCTGCCAAATTTTGATGAATTAAAACTGTCATGGCTATTTTCAAAGGGATCCCTTGACCTCTGATAAGAGATAAGAGATTCCTTTATTGGTCCCACAGTGGGGAAATTCACAATCTCAAGATATCTCAAGATACGTGAATTAAAATGGGGTCTATAGGTATATCTCCCCTTTACAGACATGCCCACTTTATATTAATCACATACAGTCTGGGGCAAGTTAAAGTCAAGTCAGCACACTGACAGCTGTTGTTGCCTGTTATAAGTATTTTTTCATATATCATTAGCCTCACATCATAATTGCCTAAGTCATATTTCAAGGTTTTCAGAAAAAAAAAGAAAAAACACATTTTTGGTAAACAAACATGTTTTTTTTTATTTATATGGGTCTAATTGCAAAATAGGGGGCTGCACGGTGGTGTAGCGGTTAGCGCTGTCGCCTCACAGCAAGAGGGTCGCAGGTTCAATTCCAGCTTGCGGCTCTTCTGTGTGGAGTTTGCATGTCCTCCCCGTGTAAGCGTGGGTTTTCTCCGGGTACTCCGGCTTCCTCCCACCATCCAAAGACATGCTGTTTAGGTGAATTGATTACTCTAAATTGCCCGTAGGTGTGGATGTGAGCGTGAATGGTTGTCTGTCTATATGTTGTCTGTCTCTATGTGCCCTGCGATGGACTGGCAACCTGTCCAGGGTGAACCCTGCCTTCGCCCTATGCCAGCTGGGATCGGCTCCAGCCCCCCCGCGACCCCTAACGGGATAAGCGGTTGACAATGGATGGATGGATAATTGCAAAATATGACTTAGGTAGTTATGCTATGAGGCTATACGAAATAGACATCTAAAAATTGGGGCTGTCAAAGTTAATGTGACAATGCATTAACGTAACTTTGTTTCAATGCCACTAATTTCTTTTAATGCATTAACACAACTTGCCTTATTTAGCTTATAACAAGCTTAGTTTTAAAGCTAGGGTGAAGATATCTGCTTCATATGAAACTAGAAATAAGGAATCCATCGGTATCAACCATGTCATATTAGCTTGTGAAGGAGGTTAAATAACGCTCCAAAATGTGTGATTAGTTTTGGCGAGGAAAAACTGTCATGGCCATTTTCAAAGGGGTCCCTTGACCTCTGACCTCAAAATATGTGACTGAAAATGGGTTCTCTGGGTACCCACAAGTCTCCCCTTTACAGACATGCCCACTTTATGATAATCACATGCAGTTTGGGGCAAATCATAGTCAAGTCAACACGCTGACACACTGACGGTGCCTGTACCTGTGAGGGTTTCTGGACAACATTTGTCATTGTTTTTTGTTAACTGATTTCTAATAATACATATATACATACATACAACAAGCATATTTGCCCACTCCCATATTCATAAGGGTATTAAATATTTAACAAATCTCCTTTTAAGGTACATTTTGAACAAATAAAAAGTGTGATTAACTTGTGATCATGATGAACTATGGACAATCATGCATTAATTCACAGCCGTAATAAAAATATTCCTGTGTGAGCTTTCCTTTCACTTGTGTCTGGTGGCGATGCTGATGAAGCAGGGGAGTGAATGAAGAGAAGAAGAACAGCGTTAGGATAGTAGCTCACTGACGCACATTAACCCCCCCTTCGATCTTCCCCTTGAGGATCGCATCTGCTAATAAGCACATTAATGACTAAAAGACCTTTGCCGTAGTGTCTCATGACGCATCAGTTAACATAACCAGAACATCCCCAAACCCAGCTGTGCTTGAAAGCAACACCTGTCACCGTCTCATATCACACTCATAAGTCAGCGACATATAAAAGCTGTGAGACTTTCAAAGCCAGTGTCAAGTGCAGTGGTCCTGTGAGTAAGTATCACAATGAACACCGCGGTGTTGGCTTGCAGCGGCCCCGCGTTACGCAGCCCGGCGCTGCCGTATAGTGTGTCTCCTTATCTCGCCGTCTATCTGTGAGAGTCCATTACAGCAGGCAGCAGCACCTTCAGATGAGCTGTGTGTGGCACCGGCAAGCTCTTGACCCCGCCGTGCACCTCTCCAGCGCAAGAGCGACAATGAGGATCGCGGGTCTTTTCTCCGCTCATTCAACGTTCTTCCCGTGACACATCCACTCGCCAACCCAGACAGAAACCCACACAGTCATGCCGCTCTCAGTGAAAGTGTGGCCTTGGGATGTAAAAAAGGCAGCTAACAAAAGCGTCTCCACTGAGGGCCACGGAGATGAAAGAGGATGGAAAGGGAGTAAATAGACTCCATGTCGAGTCTGACTGCAGCTTTTCAGCACCGTAATTATTCAGCTATTATCAGTCGCACTCAAGAGCATTATAAAATAATAAAACAGCATGCATTATTGAATGTAAACCGATAAAAATTGATTGGTCCAGAAGAAAATAAACGCATGCCATTGCCTTCCCAATCTTTTCTAAAAAAGCATAAAAACGCGTACAAAAAGTCAAACACTGAAGTGATGTGAGGTGGTGTCTTGCTGTTTGAATCTCCTTTTAGTTGCACGCATTCGACCTTACAGCCCAGCCATTAGGAGCCACTGTACATGGAGGCATCTCGCTCAGCTTGACATTTACACACATTTGTACAACTGTACAATAATTCAACTATGCAATACTGTCATTAATACTGCATTTATACTGTACATTTCAAGAACTATTCCCAGTCATTTCTTATCCGTACCATTCTGGCATTTATATTTAACACACTTAATAGAACCCATTTCTCAGCATTTTGTATTTACTTATTTGCACTGTGGTTATTCAATGCATCTTAATAGAAATACTTGTATATATTTCTTACATTTTCCTAATCTTGATTTTAGTACTTACTTCTTTACATACTGTATATTGTGTTTATGTTGTAGCATTATAACTTACATTTTACATACTACTTCTACATACACTGTCTACAAGAGCAATTGTCACATCCCAATTTCCTCCTGGGGATTAATAAAGTATTTCTGATTATGAGTTGTGGATAGAAATATCTTAATCTATCTATCTAGATAGATATAGATATCCATGAGCACACATGCAAATGTACTGGTAGTCAGTCATACAAGAAGAGGGGACACTGAACCATGTGAAGCTGTGATACATGCTCTATGCGATCCATTACAAACCACCATTCTGAGCCTCACAGATTATAGAGAGCTCTCATCAAGTGTCTGAACTGTTTCTGGACCAGCACGGCCGACAGTGAGAGGCCTCTGCTCGATGTGGCTAATAACGAACTAGCTTCCTGTTTTACCCCCCTTTGCACTAGTGCAGTCCTGTGACGTCAGGTTACCTAGCAACGCCTCTTCTGAGTCGTCAGCAACATTTCAGTGGGATTTTCCCGTACACAAACTCAGACACAATTCGTCTCAACATACAAAATGTCATCATGTGGACAATCGCTGTAGTAGCAACATGTTTTATCTCCGGTCACACGCAGAGCATTCACTTGACCCATTACCAGCCTAAATTAATAAGGTGGATAGAGAATCAAAAGTCCCTAAATCCCTCACTGATATAAGTAATGTGTGTTTACAGCAGAGTCGGGAACATCAACAAACCAACAGATAATGACACCCCCCTCCCTGCATATTATTTTTGGTGCAGAGTGGAGAAAGCAGCGTTTGACGTGTGGCCTGGAGGTGGGAGGAGGAGAAATGGCGTCAGAGCCCACCTGTCAGCGCAGCTAAACAACACCATGGCAACGGCCTGGGAGATGAGTGACAGCCAGTGGTGTCAGCCGCCAGAGAGGAGGGGAGAGAGAGGAGTCCCAGCAGCGGCCTGCCTGCCTGACACAGCAGACTCAGAGAGCACATCCCACTGCTCCCACATTCACTTTATCAAGGCTCTCTTGCTGACACAGACACTTCTTGGTGCACCTGCCAAAGGATAGTATCAGAGAGCTGAGAAACGACGCTCTATCCCAGAAAATGATATTTGCACAGGAAGGTCAGTTCGTTTCTCTCAAACTGAAAATGTTCATGTTTCTTGTCGGCAGACTGGGCTCAGTGAAGCATTCCTATGCCTTGTGGCATATTAGGTGTTGATCATTAAAGGCCCAAGCAAAGTCCAGTCATTTGTAGACATTTGCTTAGCAGTATAATCACATCTGTACACGACAGTACCACTATTAGCAACAAAGGGACACAACAAGAGCAGGGATCCTTTGGTCACCTGTAGGCTCCTGTCTTTACTGGAGGTAGCTCCAGTCAGTGTCCTAGTCAACAGGGAGGTGGACAGTAGCACTGGAGCTGGAAGATAATGCAAATCTAAGGCTACTTTTAATACTGGATTCAAGGACACATTTTATACAGGATCATGCAAGTAAACTGTGGTGAGCAGACTGATGTTTTATGGCTGATGAACAATTTTATCCTCACATAAATGTCAAAAGCACAATGAAGCCAGACAGGCCTAGTTATCACAGGTCACATGGACTTCTCAGGGGGTGGGTGAATGTACATGGTTGACAGACAATGGCCTGCCGCCCCTCCTCCATCACTGTTACCACCAGTGCAAGTTGACCCCTGTGTTGGGCTGGGGGCTGGGAGCTGGGGGGGGGGGGGGGGGGCTGAGGAGGTGATAGAGTGGCCTGTAGTAAGGTTGTGTAAGGTTAGTGTATGTCCTTGCCTATAACCTACGCACAGGCTGCAACCCGACATCAAATAACTAGCAGCGATGAAGGCCGACTGTTGAGTCGCCTCACGTCGCCTTTGTCTCGGCTGACAAGTGCACTTGAACACACCGCAATAACTAGACCAAACGACGCTCACCGACGGCACCGTACTGTCCAACAGCCAAATGTAGGCTTGGTGTGTCAGGCCTTTCGTATGAAGCCAATAGTACGCAAATTGCATAATATTACAGTATTCAGTACGGCATTCATGACATGACATTGATGCTTCAATTTAAGTGGAAGTAGAAGATTTCACTTACAATACACAGCAGTTTTTAAACTAGAAAATGCATTTCCTGCCGAAAATGTGTGTGACTGCTGAGAGCTGAAATCAATTGCGAAGCATTGCTGAAAATGCAGAAATGTCAACCAGCATTCCCACAATTAATTCAGACTTTGATTCTCACAAATTGTCGTTTTGGTCACATCAGGTTGGAACGGGTTACCATGGCCACACGTCTCCGACCGGCAAGGAGGCTCTGGCAGGTGACGACGTAAATTACTGCTCAGTGCATCAGAAAATATACATACTATTATTTATTCACACAAAAGTATGTGGAACGATAGCACATGTACTGAGTATGTAGTGTTGCTAGGGCAACAGCTTTGGTCCAAGTTTACTTCCTGTCAGCTTCTGCATTAACAAACACTGCAGGGAACACAAACAGGCCCATGTAGAATGTTTACCTTGTCTGAAAGAAGCAGAGTACAGATTATAAAATACAAAAATGAAATATACTATATCTATATAATATATTATAAATAGAGATAAAATATGAAGTACAAATCTCTAATGGATCTGCTGATAACAAAGGAAATATGAAAACTGAAAAGGACCACATAAATAAGAAGTTAAAGATTAAAGGATACACTTTTCCTATGACATACTGCAAATTTAACCATTTACAACCACAAGCCGTGCCAACTTCCTCGTGATTTGGAGCAAGCCTTTTCCACAAAAGAAGTAGCAGCAGACCTCAAAATTACAGGATGTAATGCAACTCATCCTGAGTCAGTTCAAGAATAGCTTAAGGCCTGCCTACACTGCTCAACCCTCCTGATTTCCACACCATGCAGTCCATTCTTATTGACCACACACACACACACACACACACACACACACACACACACACACACACACACACACACACACACACACACACACACACACACACACACACACACACACACAAAAGAAAAAAGGAAACAGAGATGGGGTCGGCGTTGCTACAGCTGCTAGAGTTGTGTTTCCTCTACACTCTTGTGTACGCGACATTCTCCATTGTCTTCTCCTAGGCCTCCGACACACACACACACACACACACACACACACACACACACACACACACACACACACACACAAAACACAGGTTGTCATGTCACAAGAAGCAGCCCAGCGGATTGGCTTTGATTCTCCCCTCCCCTTTTCCTCCCTGCTCTCCCCTCTCGCACAGAGCTCTTTGCGCGTCATTTGATTTTCTTATTTAACAACCAACCCTGAAAATGCGTAGGAAGAAAGATGTCTAAATATAGATGCAGCCACAACAGCTCGCAACCACGAGCGCGCTGCAAACTCTCTCCAACACCGTGAGGAGACAAAACAAGAGTGACGCTTTAGCTGTTTGCTGATCATTACTGCGGAGAACAGTGATTAGAGAAAGATAAGATTCACAGAAATGAATAAATATCCTGCACACTTGTTTTAAGCTTATGTAAAACTGCAGCACATGAGCACTTGTGTTCTACTGTTCACAGGATGTATCATGTTTTTTAAGTGTCTGGATCATGTAGACTGGCATGAAAGCAAACAAACTGCTAAAGCAAAAGTCAGGAATACATAACAAGCTACAGTAAAAGTACCAGTGAGGCAGGTTGAGTGGGATTAACATGTGAAAGGTGAAGTACCAGTTAGCACTCTATTTGAGAGGCCAGTATCATTATCCTCTCACTGGCAGAGGCAGAAAAAACACACACAGTTCAAGTGGAATAATAAAGCTCTCTCAATGAGAGTATAAAGTGAGTTCAAGCCTCTCTTGACGGCCCTCCGGTGCAATATGCCCGTTTGCACCTCGAGCGTGACAACTATTTTGACCTCACGGTGCTTTAAAGCTTCAGTAGTAATGCCATCCATCATGTCTAGCCGGCTGCTACAGAACGGTTTACATGTGATCACCTGTGACACGAGTGTGGGAGTTGCGAGTCAGCTAGCGTGCTTGGTAGAATTTCAAGATCATGGCGGGGGTTGTTGTACACCTCTCACATCAATGGGTCAGACACAACAGAGAGGAGTTTGTCTTGTCCATGTCTGAAACACAGCGCCTGATATACTGGCTGAAGTTTGCAATCACATTGGTCTATAGCGTCCACCTAAATCTATGATTAGAATCTGCTGACTATTGTACCAAATGAAATCTCAAGGAGGACTGAAAGCAAGAAGTGAAAGTGCGCAATTGTGGCAAGATGGTGGTTTCAAAATGGTGTGCCAGTAAAGGCATAGGAAGTAAGACTGCTGATGAAGACGGCGCCCAATGCCCTGCTCCACTTTAAAAAAAGCTTGTTGAAAACACAACTAGACCAGGCAACGATGATGAACATTTGATCTGTATTTGAATGTTATGGAGAGCCAGATTTGCATATTTGATATTTTTTTTGGCAATTTAGGCTCCTTTGTACTAGGGCTGCACAATTAATTGAATATTAATCGTGATCATGATTTGGGCTTCTCAATAAAATGAACACGATATACTGTGATTTTGAAACTTAAAATGCTCCGCTCTAAGAAAATTCTGCTGCATAAATCAAGCACTTCCTAAACTAACAGCTAGAGATGCACCGTCAATCGGCAGCCGATGAGGCCAGCTGGTTTTCAGCAGTCTCATATTCATATATAAGGTTTTTCTGGTCAGACACATTTGCAGCCGCCAACACCAACTACATTCATATTGGCCTGTCGTTTTGTATTTTTTTTACAGAAACAAAAACCCCATTTAGTTCATTTTGGCATAGGGGCGGCGTGTTATCAGAACAACGACGGACGCTCCAAACTGACAGTGAATGCATCCATACAGTCTCAGCTCAGAGTAGCAGCTATCATATTTCACACATGGCACGAGAGAGAGTTGACAGACAAGGTGATGCAAAGCGAAAAGCAAAAGCGCCTATTTGGCAGTTTTTCAGATTTAAACCCAATGCTATAAGGGAACGTTATGTTGTTATGAATGTTATAAAACATTAATGAGATAATCGGCGTGCGGAGGATGGAGTGGTCACAGCCGGGTGCGCTGTGGCCCCGCAGCGACAGCTCGGCCGGAGAGGCCGGACACACCGCCCACCACCCGACGTTAAAGATCAAACTAAGCGTGCTGACCATCATATTTTCGAGTAAAATGTCCTGTGTAATAGAAAACAATGGTGTTGTCATGAGTGGGAAGATTTCCTCACCGTCACATCCTTAACACACACACAACATGTCGCTGGTGTGGAAGAGCTTCACTGTGAGTGAAGAAGACATAAAACTGCAATTTGTCATAACTGCAAGTTCAGAATAAGACGTGGAGGAACAGCTTTAAACAACTGGAACAGCTAACTTAATCAGAAACTTATTGAAATTCACTCTCATGATGCTGTTCAAAGTGACCGGCTCGTCTGCCGACAGCACGGAGCACAATGTGCTGGGGTCAAGCTCTACTCAGTAAAAATAAATAATGGCTGATGGTAAATTATGACCCTATCATAATGCATTCAAATCTAAACTTGTAAAATGTCGTTTTTGGCAAGAACCTTGAATAAATCCAGTTGTTTGAAGATGTTTTCACAGCAATATAAAACAGACAGAGAGAGAATTAGGACCTGTTTAACTTCCTAACAATAGCTGTATGTAAGTTATAATAAATTATAATTAGAACTACTAATGCCAAGAATTAGAGGAAATATTGAAATAAAACTACAATCATTTATTTCCTAATCAATTGTACTGTGTTTTTATGCAAATAACAACTAAGTGAAAGGATAACATTTTGAACTTCTGACGATTGAATGAAGCACAACATGGAAGTGAAAGCAGCGCTCTGTTGATTTAAATGTGAATTTGCAATGAAAATACTTTGAAAAATAAAAATAAAATCTATGAGATCATGATAATAATCATGATCTCAATATTGGTTAAAATAATTGTGATTATCATTTTGGCCATAAGTGCAGCACTACTTTGTACTAACGAAGACGAAGAAAGCTAACAAAGAAGAAGAAGAAGAAGAAGAAGAAGATATTCCTTTATTAGTCCCACGAGGGGAAATTCAATTTTTACAAGAGCGTTTATGTATGGTTATGTGCTTGTGACAATAAAATCGTGCAGTGCTTTATTAATAAATGTTTACTGAGAAATCCTCTTGTCTCGTATCCCCTCAAAACGCTGCTCAAAGGTCAAAGACAGCTAAAGAACAACAACTATGATGGCAGACTTGACCATATTTCTAACACTTACTGTTTAAAATGTGATATGGGTTTTTAAATGGGACAAGACAATAGGCAGCAGCTGTATTGTCAGTTAGAAGCTGAAAACATTTACAGGTTTTTTCATGACTGTCTTCTCCGTTGCTTTCTTTGAAATCCAATTCTCTGTTTAAATAGTTGTGGCTTCTGACCTTGTTTACATGACACATCTTGTTCGATAATTTAGTATTTCACAATCAATGAACGGCATTCATCCGCTCAACCTTACCCTTAAGAAAGTGAGAAAGAATAGTGTGACGGTAAAATATGTGTATTCAAAATGAATAAAAACACAAGAATACCAAACAATATTATTTACAGATCACAACAAGAACGCAACTGGAACCTTTAAAGGTCTGCTCGACAGTTTTATAAAGTCACGTTAGACTTCTATAATGAATGATTCTGCTGAGAAAATGATGAGTTCAGGGGAAGTTTCTAAAAGTTTTGAAATAAGCGGTGACCTAAGACTTCGCCACTCACATGTTCTTAGAAGAGCTGATCACGTTTTATCTTTATTTTAGAGCAGTCAGAACGGCTTTAAGTACTCTGTAATGTAAGGCAAGGCTGAACAGCAGAAACAGTTTGACCACTGAAACAAAAAGCACAGTTATAATCAGTGACAGTAAGATTAAAAGCACCACTGACCCCTATATTTAGCTGTGCTGTAAACCAGTAGGCATCTACTGTACCTGTTTCCAGTTCAGCATCTAAAAGCCAGTGAGGCTCTCATCACGTCCACTGCAAGAAGCGGTACATTTCAAATCGAAGGTTCCTTCCTAGTTGCTCTGATCCTACTAAGGATGCTAAATCTTACTAAACCACAAACCAGCAAAGCTAACTTGAAGACCCACTATTTACATAGTCTGACTTTCAGGGATACCCCCTTCACAACGGCCTGCTCTAACTACAGGAAAGAGACCTCAGAGCGGCTTTAAGAAACATGCGACCGACCGGTGCGGCCTGCCCATTGTGACGGAGAACAATGCCGGTGCAAAATACACCTAAAAAAGACAGCGTGTACCTCAGGAAGTACTCTGCCTGCCACGTCACATCCTGTTCCACGCGGTGACGAGGTACGCATGGCAACTGATGAAGAAGAGTCAAACTTTCTTACAAACTTCAGGCAGCAGACTATGTTCTTCACACTCATTGTACCAAAGCAGCGGGGGGCTAAAACAGACAATCTGATCTGGACTGGTTTCTATTTCAGTTAATACTTTGAATTTTACATTTAATGCCGAGCTTCTTTACTTGAGCCTGTGAAAATGTGTTCCCACACAGTAGCTTGCCAACTTGCACCTCGTGCCTGGCAGCCAGCTAAGGACCTACCAAATTACTTTGTCGGCATTATGAAAATGGACAAATGTCTCCGTTGTATATGTATATATATGTATATATATGTATATATATGTATATATATATATATATATATATATATATATATATATATATATATATATATATATATATATATATATATAGGTATATCTTTTTCCTGCTGACTGTATTATACCTTCACAAATACAAACAGCTCTTTTGCGTTGCTACCTGGCCTGCTGAGGCAAACAATGCCAAAGTAACAGTGGATGCATTGGAAATTATGTTGCCTCTTGACCATTCTGAAGGTCACCTGAAAACCAGTTCAACCGGGCTATTGCGTCTCCGTCTGCGCTGCTGAAACTAAACGCTCAGGAGCTTTCTGGAACATTAGTTTTTAGGGGCGACGGCGCAATTGTTCGTGGGGTGTTCAGTTATACAGAAATGAAACAAGACATGGATAATTGATAGCCTGCAGCCAATCAGGGAGTGAATATTCCTTTTATCCAAAGGTATAAGGCTTAAATAAACCATGAGCCAGGAAACCCATTAACCATCTATCATGTCTCTAGTATGTCTGGAGGAGCCTATGCCACGGATACATTAGTCTAGCTTCTACCAGTTGACATTTGTAGGCGTTAGCCTCGCCCATGCAGCTCTAGGGTTAGGGTTAAACCATCCAAAACCCTTACCCTAGCCCTGTAAACCACAACACACATCAGACATCACAATGATTTTAAGACAAAAATTGGGCATTAAAAAAAGTTTGAGAAAGAGAATAACAGGTGAAAAGTACATTTCTTTCATTTGACCAGCACCCTCTCCCCAGACGGTTGCACCCTAGGCAACCGCCTATATGTCCTATGCCTTAAACCGGCCCTGTGTATCAGCCTTTTATATATCACCACACCAACCCCCCTTTCCTCCTCAGCAGAAGCAGGGCCTGTTGTCCCCCTTCATGGCATTGTTACTAACAACATGAAGCTGGACTTTCCATGACATGATTCCTTCAGTCATCTCACAGCTGAGAATATTACAAAAACATTATGTGACTGTAAACATCCCATGGGTGGAAACATGCAGGCCTTAGCTAGAAACTGACCCCTACGAAAAGGATGCATAGGATAGGAATTTTAAAAAGATAAATAACACTTTACATAAAAAGGCACTTCTGATTATAGTGTAGCTGCTTAAAAAGGGCATTATCAAATCTTCATCTTTCATTTTATTAAATATGCAAGGGGATGGTTGAAAGGCTAGAGACATACATTAGAGGATCTGCCTGCATGCAACCAGGCATGACTTCTCTATCACACTGCTGCCTGTTTACTATATAGTAGGATATGCTGAGGCCCTACAAAGCCATTTACCGTCTATCATGTACAGGTTAGTCTACAGGTTGACATTTGTACGCATTAACCTGCTTTTCACCACTCTGCGTCCCATCAAAAGGTACTGTATCAGACCCCGTCTTTCCAATCCTCCTCAGCAGAAGCAGGGCCTGCTGTCCCCCCTCATGCCATTGTTACCAACAACATGAAGCTGGACTTTCCATGACATGATTCCTTCAGTCATCTGGCAGCTGAGAAATATTACAAAAACAGTATGTGACCGTAAACTTCTCATGGGTGGAAACATGCAAGCCTTACCTCTTAACTGACCCCTATAAAAAGGACTATAAATCACAGAGTGGGAATGATAGGAATCACAATTTTTAAAAAGGCACTAGGGCTGCACAATTAACCAAATATTATTTGCAATCAAAATTGTGGGTTCCCACAATAAAATTAACATGATTGTCTGAGACATTGATGTTTAAAATGCACTTTCTGCTCATAGAAAACGCTGCATCATATCAAATCAAGCGCTTCCTAAACTAACAGTTACCCACCAGCTGGCGACCGAGATGTTTTGGCTTCACTTTTGGGTATAGATATTATCTCGACATAATCTATGATTAAATTGAGAGCATAATGTTGTTTACTGCTAACAAAGAGGTAGGGGGAATATTCCTGTATTTTTTCATATTGTAACATATCAGAAAATAATATTGCAATGTCAGTTTTTCCCAACATGGTGCAGCTAGCAGGAATGTAGCACAGCATGGAAGTGAAAGCAGTGCTCTGTTTATCTTAATGTGAAAGTGTAATAAAAATGTTTTTGACAAAATCAATGAATAATCGTTACGTCAATACTGATCATAATAATCATGAGCATTTTGGACATAACCGTGCAGCCCTAAAATGCACTACTCATCCTGGTGTAGCTGCTTTAAAAAAAGAGCATTTTCAAACGTGCATCTGAATTTTATGAGCATTTTTTTTGTATTAAATATGCAAGGTGCTGAGCCAGAAATTAGAGTGCATCCTTTTGCTGATGCTTCCTGCATGCAACCAGGCATGACTTCCCTGTCACACTGCTGCCTTCCTACTACATAGTGGGATGTGCTGAGGCCCAACCAAAGCCATGACTCTTGCGCAAAAGCAATGTCAAGTCATCCCCAACACGACTGAACCTGAATCTGCATCCAGATGCAGGAAAAGCAGCGCGTACATCATGCATCATCCCTGCATGCTTTGCTTACGGATTGGAGGGAGGAGGAGGGGAGGGGGGGTAGATAAACACATGGAACACGTCGTACATTTCGTGCACAAAATCCTGTGCATATACACGATAGCATAAATTAGGCTCTATGAGATTATTGAATGTGTGCCATTAGGCCAGGCTGCATTCAGCTGCACAGCACAGTGCTGTGAACTATGCGAGGCGGACAAATATTTCCGCCTATAGAGAAAGAAAGAGGTCACACTAATAACTGGATCATATTTGGGGATCTTGTACAGTAATAATGAAGGCAAAGCTTCGACATTACGTTTGAGTCTTCTGCACCTGAATGCATCGACCCAGTGGTAGCGATAGGGATAGATCAGCGACAGGGCGCCTCGCTTGCAGCCGATATTCAGCCTATACGAGGCGGACATAGCGTAAAGGCTTCATGACACCGCAGTTTGACTAGACTGCTCTGTAGAGCAAGGGGGCTGTGACACAAATAAAAAGCTCGTTACCTCCAGAGTGCGGATTTCTTGCTGCGTGAGGTCGTTGGACGCGGCGCATTTGGTCCGTAGCCCCTGTAAACTGGAGATGGAGATTTCAATCATATTCTGGATGAGTTCGCATTGATGTAGTGCGGCCATCGCTGCGCCACCGCCGCCGCTATCCCTCTCCGGCTGCTCATCACTCTCGACCATCTTCCCACCTTTCGCAGACACACTATCCATTCCTCAGCATTGGGCACGGCTGGAAGGGGCTGGAGTCAAACTGTTAAGCTCAAATACAAACACATGCAGCAGTCCAGCAGCGACCTATTGTGGAAGTTAGCTGACAGCCAATGTCCCCCCCAGCGACTCCCGAACAGGAAAACTCAGGATGCAAAACGAAATATTTTTATATATTTTTGGTTTCAAAACAATATGCTCGACGGTAACCCGGGTCGTGAAGCGGGGCCGAAGTCCGGCAGAGCTCGAGCAGTGTTTTCGGTCCGTGTAGGCTACCGACGACGGGCTACTCTCTTCTACCGACAGCTCTGGCAGAGGCTTTCACCGTCTGTCAGCTGTTGGGAACATCATGGGGCGCGGTGCAGTCTGGGAAGTGAAGTCACACTCAGGCTTTACACAAACCGCACTCCGAGCTACATCCCCAACACGCTCTCTCTTGTTGTGTACAATTATTCTATAAAAGAAAGTTAACTTGAATTATTACAGGAAAGTGTTTACGCAGCACAGATGTAATTAATATTATGGCTGGAAATATTATAACGGGAAAAGCACAGGTGCAATAACTGACATTATTTATGGCTGCATTCCATTTAGGTGCTATGCAAAGGGCCCTGACATATTGGCATATTATAGTAGGAAAATCACAGGTGTAAATGATAAAAATAAATGGCTGCTGAATTCCGTTTAGCTGCTGCAGTTTTAAAGTACCCGTACACAAAACAAAAAATGAAAAAACAAATACAAAAATCAAAGCAAATTAAAACAGAAATATCAATTTATGTCACAATTTCTCAATTATTTGATGCCAGTATTTATTCTTATTTTGGTACATGTAATGGCATATTTATTTATTTAGTGATTCATTTATTTACCTATTAATTGATTTCTTATTTTTTGTCAGGTTCTATCCTCCATACTGGTATACTGGTAGACTCACTGTCACGCTGTCACAGTTTAGGCTACTGGGACGCAAGTAGAACAGAGCCATCGTTAGTTAACAGTAACACTTGTGGTTTTCCTACAATGACAAGTCAAAATATGTGCTTTGAAAAAGGCCTATTGTGCATGCATATGTTGGCTTATTGGGCTACTTAGAGATACAGTGTGTAGGATTTGGTGGCATGTACCGGTGTGGTTTCAGATTGCAACTAGCCAAGCCCCCCGAGACAAATTTGTGATTTTGGAAATAAAACTGACATAACTTGAATACCCTTCTGCTCACACCTCCCTTTCCAAGAATGCTGTAATGTAAGTCACTGAGTATAAAATCGTGGTAACGCTGTTCGCCTCACTCAGAGGCCATCCTTACCATAATAACACTACTTTAAAAGTAACGAAAGCCAGACAGCGGCTGGCGGGATCACAATTTTACACTCTGCTGCTCACGTCACCGCAGTTTCACAAGTGTGTCCGAGAGATATGGTGGCCTTCAGCCTCGCTCTAGAGAGTTTAGTTTGTCCGTCCTGTGCAACATGGCGGACTCTGTGAAGAGGGCCCACTCCCTATGTAGAGATGAAGGGCTCATTCTAAGCTAATGAAAAGTTGTAGGATAGATACTTTTTACTTTCAGGTGATTATACACTAATGAAAACATTAAACGGAATAGCCACCATTAACATATGAATTTCAGCTGTGCTTTTTCAGCTGTATTAAGTCAAAATGTGTGCCCTGGAAAAGGCCAGTTTCGTGATATCAAATCAGATAAAAAAGGATAATGAACTAATATGCTCGGATCTGCATCACAGTGGTGCTGAGAGGAACTCTGGGCTCCAGAATACTCCTCTTTCTCTTACACTGGTACAGCACAATTGCACAGTATAGTGTGGAGAGGCAGGACTGGCAATGCAAGAGTAGCTTTGTGCCCCAAGAATAATGACCACCTTTCACCTCACTCAGCGCCATGCACTGCCGCTGTATTCGCTGTGTCGAGCAAAAGAGATGCACCATAAGGCCGACAGCAATACTACAGAGATATTAGCAACATGATTAATAGGCCGCAGGTTGGTTGTGTATTTTATCAAAATCTGTGATCAGTGTACTGTACAGCCCCCTTCCCATTACACCAGACCAAGTCCACATAGTTGACATTCCACTTGCATGTGGTTGAGTGTGCATGTTGTGCATTCAAATGCAGACTGTGCACTTTCCACAGTGCTGTGATGTTTGGTGTAGAAAGGGTAATACACATCTATAGAGCTCTCTGCCTTTAATAGCACGTTGTAGTTGGTTGTTTGGTGCATGTAATCTCACTCCTCAGAAGTCTCAAGAATTACTGCAAATGAGGTGGTCAAATTAAAAATGATCACTTAATCCTCCCACTCACGCTCTTATTATTTCTTCACCAAAAGCAATGCAGCCAGAGCAAGAACATGCAGCCAAAACTGAAGAAATAACAGTGATCTTGATACGGATGGAACTTATTGCAACTTAAAGAGCAAAATAAATGGTCTGCATATGAGGACAGTGCATATCATTATGCATGGGGATGGGAGGAGGAGGGTGCAGGTTTCCACAACCATGAAGCAACAGCACACATGGCTCATTGCTGCAATGAGGGTGCGATGTTCCTTCCTTTAATATACCCTGATTATACAATGGAACGTGAGTCACTTCTCATGGAGCCCTGTACATGTTCCTCCTCTCCATCTGTCTATCTGTCTCCTCTCATCTTCGGATTGCATTGGAAACTGGACTGTATCTTACACCGGTCAGACATGCATTGGTCCATATAGCAGCAGCCTTGCAAAGTAACATCAGGGTGGACACCAAAGAAAGGAAGTAGAAACCTTGGTATACCACTGCATCAACCTCACACTGGCAATGCAAATTCCTCTGAAATGCCATTGAAATCTGACACTGATTCAACATGAAACTAAATCCACCTGACATCATTGCAAGGATGGAATGAAACAGACACAAAGCTTCAATAATCTACTAAACTATTTGCTGTTGTTGGTTCAGTATACTTTCTAAGTTCAGTCGTGCTATAACAGCACAGATTTGATAGTGACATGCCAGCAGAGCATTGCTGCCAATTTAAGTCTTCTTTGCCTTCAAAATGAAGTTACTAAGTAGCAAAACTGGGATCAGAGTAAAGGAAAGCTTTAAAAAGATGTTTAATATTTGTTGTATATGTTGTCTGAAATACATATAGAGCTATGAGCTAAATCCTTGCATTTTACAAGAAACATTCCCCCCCATATTTTCTGACATCATCACCTTAAAAAGATTATAAATTCACAAACAACAAATACATTCAGTGTATTAAATGTCCTTTTTAATAAATCAACTTTCTTTAAAGAGCATTACTTGTCAGTGAGTGAGCAGTGTTTTGACTGCAGTGAAACTGTTGTTTTTTTAAAGGCTAACCACCAACAACTATGGATCGAAGCAGAATATCGTGTGAGATAAAAACATGTTATGGATTTTGGAAATTACTACATCTTATTTCACTGCATTTTGACTTTTGAACTTGGGAGTTATTGGAGATGTTTGGATCACAGGAGTCGGAAACAATATCAAATAGTCCCAACTGGAATCTAACTCAACAATAGTACAGGACTAATAATATTAGTGTAGCCTGATCACAAATATGGAGTTTAAACAGAATGTGGTCAATTAAGTAGCAAAGAAATATATCTTTTTAAATAGCTTTCTATACAGAGTTTTGTATAAATAATCCAGTAATTGTGTTATTATGATTTTAGTTATACATGTGCAAATCTAATTTTGACAGCCACAGAGCTGACAAATCCTGGCCCACTCCCTGTGATTTTTGGTGCCCACCTAAAGGGGGGGGGGGGGAACCACTACATAACTGCAATAATAACTGCAGTAAGCAAGTGATTATCTTTGTGACTACTTAACCGTTCACCTGACAGATCACAACAGAAGCATCTCTGATGAAAAACAGTGCCTCACCGTTTGGTCTTCCTCCACTTTGTGTTCCCTCTTTTAGCTCCAGGAGTTCGTTTTCCTCTTACATGATGATTACTGACCTTTGTTCAGTAATAAATAATGTGCAGGAAACAAAAAGCACCTGCAGCATATACATATATATAAACATTTGCATGAACAACATTCAGATAGGCACTTGACAGCTTGCTGCCACGACTCACCCAGCTGAGGAGGATAACATGATCCTTTCCCAGCCTGACGGTCCCTTAAGCCGTTTAAACTGTCGTACTATTGGACAGCTGAGACACCACGCGTAGCACGGAGCTCACGGCTTCAGATTAAATTAGACTGTGGACTGTCTGATTCCATCTTCTTTGCTGGCCAGGATTTCCATGAGCCAGCCCTTCAGGTCTGGAGTCTTTGTCCTAAACAGTCTGCAAAAACATGTTGGCCCTCAATGCACCATTTGGATACATCATTTTTACTTCAAATAAACATGACAATTAGAAATGTGTGTACCTTAGTCTACGGAAATGTGATGTTTCAGTATAGACTACACATGTTGATTTACAAATATAAAGTAAATAATGACTGCAGTATTATGGATGTGGAGACAAATCAGGGCCAAATATTTCAACTAAAAGTGTCTTTTTCCTGCGTAGATGGTTACTTTTTTTAATTAGCTAATTACCGCTAACTCACAGACAATAATTAGGGAAAGGTATATGTGTACAAAACATAGAAATGACCAAATTAAAATCATTCTAAATATGTAAACATCTAAAGGTACGGCGTGTAGGATTTGGCGGGATCTTGTGGTGTGGTTACAGACTGCAACCAACTGAGCACCCCTCCACCCACTCGTCCCTTTCCAAGACTGCGGTACCTCGGTTTTGCACCCTGTGACTCACGTTACCAGTTTCACAAGCGTGTCAGAGAACCATGATGGCCTTCAGGTAACGTACGAACATAAAAGGCACTCTCTAGAGCCTGTGTTTTGTCCGTCATGGGCTACTGACTCTGTGAAGAGGATAAAGCTCCGGCTCCTGCAAATGGTGCAAATATCTGTTTTTATTCTGCTGCACTATTTGACTTTGTCTACTGTGTTATATTCTATGTGACGATGTTTTGTATGTCTGTATTGCACTCTGATCCATGAGCAATGACATTTTGTTTAAGCCTTGTACTTTGTATGTGGAAAAATTACAATAAAGTTGAACTTGACAAAATATTGAGATCTGAGCATTTCAATATATTGAAACATGCAAATGATGATGATGAATGATAGGAAGTCTGACATTGTGTTATTATGGTAAGGATGGCCTCTGAGTGACGTGAACTCATTACCACTGTTTTGCACTCGGCGGCTTACGTTACCGCAGTCTTGGAAAGGGAGGAGTAAGCGAAGGGGTACTCAGTTGGTTGCAGTTTGCAACCACACCAACACACCGTACCTTTAACTACACCATAAATCATAAAACTTTGTCCTTGTGATCAATATGATTTTTTTTTAATTGGACAGTAACTATTCACTATTCATCTTACATTTTCAGTGAGTGAATTATTTTTTGTAGTAATTGAGTTTCCCAGTGCTGTGTGAACACAAACAGAAACCCATTACATAAAAGTTTTTTTTTTTAAATCCAAGATGCTGTGGAGCAACTCATTATTTCATTTTATTCCATTTAAGCCCTTTTGAATTGCTCATTTTATATTATTACATTAATCTGAAAACAGGAAGTAGGACAGAGCAGGCCTCCTGTGAACTCTCCACCCTACAGAGTAGCCAAGTGAGTTTTATTTTGACTTTAAGGGACAGGGCACTCTTCTAACCTTTGCTATTTTTATTGCATACATGCAGCTGGACAGCAGAGATGGAGGCAGCACAGAAAATAAAAAGCACTGGTGGGCTTCAGTTCTTCACAAACACCAGCCATACTGCAGCCCAGCTGCTTGACTCCACTAGATCATAAACTATTTTAAAGCAAAAAAACAGAGAACCTCAAATCAATGGTACACGATTGCCTTGGCGCATTTAACTCCCACCCAGACATACAGCTGATCAACTAATTAAAATGTTCACCACCAGATTTTGTTCTCTAGAGCTGTGGTTCCCAAACTTTTTCACAACAACGATCCCTAAACAAGACACAAACTAGACCCCCATCTCACAGGATTTTTGCTTTTAGATGTACTATTACAGAAAGCGTATGAAAACCATGAAACAGTCAGAAATTTCATCATTGTGTTAATTATGGATGAATTATGGTGAAAATAAATTATTCCCATTTTTGCTGGGGACCCACTGGAACCCACTCAAGGACTCCTGTATTTCAGTTGCTTCTACTACAACTTCCTGTGAATGAAACTCAAACTTTGCCATTAAGTTGGTAAAGTTGCTGCTATTATACAGGATAATGTAAATCTAAAGGCCCACACTGGGAACAAGTTGGATTATTCCTCTACAGGGGGACACTGGGTAGAGAAAACGAGAGAGGACTCAAATTGAAAATATATATATAGACGGCACCATCTGCTGGACAACTCTGTCCTGCAGAAACTTTATTATCAGCTTTCAAGACCTTCTTTAGTCCACTGATTTTTAAATTCTAGACAGACTAGAAACCAGAAAATGACTTTTGAATATTTTGCAATCTGTTATTAAAACATATTCAATAAAATGGAACATCTTTGTGTCACATTAACCCCCAGTGGACATTAAACACATGCTGGGCTGGTGGCTTTTATGGTTGGTTATATATTACAGTACTGTTACTGTTTGGTCAAACCACTGAAGCTCTTGAGCTGCCTGCATGCTCACCGACTTTCAGCCAAACAGCAGGCGAGCTGCGTGACCGACCGAAGTGACTCTGAATGTGATTGTGTCACATGTGGCGGCCCCACCGTCTCAGAAACAGCTGCCCTGGAGGGATTTTCGGATGTTTAAGATTGACAATTGACTTCTGTGGAGGGAAGCAAGTTGTGAATGAGTGTCAGAGAATGAGCATACTTATTCAAGCATGAGCACAGCGCAACAGCTGGCATAGTTTCAATGTGTGGCCGGGGATGCAGTCTGGCCCTGCACTGAGCTGAACTGTTTCATTAAGAACTGAACTTTATGTCTTTCCAAGTGTATTTTATACTGATAATTTATTAATAATGCTTGGCTAGAGATTCTCTGGTTACTGGTCTGCTTCACATCCTCCTGAATCCACCTTCTCACATATGTTCACATTATACGTTTTCATTTTTTTGTCATATGGATTGTCTATGTTATATTTTCATTATGTTATTCTGTACACACATCTATTGCATGTCTGTCAGTCCAGGAAGGGGGATCCCTGTTGTTGACCCTCTGTTGTTCTTCCATTTTTAATTTTTACCTGTTAAAAGTTTTTTATTTTTTTGTCCCATGATGGGGCTTCGCTGTAAAGAACAGAGGGTGTGGTATCCTGCAGAATATAAAGTCCCTGAGGCAAGTTAGCGACTTTAGACTAAACAAATAAAACTGACTTGACTTGACAACCCAAGGTCCCAATACACACTGTTAAAGGTTTGTTACCCTTAACTATTTCAAACTTTAACAATATATTGTATTTCATAAGTTTATTATTTTTTATGTGAAATCTTACTCTGAAAAGCACGTAGTGACTATAGCTGTCTGATAAATATATGGATTTCCCTCTCATATTTCCCTCTGAAATGTTCAGATGTTGTAATGGCTAACATTTTAGCAGATAACACTTTCAGCAGATGTGGAGCAACATTACACTCCACTGGAGTCATGTGCCGAGCTACCAATATTCACACTGCTTTTAGCTCTGCTGAGGTTTATCTGGATCTTGACCTTGCTTTCTTAGGCTTTTTTCACCAGCTTGCAAACTTTAGTTGCTAACTTTCTCCCCACTGAGGCTCTGCTCTAACCATAAAGCAAGGAATCTCTGTGCTGTGTATGCAAGTACTGGATGTCCTTAACCGTGTTCCTCCCCCCCCCCCCGCCTCTTCTTCCCCCCCCCCTCTTTTTTTTTTTTCTCCTCCCCCCCCCTTTTCTCTCCCCCCCCCCCCCCCCCCCCCCCCCCCCCCTTTTTTTGTTTTTTTTTTTCTCTATTTTCCCCTTTGTTTTATTTTTTCTTTCTTTTTTTTTTCTTTCTCTTTTTCCCCCCCTTGGACTGCCCCCTTCCCGGGTTTCCCCCCCCTCCCCCCCCCCCCCCTGGGATCGCCCCCCCCCCCCCCACCCCTAACGGATAAGCGTTGACATGGATGGATGGATGGATGGATGTCCTTAAATATCTTATCTCTTCATCTAATCAACTTCACTCTTGGTGGGTTGTATTGCTTGGGACCCAAAGGTGTGTGTAATGCCCAAGTTGGTGCAATTTGTACATGAACTGTGCTCAATATGAATTAGCTTTCAATAAAGAGGGATCTATGAAGCAGCAAGAGCGGATTTAGGGCTCTGTGGACTGGGTTGAGCATATCGTCCACAGTGACCTTTACAAGTTGTGGCTCATTCACTTTTCCTGCTGGATGCTGGATATACTAACGTTACAACCAAATGCTTTTCCCTTCCCCGGAGTCAACGAGCGTTGAGCGGTTCTCGAGAACGCCGCAAGCAGCATTTCCAGGGTCCAAGCAAGAAATACTGTATATAAAAATGAGCGGTCGGTCCGTTCTGCTTGGTGTAGGCTGAGACCTCTAGGTGGGTGGTGCAAACTTGAAACCTTGAGCCAATTTAAATACATACTGTTGGTGAATTCAAGGACAGTTTAAAATGATAGTTTTGAGGATGACCTGCTAACATCAAAGATTCAATGCTGGACACGCCAAAATTAACCAAACAATAAATTCTCAGTTGTCAGTGACCTAAATGCACCACATTTAAAACAGGTTCACAAAGGGTTGATTTTCATATTGCAGTGAAATAAACAGAAACCAGATGCTGCGTGGAAGGCGACCTCAGGTGTCTTAGAACCACCTCGAGCTAGGTGACGATCCTGCCTTGCACGAAGGAACTCAAACTAAAACTAGCAATGTGTTTTGGATTATGGCAGGCAATATGTTAAGTTAGAATAATGTGCAAATAACAGCTTTTGATGGAGACGAATATGTAGGCTACAAAATCTGAAGTCGTACACTCACGTTGGCGTTCCTCTTAGTGGAGTACAGTTTCTGGTTGGGTTTTATAAAATGTAAAATTCAAGTATTAAACATTGTATAGTGTTCTCAGCTATAGGTTGGGATGTTAAGTGTGCACAACTACCTGCCAAGGGTTGTGTTCAACAGTAAACATTCATAAACATGAGAAAAGTCCTAGTTAAAATACTGGAAGATTAATATTACTAAACTACTTATTTGAAACTGTGGTGCTTTCTTAGTACTCAGCATTATTAATACATATAAAAACACATTTGATAGTTTTCTTTTATTTAGACAACCCAAATAAAAGGCACATAACATTGCGCATGTTTTATGTAATAATTTGACAAACATACATTTAAAAAATGTAGGAATGTTTGACCTTTCTGCTAATCAGAAAGCCTAGTCTCTCATATATACAAAATTACCATTGTTAATGTTCTAATACAAAAGATTTATAAAAAAAAAAGGTTATCTTATCTTTCACATCTATCGTAACTACCATATCCTTGGAACTAAAATAGTTTTGTACAAAGATATACATTCAACTGCTTTCACAAGGGTCCTGGAATTTCCAATTATTTCTTTTTTCCTAAAAAATAAAGAGATGTTCAATTCCACCAGTTTATCACATTATTGTTATTATTATTATTATTATTGTATCAAATTTGGCAAACAGGCTATCATAGTGTATCTACGTAAAATGCATAAGAACAAAGAAAAAAAGCTACGCTAGTGTTTTGCTTCAAAACAAAACTTCGGGAAAATGACAAACATGCATATTGCATTTTTCAGTATAAAACTGAATCAACTCGGTGCTGCGACACTGTTGAGATAACATGGCATTCATTATCAACAGTTACAGCGTTTGGGGGGGGGGGGTCATGCAACATCAATCTTGTCCTGTTATTTTTATGGACACAAACTTGCATTTTAATAAAACTTGTTCATATCTCAGCCACATAACTGAGATGGTAATTAAGGAAATATAAAAAAAAGTACAGCATGTATGCCATGGTTGCACAGTAAATGATTATTTAAATGGACGGCTATGTTTAAAATTGTTGGACTTCTTGTACCTGATGGAAGTCTTTTAATAATGCCAAATCATACAGGAAATCTAAAAAGGTAAACGTAGAGATAAAGATACATGGTAGCTCAATTTAAAAGTTCATGTGTGAAGGGCTTTTATGTGTGTTTCCTGAGTGAAGGGTCTTTAGGATCATCTTGGGGCAATCACAGATAAATGATAAAAAAAAAAAAAAAACAGTGTACACAAGAGTCAGACAAAACTAATTTGTCACCATTATGGTGACAGTAACAGCCTGAAAAAGCTTCACTACAAGGCCAGGCCATTTCCGTGTTCAGCCACTAGATGGCCCTCAAGTGCAGGCTGGCTAACCACAAACACTTAAGACTCCAATTAGATCTTTGATAATACTGCTGTTCACCTGTATGTAGGATATGCTTTCAGTGCAAGACTCATTCCACTCTGACTTCATGGAAAAAAAACAACACTACAAATAGGCAAATAAAAACAAAAACCTTTGTGTTTCCATAGCAATAGAAAACAAAGTATTTCATAGTCAAGAGGACAGCGTCGCGATATCCACTTGAATGACAAAAAAATTTAAATGCTGACATGAAAATACATTACTATGTCAACTGTACAAGTTAGTCACTGTACCTCGAGCGCATACCTACTATCTGAGAAGGAAAAAGAAAAGCTAATAGCACTGTGAAAAAATATTCTTCCATGCAAATGGAAGCAGCTGTCCCTTTTACTAGACTCATTTCCTATAACATTAAATAGTGATTAGCAGGCTATAATAAAAAAAAAAAAATACAACATAGAAAGTAACACCCAGAGGCTTTGGGAGAGAACTTGTAAAAACATCAAAAACAGCAATTTATTGTTATTGCTTCAGTCCGTTTCTCATCTCCCTTTTACAAAAAAGCACAGGTGTGTTTTTCCTACGGAGTCCTCGAGGGTGCTCGAGGAATCCTCTCCTCTCGTTTGTCATATACAAATCACAGTTTCATCTTTCTAACTGACTACGCTAAGTCTTTACGGTCGTCCTGATTTCAAGATAAACCCTACTCGATTTCTACTCAAGTGTCCTGCGTCTCGTGTCATGTTGCTTAACATTAGTTGGGACGCAGCTGTGACTTGGGGAGCTCCTACCGGCCGTGCGGCTCGTGTAAATATTCACTTCGGGGGTAAGTAAACATGGTTCGGGGGGGAGAAAGAGCTGGGCTCGAGGTGCAAATAATGAGGACAGGAGTCTCTTGTTTCACTTCATTTTCCCTTTCTTTCTGGCCAGTTCAACGCTCTCTCTCTCTCCTCCTCCTCTTCTCCTTTACCAGGGTGGGGAAGAAGGCAAGACCTGGGATAGAAAAGGCATGCTATCCATTGGCCTCATGGCGATGTTGAGCGGACCGGCCATGTTCATGGGCATGGTGGTCGTTATGGCGACGGGGTGAGCGATATTCATAGGCGCCGTGGCGGGGATGTTGACAGAGGCGATGTTGACGGGCCCGGTGATGGTGACCGGGTGCTGGAGGCTGATCGGGGACGTGATGTTGACCGTGTTGGTGCTAATGTTCATTTGTGCAGCTATGGTGACGGGGTTGTTGGAGTGGCCCCGGTTCATCGCTGTGGTGATGGGGGCGGAAATGGTCACAGGTGTAGCTGAGGAAGAATTGCAGACTCCGTTACCCTCTGGGAAAAACAAGAAAGAGTATTTAGGTTCTTTTCTGCAGCGATACCGGATCGGATATCGAGCCGATACTGACTCAAATAGCTGGGTTCGGTATCAGTGACAATGGATCCGATCTATTCAAATCTATTCTATGTTTATACACTACGTGTACGATTTGTTGTTTTAATGATAAATAAAAATTCTGTTAATTTTGAAGATATTTTGCCAAGTTACTAGTGTACACTTTATCACTTTAATAATAAATAATAAATTATTATTTTTGAAAATGTATTTGTTATATTTATATATACACGTTTCCTTACACATAAAAGAATGATCCCAGTCATATCCACACATCACACATTAATTTAACACTGGTATCATATTGGTTCTCAGTATCGGCTACCCAAAGCCCAGGTATCACTTTCGGTATTGGGACTTAAAAAGTCGGATTGGTGCATCCCTTCTCAAAAGGACTGGAAGGAAATAAAAGCATAGCTAAATGGGCAACACCCTCATTACTCTTACAGCAATCTAGTGGAGCACACGATTTTAACACTACCAAAACAATATACACTGCTCAAAAGTATTACGGGAACACTTAATCATCACAGTATAACACCAAATCAGTTAATCTTCAGGGATATCAATCTGTCATTTAGGAAGTGCAAGTGATTGTGTGTCACCTGCTTTGGTGCAAATGAAAGTGACAACAGGTGCAATGGAGAGGCAACAGCAAGACAACTCCCAAGAAGGGAATGATTTTACATATGATGGCCACAGACAATTGTTCTTCTTATCCCTCCTGACTGATTCTTCTGTAGTTTTGTGTTCTGCAAGTGTCCTTGTCACTGCTTGTTGACAGTACCTTCAGTCCAATCAGGTTGCACAGGTAGTCCAGCACCCTCTAGGAGGGCACATTGTGTCTCCTAGCACAGTCTCAAGAGCATGGAGGAGATACCAGGAGACCGGACGTTATATGAGGAGGGCTGGACAGGGCCGTAGAAGGGCATCAACCCAGCAGCAGGACCGTTATCTGCTCCTTTGTGCGTGGAGGAACAGGAGGAGCCTGACAAAATGACCTCCAGCAGGCTACTGGTGTGCATGTTTCTGACCAAACTGTCAAAAACAGACTCCATGAGGGTGGCATAAGGGCCTGACGTGCTCAATTGGGACCTGTGCTCACAGTCCAGGACTGTGCAGCTGGATTGGCATTCGCCAGAGAACGGCCATTGGTGCCCCGTTCTCTTCACAGATGAGAGCAGGGTCACACTGAGCACATGTGACAGGTGTGAAAGAGTCTGGAGACGCTGTGGTAAACGGTTTGCTGCCTGTAACATCATCCAGCATGAACGGTTTGGCGGTGGGTCAGTGATGGTCTGGGGAGGTATATCCATGGAGAGGTGCACAGACTTCCATGTCATAGCCAACTGTCTCACTGCTGTTAGATACCTGGATGAAATCCTCAGAGTGATAGTCAGACCATATGCTGCTGTAGTGGGCCCTGGGTTCCTCCTGGTGCAGGACAATGGCCGGTCTCATGTGTGAGTGTGTAGGCAGGTCCTGAATGATGAAGGCATTGATGCCATTTATCAGCCCACACGTTCCCCTGACCTAAATCCAACTGAGCACCTATGGGACGTTATGCATCCGACACTACGGCCACAGACTGTACAGGAGCTCACTGATGTCCTGATCCAGGTCTACGCGGAGATCCCTCATGATGCCATCTGACTCATCGGGAGCCCAGAAGTTATCAGGAACGCACACAGGCAGGTTTCCACTGACTGTTGTCATGTCATTTTGATCTCAACAAATTGTACAAATCAGTAAAGGCTTTCAACTTGAAAAATTTGTTCATCAAGATGCAATGTGTGATTTAAGTGTTCCCTTCATTTTTTTGGGCAGTGTACGTTGTAATGTAACAACCAAGATTTCAGCAGGGTGATGGCAGTGAACAAGTGAGGCTTGGCTACCATTCTCTTTTCATGGTTACTACTGCAGTAATGTGACTGACAGGGGCTACTTGCCAAGTAAAGATATACCTAAATGAGGTACAGATGTTTATGATACAATAATTTGAACTTAAAGGGCAGGTCCATTATTTTGCTGTTTTTTTTTCCAAGGTTTTTATATCATTATGTGGCTTCCTAGTGGTGTTCCTTGTGTATTCAAATCGAAACATTAAAATTTTGGTTGAAGCATGTATTTAGCATCAAAATGCTACTTTCCAAAGCCCTTCTAAAACCTTTGCAAAGTGATCTGCAGGTTTCTGCATGATGATGCTGCTACATCTTCTTATAGTCAGTGTATTAATGGGACATACAGTAATGGCGGTCAGCATAAGGCAAAATTGTATTTTTGTGACTCGAGTCTGCTCTGGTGGCTCTGAAGACAGCTATATAGTGTTTCAGTTGCCTGTTGCAAAGGGCTGTCTGATGGCAAAGTAAAATGGTGAAAACATTATAAATATAACAGAGTCTTAAACTGACTGATTTTTTAGGTGGCTCCCGTCCACAACCACTTTACCTCACCATCAGCCAACCTTTTCAGACAGGGAACTGGAGCTGTTGTATTGCTCTCTTCAAACACACCAGACGACATTCACAAAAGCTGTAATTTTACCTTGCAGAACAAGGGAGTATACATACAACCTCAATTCAAAAAATAAGCTAACTTTGACTTTGTGTTCCTGACATACCTTTGTTACAGGAGTTGAAGTTGGTCTGCCCGTGAGTCTTCAAATGGCTGGTGATGTACGCTGCACTGAGCATCTTCCCACAGATGCTACAGGTGACCTTGCCTTCATGCCTGATCATGTGGGAACGGAGTCGGTCTTTGGTGGCGAAAGCAGAGGTACAGGCCTGCAGCCGCGAAACAGACGGGGGTCAAAGGTCAGTGGGTTAAAGAAACAGCAACTTTATGAATAATAATACTACGGAAGCAGACAGTAACGACTCTTACCGTTACTTGACATTTAAACGGTCTTTCTGAGGAATGCACATGCTTCACATGGCAGCTCAAGTGGTCTGGCCTAGATTAAAAAAACACACAAACAGCACATTTAATCTTTGGACAGTGATGCAGTGAGCTCAGAACACAGCATGCTGTTTTGATTCCATACTCCCTTTGAAGCACAGAACGTCTAGTTCAGGGCTTCTCAAACTTTTGGGGCCAGGGACCTCTTACAGGGGAGAAAATCCTCCAAGGACCCCCTCCTTAATCCTTACAACACCGATGAAGCATATGTTACACTTCAACAATTTGCACTCTTAGATGCCATTGGAACTATTTGTATTATAAAGATCTGTTCTGATCAAGATCTGTTTTGATGGTGATAAACAGAAACACATTTTAATTTGAATCATGTTAAGATGATATAATCCTTTATTATTCCCACAGCGGGGAAAACCTTGAAACAGAAAGTCATTTTATTTAAATTTCATTAATTTAAAGTGCATTTGGACTCAACTTGACATTTCCAAATAATCTATCTTATAAAACTTTCAGAAAATGAACAGTAGCAACACTAGTATAGTCCTAATAAATCCAGACATTTCTACTTATTTTGTGCTTCAGCTCACTAATAATGAACATACCGCTGTGTGTCACAATCATATCAGAGATTCTATTGGCCCAACACTAACATTGGTGGGACTAATGGACACAATATGCTTGTATTATTCATGCAAATGATCCATGTCTGTAGATATGCACTTTTTAATGATACAGCACAATTTCAGCATTGCTAGCAAATTATTTCATGGACCCCTGGGGGTCCCTGCACCCCACTTTGGGAACCACTGGTCTAGTTGACAGTGTTGAGCCCTTTGCTAATTTAGATTCTTAGAATAATTGAGGACTGTGGAAATTTGAATATTAATAACATTACCTTGAACTATAAACCACTACATAGTTTTTCTTAAACAGAGCAACCCAACATTTTAAGAAAATATGATGTTACGTACTGCTACAGATGCCTAATTGGTGTGTAACAATGCACATTTTTTGGGGTAATTTACGGTAACTTTAAGTGCATAAGCACAAAGTGACAAAGCCTACTGTACAACTTTTCTATACAGTGCAAGTGCAGAAGCGTATGGATGTGCTCTGTTTGCTCTGATAATGAGGGGACGGGCACAGGAAAAATCCCTAAAACTTCAGTCAACGGCTATTAATTCCCTATGATCAATCGTGCATGAATTAGTTTGACCTAGTTTCAAAACGACACCACACTGAGAGGGTGAATTTGTACACTTTCCACTTGTTTTTGGAATAAATTGACAGTTGACAGTATCGTTACGCTGCACTACTTTGGTTTGTGTTCTTCTTGTCTTGGTATTACTTACAAAAATATTAAGTGAATTTCCAGGGATTTGGTGGGTAGTTTCCTAATTTTCCTAGAATTGCAAAATATCTCTCTCTGAGGACTCGGATGAGACTATGTAGGCCACAAAGTTAATAATTCAACTTAATTAATGCAATGGGGAAGATTGAATTATTGCCTTTCTAACAAGCATCAACTGTGAGAAAGTATTAAATGCATGTGTAGTGTTATGGAAAAAAATGAATGTGTGTGTGTCTAAACAGCGCTTTTTGCTTTCACACTGAAATTTGCAAGTTTGATAACTCTTAAGTTAGTTTAACTTTTTTCACCAATAAGTCAAAATGTATCTTAAAAAGGGAGAGTTGTCAAGTATTTAATACTGGGTGAGCAAATATACTGCTTTATGCAAATGTATGTATATATTTATTATTGGAAATCAATGAACAACATAATACAATGACAAATATTATCCAGAAATACTCACAGGTACTGCATTTAGCATAAAAAAAACATATGACATATAACATGTCAAACTGCAGCCCAACAGGCAACAACAGCTGTCAGTGTGTCAGTGTGTTGACTTGACTATGACTTGACCCAAACTGCATGTGATTATCATAAAGTGGGCATGTCTGTAAAGAGGAGACTTGTGGGTACCCAGAGAACCCATTTTCAGTCACATATTTTGAGGTCAGAGGTCAAGGGACCCCTTTGAAAATGGCCATGCCAGTTTTTCCTCTCCAAAACTTTTGGAGCGTTACTTAACCTCCTTCACCAGCTAATATAACATGGTTGATACCGATGGATTCCTTATTTCTAGTTTCATATGAAGCCGGTATCTTTACTCTAGCTATAAAACTAAGCTTGTTACAAGCTAAATAACAGAAGTTGCATTCATCCGTTAAAAGAAATTAGTGGCGTTAAAACAAATTTGCTTTCACATGTTATCACGTTAGCTTTGAAAGCCCCAATTTCTAGATTTATTTATGAAAAAATACTTATGGTACCCTAATATAAAGTTTTCAAATACAAAACACACAACTCACCCACAGTATCATTTACTGCATATCAGCAGTTACAACAGAATAGCTCTTTGCCTCTTGACCTTTACAGTGAAACACTGGCATTCACAAATTCTCCTTGGCACTGATCCTCCTGTCAGCTTGTTAGTTCTGGTGAAGCTGAATCATGTTAGCAGTGCCATAAAGTGGAGTGAGTAAGGGCCAAAGCATTGGCAGCTGCTCCCAAAACCGGAAAGCTTCATGCTGCTGGATTTTTTTTTTTTTTTTTTAAATACAAATGAGACGAGTCAAGAGGAATCTTCTCAGTGGTGCCATGAACCAGAATCAGTTTTTTTTTCTTTTCCTTTTTCTTTCTTTTTGTGTCCGACTGACAAGGAGAGCAGACTCCAGACAGACAGTGCCTGCCTACATATCTGGCTGAGTGGCAGTGACTCAGTGGCCTGTTATTCAGTCCCTATTCTCACTTTCCAGTATGCTGATGAATCCCTAACCCCACGTCACCATGTTGGAGGCATGCCCGAAACTGCCCTGCACAGCACAGCGCTAATGTTACAGCTTGGCTTTGGTGCACCGCTGATGTTTTTTTTGTTGAAGTTGCATTGCGGGACAGAACTCTTCTGGTGTTTTGTGTTGATAAATCTAAATATGAAGCCACCATGAGATCTTTTTATATGAAATATTTATCCACTGCATAGTAAATGTGTTGACCTGAACATCACCGCATGGTTCACTGAATTCCCAGGGGAAAGAGGGTCTGTGATATGCTGGCGGGAACCGCAAAGTGACAAGTGACGCCTTCCCCCCCTCCTCCCCTGATAATCTACCACTGGTGCTCTCCCATGTGCGACTGTTTAAACATGTGGTTGAAATGGCGTGGTGGGGGTCGATACGAGCACAAATCTAAACTGCTTAGCACATTTATAAATATGAAGACACAAGCCACTGGGAAGCAGCTACACGGATAGTACATAGCCGTACAATCATGGCTCTACAGGAAATTATGGTGCGACTGAATAATTCAAACAGAAACTGGCTGAATCACTCACAAACAAGTCGTGGGTTGCTATAAGCAAAAGAGTCGCTGTTCACTGAAAAAAAAAAAAAAAAAAGTAGCACCTGGCAATTGCATTCTTGCTTAAAATAAATCCTCTTTGTATTCACTGCCAAAAAGCATTCAAATGAACAACCTCAAACATGAAAGATTGTAATTATAGAGTATATAAAGTTACACTTAAATCTAGCAAGCATGGTTTTCTTACTTGAAAACACGGCAAACGCTTATTTTTTGACTGACAAATAGAAAAAAAGGTACATTTGGATATAAATATCTAACAAGACAAGACAAGACTTTCCTCTTTGACCCTGGAATGCAACCATCAGAGGGTGAAATTACTCCCTGTCTCCACCAGCATAAGAACTGATCTCAGAAGCACACTTCCTGTTTACAATAGCCTTGTTACTTGTTGATTGAAAGCATATGAATAAACCAGAGCAGTTATAAAAATAATCTTATTTTGCATGTGGCCTAATTTTCTCACCAATTTACAATGTTCGTTCCTGATGCTGCTCATCCCAAACACCTCCTCAGATACACATGGAGAGGCCTAGACGTTCACACTTTAGACACATCCCAAACAAACTGGTGGTTAATGCAGCGACAGCGACACTTCCTGTTATGTTTATGGGAGTCCCAGGCTGCATGGGTCTGGTCTCAAGAAACAGCTTTACTGAATCAGCTGGATAAGTAAAGTGAAAGCTCCACCTTTGAGGGTAGGTTGTGTATTGGCAAGAATCTGGCGATACGTATTATGATACATAGGTAACAATACAATATATTGTGACACTGTAGGCAAGGTGATATATCGCAATTTTTTATACTGACTTTTCGGAAAACTATCTCAGTATAAAGAGCATGCCACCAAATGCATAAAATCGGAGCAAATTTTGCATTTCATTTGCATCCCTGTAATATCCAACATCATAGCACATACTACATACTGAGAGGGTGCATCTCTATTCAAATGAAATAAAGTATTGACAGAGGTAATCTTTACATGTGAACTGTGTACAAATAAAGTGTTTTTGCAAATCAATAGTCACAAAACATAATATCGCAATATTTAATATTTTTGATGTTTTCTTCCACCCCTGTTTGAGGGGCTGAAGTAAAGTAAGGCTGTTAATTAAGTGACTAATCCTGCTTTGCAAGACAGCCGCTGAGAGCAAAAAAACCCTAAATATTTCCATAACTATTCACTGACATTAGTAGACGCTAAGGACACTATAAGTCCTCTTCAAATGCCTGTTTATGAACTGTCTTTGTTATTTACCATTATACTTCTGGTCTAAGAGCGACAACCTATTCCACCACCTCCAGAGCTATATGAGGAATGTACAAGGACATTTGAAACGGGTAATGTTATCTCCCCATGAAATCTGTTGCCAGCAGTTAATGGCCATCCATTGCTCAGGGTTTGCCAGACTCCCTGTGACAAGTCTGTCTAGCATGAAGAAAAAAAAATGTCCTCACATAAGACATGTAAATTCATTCACCCTTTTCTCCAGATTTTGTACTGACAGAACCCTGAAACTTGAACGTTCTGGAAAGGTATAGCATCAGAGAGCTGTTGAATAACTTAATTGTGGAAAGATATTAATACATTATGGTAAAAAAATACTTTTCTATCATTATTTTAAAACATTTTGAACAAAACATCATGAAAAAGGTGAAAAAGCTAATTCCAATACAAGTGTGTGCTTGTCATTGGCATACGTAGACTGTATATAAAGATGGACGACATGACAGCTCCAACAGTGAAGCCAAAACATCTCGATCGCCCCCTGGTGGCTGGCTGCAGTATAGGTCATAAAGCCCATCTCCATGTTAGCAGATAGGACATGGACCAAACTAAAAATTACACATCAAATAAATTAATCCCAAAGATGGGTTCGATCATTTTAGGTAGCTAAAGTTTTTGATTAGTTACATGATGCTATAAAAGGGGCTATGAGTCTCTCTCACTGACAAGCTGCGACCGTGCATGGCTCACGATTGGTTTGGGTGGGTGACCTCGATAATGTGGCTCCACTGCCTGATCACTACTACGCAGAATCTGAATCCAACTGGTGCCAAAATCGCAAGATGGCAGCTCCCGTATCCGGGGTATTTTGGCTTTACCTCTGTACAGTGGGAGAAAGACGCATCGTCCATCTTTATATACAGTCTATGGTCATTAGCATTACCTACAGAAATACTGTACATGTCACTTGAGTATCAGTAACAATATTATAAGATGTCTAACTCAATAAAGGCAATATGGTGAACAACCTATCAAACGGCCAAAAATGTGGTCCTTACCTGGAAAAGCCTTTCCCACATACAGAACACACATAGGGCTTGTGGACTCCCCCGTCATGAGAGCGGACATGGTAGGTCATCCGATCCTTCCTTTTAAAGCGTTGCTGGCAGATGGGGCACTCGAAAGGCTTTTCGTCTGAATGGGACAGCTTGTGGCGATTCAGGTGGTAGACGTCGCGAAAGGCCTTGCCGCACATCTCGCACCCGTGGTTTTTCTTGACAGGTTTGGCGGGTTTCTTGGGGACGTTTTGCTGCGGCAAGTTACCCATCGCAGATGACGTCATGATGCTTGCGCCTGAGGAAACCGAGGTGGTCGCCGTGGAGAGGATGCCCGCCACCGTGGAGATGTAGGAAGGGTTGCCATTGTTCTCCCGCGGCATGGTGGAGATCATGGGCACCATGGTGGGGGCCGTCTGGGCGGTCTTCTTTGGCCGTGACACCATCTTGATACCGGTGTGGCTTGACTCGTGACGCCGCAGGTGGTAGCTGTCGCGGAAGGCCTTGTTGCAGTAGCCGCAGACGAATGGCGTTTTGCCTTTATGCTCCTTCTTTATCACAGGCACTGGTGGCCGTGCGCCTCCTCCGCTGGCCACATTGTCTTTGAGGAGTTCAGCTGCGCTGGTGGGGGGCTTCTGGTCTATGTGGATGGGCAAGATAGGCTTCTGGTCAATTTGTTCAGCTCCTGCATTAAGGAGTGGCAGCAGGCTGTTCTGGGCCACATGGTGCTGGTGGTGGAGGGCTTCATTGGCCTGCTGAGGAAACAAACACACACACACACAGACATAAATATTTGGCAGTGCCTAAATAAATACCAGAAAGTTGTTGGCAAAGTTTTAGGCTAATGATACTGAAGGGTGAACACTTATTGCAATACAAAATCTATATTATATATAAAATACATCAATATTGGCAAGTGCAGTTCCAAAACAGCTGGAATACTCCACTGCCTCATTACTTTCCAAACTAGACAACCGGAATCTGGTGCCAACCAAGTCATGATAGCTTGTCAGGAGGAATGCTAAATAATGCTCTAAAGTT
This sequence comes from Pterois miles, assembly GCA_947000775.1. NCBI lineage: Eukaryota > Metazoa > Chordata > Actinopteri > Perciformes > Scorpaenidae > Pterois > Pterois miles. The sequence goes on along the minus strand of CAMQGK010000052.1, from coordinate 15,772,944 downwards.
TTGTTGAATTTTGGCGCTGAAAAACTGGCATAGTCCCATGACCTCTGACCTTAAGATATACAAATGAAAACTCTAAGATGAACAGATTAAAAACTGCATCTTATTAGATACAACACATTAACAAATAGCACAATCTGCAGTTGAAATTAAGGTCACAATATATCTTATCACAATACTCAGCATATCACAAAATGTCTTGTGTTACCATCATATCATGGGGCCGCTGGTGATTCCCAGCCCTAACATACTATACAACAAATAGTATATATAAAATACTGTACAGATAAATATTAGGGACTTTAGTGTCAAACAGCTGAAATACCCCACTGTATCACTACTTTCCAAAGTCTGCACAAGAATGACCATAATAAACCAAAAGTGTTACAGACAGCTGAACCACCACTGGAGGTTTGCCAGGAGTCAGCTTTGACAAGTCTGTGAAAACAACAAGGGCTAGTAAGATGTTAGTGAACACAAAATGGGCACTGGATCTGTCATTAATGAGGCTGACGGCACAGCATGCCTCTAGTGCAAAAGAATCCAAATATACTGGATGAAAAATGATCCCATCGTGACGCTGCTGATTCACCATGTGACTGCAAAGCAGGCATACCAAATTAGAGTCCAGTGGTCTGCAGGGCAGGCCTTTAGCTTACCTAAGGAGCTCAACTAGAGCAGGGCAAGAGGAAGTAAAGGGGTGAAAGGAGCACACAAACTACAGAAAAACAAAGGTCACTAAACAACATGGATCACAGAGGCACGACTGCTTTAGTTAGGTTGATTATGCTTTAACAAAGGTGAAGTCTTAATCTACATTTTGAAAACTGACCCTTCCTAAGTGTCGCCCCTTTTCACTATGTCGAGCAAGCTTGGTAACCTACAGAGCCTCGGTCTACTTTCCCCTTTCCTGCTGTACTTGATACTATGTGCTAGCCTCATCCATGTTGAAAAGAACACCAAATTTTGAATATGGTAAAAAGATGTGGGGTTAGGGACACTTGACCATGTGGAGGGCGTTGTGTTTCTTCCATTCCAAAAACACTTCAAATCTTAAGTTAGCTAATTTTTGCTAGCTAGCTAGCATATAGCTAATGCTACAACAAGAGGAGTTAGCCTAATGTCAGGTCACCAATGTCAGCCATATTTGCTGCCTCGAAGTATCACTTATTTATTTGGATATACACTAAGTCTAACATTCCAATGGGGGGAAAAAAAGGCCAAATCCCTGTCCACACAGCTGGCGTCACCATGTTCGTCAAGCTTGACTGACCCATGGATGTATAAAGAGAAATGGATACAGCATTGGAAGCGGGGCCCCTTCATTTCTCCGAAAGATCTCAGTGGCGCATGGTCTTAAGATCTTCCACATCCACTGGGCCCATCGAACCAGTGCAGTAGGGTCAGCTCGGTCACATAACTCTGTCACGGGGTCCCAACGTCACCCCATCCTCACGGTCTGAGTCTAATTCACATTAACGGAGGAAGGGAAATAACTCTGGATTCAGCTATTAGTGTGTTTTACAATTTTTAGGATAATTTAAATAAGGGCTATTGGAGTGTTCACGCTGCAGAGTTGATTTACCTAAAAAAAAATTAAGTGACACAGAAGTACAGAAGTGTGTAGTACCGTCATTTAGCCACTATGAAAATTTGGATCAGCGACCTCTGCTCTTCCTGGGGGCTTGGTCTGACCTAGCAATGGTTACTGGGGGGGAGGGTGCTTAGGAAGGGGCATATGCACAGCTCAGATTAGTTTTTATCATGTTAGTTACCCCCCTTTAAGAAATGCCTTAGATTTCTACTGACCTGGGGACTGTCCCTCCAACATCCAACATAATAAACAGAGAAGCAGGCAGTAGAGTTGCAAACACTATCAGCTCAGATGGAACAGATGTTTATGGTGATTCATATCCCTTCATGGTTCTTGCTAAACTTCTAACATAACTTGTAAAGTTGACATTTTTTCCATATCTGTCATAAATATGTTGTTTTTGGTAAATGGACACAGTCAAGACAACCGTGTTGTGCAACACCAGCCAGAAAAGGGCAAGGTGAAATGCTTGACCTTTCCCTTTGAGGTTCAATCATCCATTGCAGAAGGCCAGCCGAGAAAGGAGTTGCAAAAAGAGGAGGCAGGGGGACAGAAAAGAAAAATGAACCACACAGTGTCCTCCTTATGTCATCCAGCCTATTGTGAGAGACACAAATCTGAGCAGTGATGCCTCAGCGGGGGATCTTTGTATGCTCATCTTCATTGATTTGGCTCATCTATTCATGAGACAGGGGACATTGTTTATCCACAGCACACCACTCAGCTAAACTAGTAGCCGTCATTCCCCTCATACGCAATGGGAACCTGGGAACTGGTGGAGAAAGCCACCAAGCCCACCCATCCGTTTGTCTAAGCACCTGCTCACACTTGCTACCTTCCAGGATTAGTCATCATCATGCCAATGCTAGCCCGTCCGCTGGCACACCGGGGGTGGGCCTGGGGGGGGGCTTTATGTTTGGGTGGGGGTGGAGGGGGGGATACCAGCCGGGAACCCTCTTTGTGAAGCTTGTGAACAGCAGACGCAGCCGCTGCAGACAGCCCGCCTCTATACAGAGGTGCAGGGCGCTGTAAGCTGCTGTGCCTTCATGCAGCTCTGACCATTTTGACACAAATGCGCTCTGACAACTGGGGCTGCTCCCTCATAAATAACATCAAAATGGAGGGAGTGTCCTGATGGCTCCACGGGCCACTGTAGACTTGAATTGAGCTCACGGTCTGAGTCAGATTATGCACTTGTCTTTCTTCAATCTTTTGTGTTGCACTCTACAGCTGCTTGCTGAAAATCCCCCACTTTTTTTTTTTTTTTTTTTTTTACAAAACAAACTATAATTGATAAAATAAAACTGGAAGGAAGGAGGGGAGTGCATAGTGCAGGAAACAAAATATTTGTTTTATGGTACATGTAACACCTTCTTTTCAAGTTTACGAGGTTGTTCTGGGCTGTTCTTCACTTGTTTACAAGTTCTGAAATCTTTGGCTGCTGCCCAGTTTGTGGAGTTGATACACGTTCGTACAAAACATCACTTTTGCAATGTTTGTAATCCTCCTGGACTTTTTCTCATTGCCTGTAAAGCTTTATATACGAATACTTCTGGGATTCAGTGCCTTCCTTGCTGTTATCGTTGTTGAGGTTTTCATATATTCATTCCTTCACCTGGGAAACGTAAGAGGATGAAATGGGCCGTTTCTAAGCAACTCACCATGTCATCCTGACCACTGAAAACAATGAGCCAAAACCTCCAAAAAAAAGTGGTGGCATTTAATACAACATCGGGTAGCAAACAGTCCTGTCAAGAACAAGGAAACAGCTGGAAGATATAACGTGGTTTCAAATATATGAAATACATATTACCCGGGAGAGAGCACAAAGAGCTTTCATGATTCAAGAAGAGTGCAAACATTTCTTAAATGTGGCCACAAGTGGGATTTTATAAAGAGGTACTGTATCTGACAAGAGTCAGATGAGCAACTGATAGTAAAAAAAAAAAAAAGGAAGCACTGATTGACATTATTTACCATTTTCTGACCTTTTATAGACAACAGCTAATTAATGAAATCAGGAAAATAATCAACAGATTATTTGACAATGAAAATGTAACTTGCAGCCCTATACGTAGCATATGAACGTATGGCACGTAAATCACTGTAGTTACAAAAGCATGTGGATTTACTGTGGCACTAGGACTAAACCTAAAGTTTACGACTGATGCTAAAGTTCCATTCATTATTATATTTTAGAAACTGAATACTTAAGGTACTTTGTGTAACTTTAAAAGGGGCTGTGTGTCATAATGGACCAAATTCAAACCAACCAATAAAAACCCAATGTGAGCAACCAATTTAGCACCAAATGGCAAACAGAAAGTTACTGACTAGTTGGTGAACATCTAACAACCCCAGATAAAGACCCAGATATTTTTTCAAGGGTTAGTGGAGAACAAACCAGAGCTACCCACAAATGAATAATACTGTTCGTGTTTCATTTCAAATGGATTTTTGAGTACAGGCAATTATTTGCTATCACATTAGCCTTGATGCTAGCCTCATGTTAAGTTGTTACACAATTTAATGGTTGTGTAAATGTCAGCTTAACTAGTTTCTAACCCTAATGGAAAATAAATGCAATTTCAAATGTATCAGGAACCCTTTTCTGATAAAAAATTAAACAGTCACTGCATTGAATAGAATACAATTTTAAATACAAATACACTGGCTACCAATCAACAAAATGGCTTCCAAATGCAAGGCGCATCATCAACAGCTACACTTAAACTATGTTTACATGTCTTACAGTGTCCTGTAATGGCAACATTATTAGTTTAAGACTATAAGTTTGTGTCCCGCATGTTGACAGTTATTTTATTTTAGACAATTGCATAGCACTTTTTTAAAATAAATGCCTCTTCTTTCTTTTTTGTTATAACAGTTAATACAGTGTTTTTGTTATGTTCTTAGTAGCTTTGCAGCAGGACTTTCTCCCTTTGGGGCATTCTTTACCATTTTTTTCAGTTAAGTTGCAGTATTACTATTGTCATTGCCCATCTAGAGCCACACGGGTTTGAAAAAAAAAAAAAAAACTATTCACCTAATCGTAGCCTGACAAATACTGAATTTTTAATATATTGCACTGCACATTACTCAAAAAAAAGGAGAGGCAGCTGTACTTATGGTATTACTCAAGCTCATTTACACAACAATACGGATTATTTAAAACACCTGACAAAGTATTTGAACAAGAATATGTTAATCATCTTTTAATTTATGCAACTTAATAAAATATCCTTCTATAAAAAGGTAACACAGTGCAGTACTTTCAAAAAAAAAAAAAAAATACCGCAAAGCATGTGTCAGTTGATGGTAGCTGAATGAAATGTTTCCCTACTTCTGTCAATGATCACTGCACACAGATTTCCATGCGATTGACAGAGTAACAGTGTGCGGTACATAATACATGCAGGGCTTCTGGCCTGACGCCAGATACTCCACAACAAGCCGCACCGTCCATCTGCCCTTTTCGTCGGGAAGAAGTAAGTGATCAGTCTCTGACAGCCAGAGCAGACCGTTACTACTACTAATACCACAAAAATGATGTATCACAAAAGATGCAATTACAAATATGATAAAAGCAGCCCACAGAGCACTATTCATACACTGTCTGTCTAATATTAGCATAAGGCTTTAAGATAGCAACACTGGATAAGTAATATTAACTTTGGCTTGTGTAGCAAGACCCTTATACTTAAAAGTCCTCTAACATACTGATGGTTAGGTCAAGCTTCCCTGTGGTACTTCTACCAACACTACCTCATCTTGACTACTTCTCCTGTGACCCCAGCAGTCTGGTGATGATGACTTTCATCCGTCATTTTCCATCAGTGCTCCGTCTCCCTCGGACAAATTTATTATTAATCCAGCGATACATGTTTCTCTGAAGTTTGAACACTTTCGTCACAAAATATCAAATAAATACTACTGGCTGGGATAGAGTGCTCCAGGGATGACACATTTGTGTGGGCCAGTCAGGAAGTTAACATCACCCTGGGTTACCTCGACTAAAACCCAATGGGATTTTTCCAATCGGTTTTGGATTACAGAAAAAAAGCTCTTTGGCAAAAAATGTCTGATGCTCATAAATTATGTTCAACTAGTTCATCTTCACAAATGGTGATTTTTGAAAAGTAAAAAGCTAACAATAGGCTGTTAAACTACACCAAGGTCAAATGAGCGTGAGTATACACAACAAGGCTGTAAAGGCGGAGTGATGACGTTTAGTAGTCTCATTTAGCCACTTGTTTGCAACCACCCCTCTTAAGACACATCCGGGTGTATTTCATATCGTAAAACAAAACGTTAAAGTCTCTTCCGCTTGTGCAACCACGGACCTTAATTCAGGCATCTATCCAAAACCCCGGTTGACTTCCAGACGAGGGAACCATAAGTGCTAAAATGCTAACTCGTTTCTGGGTTTTACGGCTCATTCCTGTTGTACTCCATTGCCAAGGGACTAAAACATAACAGTAACAAGACCTTGTGATCTATATCAGTGGTATTTAACATCAAGGACCTCTAAACTGACACAAATTAGCCCTCTATAAGATCGAGTCCCAGGGTCCTCCATCTGATGGGATTTTTGCTTTTTGATATTATTACCGAAAGCATATGATACCCATGGGGAAAATAGTCAAACAGTCTGTCATTGTGTTACTTATAGATGGACTTATCATTCATTAAACATGCCAGCTGAAACAACCTCCGATCACATTGAGGACTAAACCATTTTACATACTATTTAGGAGGGGTGACAATTCAGATTGTTGAAAAATTATTTGTGTAAGCATTTACGTCACTCATAAAACATAACCAAAAACCCATTGACTTCCCGACAAGGGAACCGTAAGTGCTAAAATGCTAACTCATTTCCAGGTTTTACGGCTCATTCCTTTAGCACTCCATTGCCGAGGGACTAAAACATAACAGCTCTACTAAAAAGACCTTGTGATCTAGATCAGTGGTTCCCAAACCTTTTCACCTCAAGGACCTCTAAACCAGCACAAATTAGATCCCCATTTGATCGGGCTTTTTGATGTTATATATTACCAAAAGTGCATAAAGCCCACGAGCAAAATAGCCATACTGCGGCGTCATTGTGTTACTTATAGGTGGAGTTATAATGAAAATAACTCCTCTTTTTTGCAGGAGACCCCTATCGAGGTACCCTGGTGATCCAAGTTTGGGAACCACAGACCTATCTGACCCTGCACTCATATGAAGCTGCAGTAAAACAATAGGCTAAAAATAGTATTTTTGTGAATGATACTGAATGGTTGTAAAGTTCATCGAGGAGGTTTTTCCCATGAAGAGTTTGTCCCAACCACTAAAACACACTGGGGCATAACTTCATAGATAACACCGAACAGCAGCAGAATGACTATATATTTACTATATGGGTCCATATATTGATTAATACCAGACAAAATGACAGCACAGCTCGGCGCAAACATTTAATCATTTGAAAGCCACCGGCTCCTTAAAAACTCGGGGTGTTACGTTATTCATGTCCTCACTAGGCTTAATTCTTTAAGGCTGAGTGAGGCCATGGGAATAAAACATTTCATTCATTTTATTGAACAAAAGCCTTCCATCTTAGTACACACAGTGAAAACCACAAACCGTAGCAGGCATCAGCCTGAACAGCAGCACTCACTTTCTGGCTGAAAGAAAAATGCATTTCTAAATTGCGTAATGTCGTTGCTAATTTCAAAACGTTGCTAGTGTTAGCTGATGTCCTGTGTGCATAGTTTGCATTCCTTTCCACCGCGGTCTTCCCGAATAAATACATAGTTATTAAACAAGAGAGGCTGCACAAGCGCTGCCTATCAAGCCACGTAACATTAGTTTTGTAAGCTCGTTGCGACAGCCTCACCCAAATTATGCTAAATTAGCTAGCAAGTTTGATGAAGGCAGCCTAAACATCGTTAGCTAACTTGGCTAGTTACTGGCGAGCCCGGCTGGGGCGAGCGGAAAGTTCACCGCGGACTTGCGAATCGTCGTTAGCAAATCTCAGCAGCCGATAAGTACACACTTATTCAACGTTGACTAGCATTCGCCACTTCAAATAAAGAACATAATCTGTGGGTTTAATCAGCGTTACAATGGAAACCTTCACCGACATCTCATTATCCTATGGCGACCGATCAAAGCCCTCAGTCACAGGAGAAAAAAACAGGTCTGTCTCGATTGTAACGGTGCAGTGGCGTCTCCAGCCCGACTTCAAATTATCCCGCATGTTTTGCTGGCTTCGACTTTGCAAACAAACTTGAAAAAGCCCAAACGATGTCGAGTTATTCACATACACGTTATAAGTATTCGTACAATAGAAAAGCAAGCCACATTTTGTTCAAACGCACGTTGAGGAGAATTGATTTTTTGTTCTAGCGTCATTCCCAAGCCTCACAGCTGGACGCCTGGATTCATATACCATTGTTTTGCTTGGTTACTTGATCTTAGCGTTACTCGTTTAAAAACTGGTTTTACCGCTAAAATACCCGGCGCTTGTGAAGCTTAAGGTTGTTTTACGAGCTATCCCAGTTTCCCTCCTAAAGAGTCAACTTACTTGGAAAAGAAACGTACTCCAGCTCGGCTCCATTTCCACACTTACTAATTCTGTAGGAAACCTTGTAGAAGCCTACAACAAAGCAACCAAACATGGCAGCTGAAACAACTTCCGGTAACCTCAAGGGCTGAACCATTTTACATACTATTTAGGGGGGGTGATAAATTTAGGTTGTTAAAAATAATTCGTGTAAGCGTTTATGCCGCTCATAAAACACAGATAACTAAACTAAGATTGCCAAGTTAAAATACATTCAGAAATATATGTGTAAGACGTCCCCTGAATTGTTCCTCTCTTATCACAAAACTAATTTGATGTAGTTGGATTTCTAAACACCCCTCTTGATGGTTTTCCGCTGATTCTGCGAGGGGCATTTGTTATAGTCGATTACTACTGTCGCATGTGGTTGAGATATGAATGTGTTTCAGTAACGCTGCACTCGTTTTTGTAAGAAAATTATCTGGAAAGCGGTTTGTTCTGCGTTGCAAACATTTGGCATTAGTCCTTTCTCACATTAAGACTGGTTTCTGTCTAAACGGAGCGAAAAAATAGTCCGCTTGCGCAGCAGTTTGTTTTCATTAATGCGATCATGGGGATAAATGAAAACGACAGAACCCATAAATTGGACGAATTGCGTCCAGTGGACCAAAATAACACACATACGGTCCATTCATTGAGTACACCACTTATATTAGATAAAGTAGGATCATCAGCAGAATTTTATATTTGTGCAACCGTGGCAATTAAATCACGTGGATGAAGTATTGTTTATTAAATTTGTCACAGCGTTTTTGATTTGGGCCTTCATGTTAAGCTTGCTGGCTTTTTTTTTTTTTTTAAAAAAAGAAAGCTGATTGTGTGAAAATACATATTTTGTCAGCATTCTTTCTACAAATGAATTCAGCATTTAACCATCAGTTTTGAATCAAATTGCAGATTTGTCCTTCACTGTGTTATATCATTCATCATCAAAACTGTATGATTACTCAACCCTCAGAAAGAAAGGAAACTGACGTGACCACACTGGATATGAATCATAGCTGCATTGTCTCATCCTGATGTTTTTGCGACTGTCTCAAAGATGTTTCACACATTGGGCTTTAATGTAGTCATTTGATAGATAGGAGGGAACATGTTACTGTGAAATAATAACTGTGTTAATAGATGCAGGCAGATCATATTATGAGTACAGGATGTCTGTCTGTGGTCAAATGGCACCTTCAACCTTGAAGACAGCCAAGAGAATACAGAGTATCTGGGGTTACAAGAACAGTAGGCAATGCCAGATGACCTTCATAAGCACCAGTGTGCCGTCCTACAGGCTCAGATGACTAAGGCACAGATGACTGTGTGTCATTTCAACATCTTTCATTCAAATCCAGCTGGGTGCATACTGTGGTAGGCCTATGTGAGATCTAACTCCCATTGTCTTTTTCTTATTCCATATTTGCTGTAATAATAAAAATACATATTTATAAACAAAAAACTTAAAATTCAGCTAATAATTAGCCTATGTGGTTACAATAATCAGCTTCAAGGCAGCAAGAGTGCTGTTTAAAGCTACCTGGGTGTCACCAAAGCAACATAGGGCTCAGATTGCTTGGCAGCAACAATGTATACAATACACAGCTATGCAAGTATGGTTAACAGTGTTAAATTTGCATTATGACAGGAGGACCAATGTATCATATCATATGGGCTAATACAACACAGTTATATCTCATACTATGTAAGACATAACTCAAAAAGAGTTAAATTCAGTAACACCTCATTTTACAGGTCTGCAAATTTCATGGTAATTAAGTGATAATTAGCAAGTAACCTATTTCTTTGGAATTACTGCCAAATTACCCCAATATTCACCTCAAAATCTACTGAAAGTCACTTGATTATAACATTATTTAATAATTCTATGCTAAAATAGGATATAATGGTTAAAATAGGGCCCCTAGGCCCTAGAGAAGCGACTGCTCTTCATCTGAAGTGGAAAACCAAAACCACTAAAAGACACTTCTGATCAGGCACAGATCTCACCATTCTCACCAAGAAACTTCAAATAAGATATTAAATAATGTTTAGAATTAAGTAATTTTTGATAATTTTGAGATAAATATTTATTTTTAACTTAAATTCATCTGATAAACTGAACGCAGCCAAAGAAAAAACAAATGACTAACTAGAAACTACCTTGCGACGGTATCACGCCAGCTGCGATGCCAAATGGGAAGAGGGGCGTAAAGTGGGGGAGGCCAATGGCCCCTTCCCCACTTCCTACCCCATACTTCCGTCCCCCTTGCTCGGACCACACCTATCACTGAACTCGGCCTTCATTTGGATCCCAAACTGTAAAGTTTTGTGACACCAAATCAGCCCAGGGCTGTAAAGTTGCTCTGACCACGTCCATCATCGAACTCTGTAGTTCAAACTGTAGTTCCCGCTACAGTAGGTGAGCCCATTTGGCATGACGACACACACACAGACTCACAATGTGAAAACAATACCAGCATCACTATCACAGCTGGTATCTATGAATGAAAATTAAACACATACAGTTTATAACCCCCTTAGCAGAACCAAGATTTGTTTTTCCAACCCATATGTGTAACATAGCCCTGCTCTGTAGATTAGGGCTATCATGATATCAGATTTTCACTGCACTATTATTGTGGCCATAATAATTCACAATAATGACATTATTGTGATATCTACAGACAAATTTGAAATAGCAGGCTAAGAATGCTATTATCAAACTCATCTTTAACTTTATTTATGGTGCGTTATGTCTTTTTTTTGACAAATTAATACACTTAAAATACAAGTGTAGGGAGGTAGAGAGAGGCAGCTTATTATGTGTATTATTAACATGATATCAATATTTCTATTTTATAATATCATGGTTGTCATCGACACCGGTATATTGCAACACCCCTTGTGTAGATGAACCAAAAGAGCTCTTGTTAAATAATACCTTTTTTATTTTGAGGAATTTCCTGCTGTTTTGTTTGATTATTTCACACTTTTTCAGAGAAAGTGAGGAAATGGATGGTTGAAGTTGGCCTAAGTTATATTAATGAATATGATCGGAGGTATATTCTTTGCTCCACAATAATAGAAAGTTGGGAAAAAAAGTGAAAAATTGTTGATATTTCTTAAATTTGTTATCATAAGTTAAATTGACATACAGCAATTCTTCACACTTCTACTGAGACCAAAGCATTAAAATCTTGCGGGAAACGAGATTGTGTTTCAGCTCTACAGTGAAAGTGGACACAGCTTGAATCAGTATTGTGCACACACTCTTTCCAGTACGTTCTTTGAACCCTCTGCTCGTCCCTGAATGGCTGGTTCAGTAAAGGTGCCCCCATTGTACATTTTCAATCTTTGTCCCACTGTACATTGAAAGCCTTTATTCACATACAGTGCAACTGATGTTTCAGTTAGAGTTAGAGGGAATATGTGTGGTCAGCCCATTCTCCCCTTGTCTAGCTCAAAAGACACGATAACGTCCAGCAACGGGCTCCACTTGAAAATTCAGTTATGCAGATTGCTTCCGCTGGTATTTTTCCAGCTTTGGACAAGGAAAACTCTCCAACTTCTGCAAAGGTAAGCTCCATCAGGACATGGAGAACAGAGTTGATTACGTTTAGCGTCGTCTTTTAGGAGTAGATTGCTTTGAGAATTCATTTGTAAACCCAGGAATTAAAAAAAACACAAATTTCTGTCACTGGAAATGTCACTGAGTGTAACTAAACTATTTTGTGAACATAAGAAACTGCTGGTAATTTACAGCTTAGTGGAATAACCGCTCTATTGTAATACAGGGGTCGGCGACCTTTTTGGTGTGAAGTGCCATTTTAAATTTTTCTTGTTAATCAGTGTGCCACATCAACATTGAGGTAGTTGCTATTATGACATCACATCAAAATTCAAATCTCCAATATGTAATTTTATTCCACACATGTAGGCAATGTGCATAGCAATATTTCTCTCATAATCAGGACAATGTAAGTATGTATATATGAAAGCACTATACAAGAAGGCTGCCATCTTTATGAAAACATCCATGTTACACATACCAACCTTCCAACAATCTTGTTCTTCAGCAACAAACTTCACTAACTCTGTGAGGAAGGCACAAGGAGTATTAGCCAATCAGACGCAGAGTAGGGCAGGTTGTTGCGAAATGGGGGTGGGGAAAAAAATCAATCACACAACCCTACATAATTAGGAAAACACTGATACCAATACAAGATCAGATATTGGCCTGATACTGACTCAAAAAGCTGGATATCGATGACATGGGGCCGATCTATTAAATTCCACTCTATGTTTATATAATTCATATATTATATATAGAAAAATTTTAGTCTTGTGTTGAATTTGTTGCTGTATTAAACTTGAATGTTATTTTTGAAGATTTTTTTCCAACAATTTATTATTTTAATAATAAATAAGAATTCAATACATTTATAGCTCTGTATTTATTTGTTTTACAGTTATGAGAGTGATGTGTAAGTCAAGCCCGATGTTGCCTTACACATAAAAGAATGATCCCGGTCACTTCCACACAGTGAGGTGAACAGATTATTTATCAAACACTGGTATCAGATTGGTACTCGGCCGATACCCAAAGCCCAGGTATTGCTATCAGTAACGGGACTGAAAAAGTCACATCGGTGCATCCCTATAAATAAAATAAATAACAGGCTGTCCAACTGCCAGAGGCTGTGAAAGAAGTAATTTGTCATTTCCAAAAAACTGTCTTGCACAATTCTTGCTAGCATGTCACTGGTTAAGCTACTGCATGCCAATGGTGGTGCCAATGGTTGCCTACCCTTCTAATAGCATACAAAATACACATGATAAAAAATGATGATTATAACTAAGCAGTATTTCCTTTTTAAGAAATTCATAGTGAAAAATGATTAAACCTGACAGTCATGCCAGATTGTGACATATACTAACAAGAGGTTATGATGCACCTAGAAAGGTATTTTATAATATTTACTGTACATTCAAAGTGGATTTCTAGGTCAATATTTAATCCTAGATAATATCTGAAAGCCATACATGTGCAAATACATCTGGTTTCATGCACCTGCTTCCTTGGTAAGATTGAGTCATACCGTATTTAGTGCATTTTTTTTCTCCTTAGGAGTGTATGAGCAACAACTTCAGTTTCATTATTATCATGATTCAGTTATTGGTACATTCTGACTGACTATAGTATTTTCACTAGGGTGATTAATTGCTTGATTATCCATAGCTGTTAGTTAATCGCACATTTCGTATCTGTTCAAAATATACCTTAAAGGGAGATTTGTCAAGTATTTAATACACTTATCAACATGGGAGTGGGTAAATATGCTGCTTTATGCAAATATATGTACATATATATATAATTTGAAACAAAATTAAAACACAAAACAATGACAAATATTGCCCAGAAGCCCTCACAGGCACTGCATTTAGCATAAATATATGTTTAAATTATAACATGGCGAACTCAAGCCCAACAAGTAGCAACAGCTGTCAATGTGTCAGTGTGCTGACTTGACTATGATTTGCCCCAAACTGTATGTGATTGTCATAAAGTGGGCATGTCTCTAAAGGGGAGACTTGTGGGTACCCAGAGAACCCATTTACTATTATTACTATACTACTATTATTTAGGGGGCGGCAGTAGCTCAGTCCGTAAGGACTTGGGTGAGGACGCGGAGGTCACTGGTTCAAGTCCCCCATGGACCAAGACCAACTGGTTGCTGGAGAGGTGCCAGTTTACCTCTTGGGCACTGCCGAGGTGCCCCTGAGCAAGGGGCACCACCCCCAACTGCTCTGGGCGCTTGTCAGGAGCAGCCCCCTCACTCTGACATCTCTCCATTGACATGTATATGTGCTGTGTGAACAACAGAGTGTAAAACTGAATTTCCCCACTGTGGGACTAATAAAGGAATATCTTTCTTTCTTCTTTCTTACATTCACATATCTTGAGGTCAGAGGTCAAGGGACCCCTCTGAAAATGGCCATGCTAGTTTTTCTTCACCAAAATTTTGCATAAATTTAGAGTATTATTTAGCCTCTTTTGCACAAAGATAGTATGACATGGTTGGTGTCATACTACCGTATACTAGTATACTAGTATAGAAAGAAAGATATTCCTTTATCAGTCCCACAGTGGGGAAATTCAGTTTTACACTCTGTTGTTCACACAGTACATATACATGTCAATGGAGAGATGTCAGAGTGAGGGGGCTGCTCCTGACAAGCGCCCAGAGCAGTTGGGGGTTTGGTGCCTTGCTCACCTCGGCAGTGCCCAAGAGGTAAACTGGCACCTCTCCAGCAACCAGTTGGTCTTGGTCCATGGGGGTCTTGAACCCGTGACTTTCGCGTCCTAACCCAAGTCCTTACAGACTGAGCTACTGCCGCCCCCAGTATGACAAGGTTGGTGTCATACTATACTAGTATACTAGTGAATTCCTTTGCTTTTCTAGTTTCCAGTATCTTCACTCTAGCTTTGAAACTGAGATACATTATAACATAAAAACTGCAAGTTGCATTAATGCATTGAAGAAATTAGTGCCATTGTAACATTTGATTTAAAGCCTTACTATCACATTAACTTTGACAGCCCAAATTTGAACTATTGTGTTTTCCCACAGAAATGGGAGACTGGTCCATTCTTGGCCGCTTCCTAACGGAAGTTCAAAACCACTCTACAGTCATTGGCAAGATTTGGTTGACGATGCTGCTCATCTTCCGCATCCTGCTTGTGGCCTTGGTGGGGGACGCTGTCTACAGCGACGAGCAGTCCAAGTTCACCTGCAACACCCTGCAGCCCGGCTGCAACAACGTCTGCTACGACACTTTTGCTCCCGTCTCACACTTGCGTTTCTGGGTCTTCCAGATCGTCCTGGTCTCCACTCCTTCCATCTTCTACATTGTCTATGTCTTGCAGAAAATCACCAAGAATGAAAAGTTGGAGGATAACAAGAAGGTCCAAGTGGTACCCAGGTCTTTGCCTTCACTAGAAAGGGATAAAAGAGGAGATAAAGATACAACATTGGAGGCTGGTGATCCTTATAATGCAACCTATCGTAGCGAGGACTGGAGCTCAGGGGAAGACGAGTGTGAGGAAAAGAGCCAGCTGGAGGAGGATGCGAGAGAGGTAGGGAAGGATCCAACCCAGCTCTCTAGCCAAGTCCTGCTCATCTACATCATACACGTTCTGCTGCGCTCCATTATGGAGATTATCTTCCTCATTGGACAGTATTACCTATTCGGATTTGAAGTCCCGCACCTCTTCCGCTGCGAAACCTACCCCTGCCCGAACAGGACCGACTGCTTCGTTTCTCGAGCAACGGAGAAGACCATCTTCCTCAACTTCATGTTCAGCGTCAGTCTGGGTTGCTTCATTTTGAACATTGTGGAGCTGCATTATCTGGGCTGGATTTATATTTTCAGAGTGTTGTTCTCTGCGTGTTGTACATGCTGCGAGTCCGGTAGGAACCTCGGGCAGCGGGTGGATTTATACTCTGACAACAACCCACTGTTGCTTGAGCTCAAGCACTCTCTCCGTGGCAGGGTCGTCCTGCAGACCGCCTCACCGGTGTCCCGGGACAAGAGCGGCGGCATCCAGACCCAAGGCCCGGCCATTTCGTTTGAGACAGACTCCACGCTGGAGTGCACTTCGAAGAGAACTCCAGATGAGAAGGAACGCAGCAAGACTAGACTGCACCACGTGGCCAAAACAGGAAGAGGGAAAAAGTCATGGTTGTAAATCAAGGATGTATAAAGAGAATGGATACAGCATTAGAGGTGGGGCCCTGTTCATTCCAATGAAAGTTGCTCAGTGGCGCGTGTAATATAAGTCTATGGGAAAAGTCTTTTTTGGCCCAATGACATCACGTGATGGACTCTGAAGTTGTAGCACCACCGTTTGGCCACTATGATAACTGGCATCAAGGACTCTGGCGCTCTTCCTGGGGGCTTGCTGTAAATTATTTCAAACTTTATTTTTCTCTTGTGTTTTATGTATTTTCCATCTATAACTGAGCTTGTACATCTCTAAACTGAGTTATGAAGCTAGTAATTATTAAAGTGATTCAGACAATGTCAGGGTGAAACTGTGACAGATTCAGTGTATTTGTTTCTAGTCATAGAAAACCTAACTTAACATTAATAATGTGGAATTTGGAATGATGTTGCAATGTGTTTACCATTCTTGGTTTATTGTGTGTACTGTAGAGGGAAGCACTGATATAAATGTAGTGCAGATATCTATGAAAATATTTCTGTAAATATAGTTAAGTCAATGTATTTACTGTGATTATTCATACCTCCACTTACACTACGCTTGCTGAAGAAACAAGGACCACAAACGATCTTTTGTATGTAGACAGACGATCAATTTAAAGCTGCAGTAGGCAGAATGTTTTTGGCGTCATTGGGCAAATATTTCACATAACACATCAGCATATTAAAATTCAAGTGCAGAAGTGTAGGGATGTTTAGAAAACTAGACTTCTGCACCTCCTCATGGCTCTGTTTTCAGGCTTTAAAAATCTAGCCTGTGACTGGACACTGGCCAATCACAGGTCATTTCAGAGAGAGAGCGCTTCTATTGGCTGTTCATTCAACGGATGCAGCTGTCAATCACTCGCAAACTCTGATCAAATGGACAAACTAGGCAGCGCTGATCAAATATGAATCAACATTCTGTTACTGTAATGATTATTTCTTACCTCAAATGTTTTTAGAAACATCTTGAAGCTAATGTTTAGCTGTAAAATTAGAAAGTTTGCTTGAGCTGGTGGGCGGTGTTTGGTATTTCCTCAACTGATCTCAACATGGCTGCCGGGTCACAAACTTTCTCATTTTACAGCTAAACAGTAACTACAAGAGGTTTCAGAAAGGATTTGAGGTGAGAAATAGGCATTACAGCAACTTTGATCCTTGAATATTGATCCTAGTTTGACCGTTTGATTGGAGTTTGCGAGTGATTGACAGCTGCTCAGAGAGGGCAGGCTTCAGGTCGGCTCTGATTGGTCTTTTCCTCTGGTCTGTGAAATCTTGCAGATGCCATTAAGGGCACCGGAGGACACAGAGATTACCTGTCTCATAGACTACTGTCTGGATATAGTGACCGTTTTATAAGAATAACTATTTAAAATCATATTTGCCCCATTTCTACCCATTGTAGCAATTAGTGTCTGTAACTTCTTACTTACATTACATTACTTACATTTTTACTTAAGTACATCTAGAAATGCTGTAGCCTAAAAGCGCTACATTTAAAGTAAAAGTCTTGAATTGCAAATGGTACTTAAGGAAAGGTTCAAAAGTTTTTTTCAGCAAAATGTAATGTAAAGTATGAAAAGTAAAGGTACTCATTATGCAGAATGGCTCCTTTCACAGTTTTATATTATCATAGAATATTATACTGTTCAATTTATATCACTAACAAACACACGTGAGTGTTCTTTAATGTTGTAGATCGTCAATGTGAAGCTAATTTTTGATAGTTTGTATTGGAGATTAGTAGATAATACTGCATCATATCATATAGTCAGATTATTGAAAAAGTAGTAACTGAAAGCGTCAAGTAAATGTAGTAGAGTAAAAAGTACAGTATTTACATCTGTGATATAGTGAAATTGAAGTAGAAAGTAATGGAAATACTCAAGTAAAGTACAAGTATGTCAACATTGTACTTAAGTACAGTCCTTGAGTAAATGTACTTAGTTACATTCCATCACTGTCCTGCATGGCAATTATATGAAATAGTATAATATAATGTGATATAATGTGATATAATATAATATAATATAATATAATATAATATAGAAATGTAATCATATATGCAAAAATCTCAAATGTATAAACATGGAATGGAATCATTTTATTCATTATAAAATCTCAAATCAGCATCCCTTACATTTACAATATCCTATCTAATCTCTAAATCAAGACGTTTGTGTTCTAAAGTGAGTCCTGTCAAGCAAAATTAGGCAGCCTTGGAGCATTTACCTGTGCCTGTATTGTATTCCTGCACTTTCAGTGTTGCAGTGAGTAAAAAGACCAGCAGGGGTCACTGCTGACCGGTTTACACTGGTGCTGCCTTAAGGTGTCATAGGAATTATCCGACATTAAGAGCAGCATAAACATTGACGACCCAAATACGATTATAGAGGGCTAAATTTTAGCACATATAACATCTAAATATGGATTACATGAAAGCATCTGACGTAAAAGGTGGTATAATAATTTCTTGAATAACTGTTCATTTTTGTGGTGTTGTGTTTCTTTATGCACATTATTCAAGTTCTACTTTATTTTTTTTGTCTTTAAATATATATAGACTACTCTAAACACGACCAGGCTTACCATCCGCTCGCTTTAAAAAAGTAAAAAGTTACAATAACAAAATCACAAACATGAGACTGGCTGTGTCCCCGGGTGTTTTGTAACCGGCCATACTTGTTTGGGTTAAGTCGGATCTTACGGCAAGCACATGAAGGCATCACAAGCTACATTTCTCGCACCTACTGTCAATTCAAAGGAGGAAAAATGCTGAAAACTTCAAGCAAAGCGGGCAATTACAGGTAAGTCAGGGTCATATCGGCTAATAGCGTCAACTAATAACTGCGTTATTTTATATTAATGAATGTTAATTGTTACACTCTCTATTGAAAGTGTTCCCTGAGGCCACCGGTGCTAGAGAATGAGGGCAAAGCCGCTTAAACGGAGCGCATTACGGCCAAGCTGTGGACTAGTCGCAGCTACAACCTTGCTATAACATGGAAGTTCATTAAGCTAAACATCAAACATGTTTTATCATTTCCCGTGAAAATGCATCATGGGAATAATAGCAGATGTATTGTAAAATACTGCAAAGTAGTTGCATTGTTATTTTATAGCCTCAAGATATGTGATTAAGTGAGGATTAAGTGCATATGTACTGTTTATGGTACTATATGTACGTGTGAGGCATTCAGGCTCGATGGAGAGCGTCGTTCAGACGCGGAAAGATGTTCGGCATCACTTTAATGGTGATGCTCAACGTTTGACAGCAAGACAGATGAGGTCAAATCTTTCCAAAACAGTACCTGAATGTAGGACAACTATAGCACTGGGAGAAGAAATCCCCGAATCTGGAGTATAATAATGTTTGTAGGTCATTTTTTGTTGACACTATAATGCATCTGCATGCATATGCAATACAGTGTTTGGTCAAATGTTTTTATAGGTTGCAACATAAGATATAGGAATAATGCTATTATCTGTCACAAAACACAACAACAATGGATCTTTTAATGGGTGATATATATTGTAAATATAAACAGAAATATAACAAACTAAATCTACAACTAATGGTTGTTTTCATTGTCGCTTAATCAGTTGATTATTCTTTTCAGTTGATCAATTAGTTGTTTGGTCTATAAAATGTCAGAAAATGGTGATGGTGATGTCCTCAATTATCTTGTTTTGTTCAAAATGCAAAGATATTCAGTTTACTGTCATAGAGGAGTAACGAAACCAGAAAATATTCACATTTAAGGAGCTAAAGTCAGAGAATTTTGAGTTTTTTTGTTTTAGAACTGAAACCGATTAATTGATGATCAAAATAGTTGCCAATTTCATTAATAGTTGACAATTAATTCAGTCATACACTGACAATAAGCCCATAACACCAAATACCTGCTGCTACTCTCATAGTTATAGTTCTTACAGCATTTCATGCACATTTTTAGATTATAATTTATAGTCTTTACTGCACATTTACATATCAGCTGTCACTGTATGTACATATTGTAATATGAACTTACCTGTCACTGTAAATATACTACTCCACATGTATCCAGTCCATACTGTATATACATCTGGGATTTATTTCTTTGCAGTATTTTTTATTTTTTACAATTTCCAGAACATTTGACTTGCATTTAAACATTTTATTTTCATTTTTATTATTGCATTATTTTATTCTATTATTTCTATTCTGTGTAAGTACACTGTGTGAGATGCATAAAAAGGAGTCAAATTCCATGTATGTAAATAAACCTGATTCTGATTAATTGATTAATCATTGCAGCTCTATCACAAACATATTAAAATTGAAGTTTTAAAAGGGTTTAAAAAAGCATCCTATGAAGAATTTCCTGTTTTCCATTTTGCACATCTGTCATCATACTGTATGAGCCATTACAGATGTGCATGTTTGTCCAGTAATCAGCATGCCAGTACCATAGTCAGGCAAATATTTTCTTAATTTTCTCCTGTTTTCCTGTTTTTCCTCTTCCTTACAGATGACGCTGCAGGTCTGTAACTTCTGTAGAAGCTCTCTCCACATTCATATGAAACTGTCCTTTTGTCACTGTCAACAGTTTAAACTGGTATAAGACTACAGAACAACTGAAGCATGTTTCACCTAATTAAGAAAGACAAGGAGAAGGAGAAGGACTTGGGCAAGAAGGAGAAGAAAGAGAAGAAAGAGCGTATGTCCCAGGCTGAGTTAAAGAGCCTGGAGGAGATGAGCATACGTAGAGGCTTCTTCCACCTCAATCGAGGAAGCACTAAGAGGGACTCCAGGAGCAAGCTGGAGATCTCTAGTCCTATCCCAATTAAGGTGGCTACCAACATGGAGCTCAGCCTGACGGACCTGGAGGCTGAGCGTCTTCACAACACCCTAGGCCAGGATGCGGGGCAAATAAGTGCAAGTATATCTGGTGAAGATGTGAAGGGACATGAAATGGATCATCATCATCGCAGCTCTGTGAAGGAGAGAGCAGCTAAGTTTGGGGAATTGGCCAGGGTGAATTCCTTGGTAGGCCAGAGGCACGTGTCTTTTTCCCAGAGGATCAATGAGGAAAATGCTCTGGAGGCTTCTGGGCTTAAAAGGACTCCATCTTTGAAGTCCCACTCTACCCCAAACATGGTTCACATTCCTGAGATGGTGGAGAAGACCTTCCTTGGTGCAGACCTACAGTTGCCCATGCTTGTCGCTCCACCAGTACCAGATCCAAGGGAGCTGGAGCTGCAGCGGCGCAACACCGGGGATTTTGGTTTCTCTCTGCGGAGGACCACCATGCTGGACAGGCAGCCCGATGGGGGAGTGTGTCGGCGCGTGGTGCACTTCGCCGAACCGGGAGCTGGGACAAAGGACCGGGCTCTGGGCCTGGTGCCAGGAGACAGGCTGGTGGAAATCAACGGGGTTAACGTGGAGAGCAAGAGCAGGGACGAGATTGTGGAGATGATCCGTCAGTCTGGAGAGTCGGTCCGGCTGAAGGTGCAGCCCATTTTGGAGCTGAGTGAGTTGAACCGCAGCTGGCTGAGGACCACCGAAGGCCTGCACAAAGACATCTCTGATGTAAGTAGATTCATTTTAAGTCCACTGAGGGAATAGACTCTAACTTGCAAACACAAATTGCACATGTACTGATTCTGTTTCATTAATACCATTGCATAATTTCATACTTGTAAATCCGTTCATCTTAAAATGCAGCTTTTTTATTGGCCAGGATGTCACTTTGGATCTTGTGACAATTTTAGACTTTTAGAAACTGATCTCATATTTGCATTGCATTGAGAAACAGAGTTTGTGTTGTCCTGGCGGTGCTGGAGCTCTGTTATTTGGGCTTTTTAAATATATACTTGGCGTAATTGTTACTAAAATTACCACCTAAAATTAACCCCTTCTCCCTCATTTTGGTGTGATGTAGTATGTGATTTTGCACCAGTGGATTAAAGATGTCTGGACATGGGTGGAACTGTAATGACTGGTAATGTGCCTTTGTGCTTGTATGCATGGGGGTGTGTGTTTTGAAAGAGAGAATGTGTTCTGTGTATATATGTAATCCCCCTACCCACCCCCAACCCCCCAGTCCTTTGACACCAAACAATAGGATGCTGAAGGAAACAACGGCCCAAACGCCACCACAGACCGTCGCCATATGGTCTTGCAAGACTTGGCTGGCGGCCCATTCAGTTCTTTTCGCTCAGATAATCATGTGCAACAAGTAGAGGAGCATCAAGTTAAGCTCTTTATTAGCTGCTGGCACAACAAACACCTGAATTTGGGCATTCTTGGTGAGATAAACTATGTCTGTGTAGATATAGATTTTATTCTGTTATTATAAAATTTGAACAAAATAATAACATTGATTAAAGGCCCCAAAATATGTTACACTATATGGGTAAATTGAACATCACACTAGTATGATTTCAGTTTGAAAATAAAAAAGTAGAATACTGTTAGATATTATTGAACACTGGGAATTTAAGTTACATGTTCAAGATCCCTGTTTTGTTGGCGGCACATATGGTGATAAGTTTGACCTCTGCATTTAACCCATCCTGAGGAGCAGTGGGCTGCTGCCAAGCACCCGGGGAGCTACTTGGAGTCCAGTGTCTCGCTCAAGGACACTTCAACATAAGGACAGTAGGAGCCGGGGATCGAACCACCAACTTTGCTTGACATTATTTAAAGAGGATCTATTAAACGTTTGTGCTTTTCCCTTTCCTTTATTGTTTTTTTTGTACATGTAAATGGTCTGCAAAGTTACGAAGCCCTAAGTCCACACCAAAAGGAGTTAATTACTTTGCTCTTGAACTGCCTGAAATGCCATACTTGAAGGCCCGCCTTTTCCTCAGTAACATGGTGATGTCACTAAGTTACACATTTGCATAATATCTGCCTAGCAGCTAGACAGAGGGTGAAAAGAGGTGCTGCTTCACAGCTGGTATTATGAAAGTACAGTGTTGTTTTTGTACATTAAAGCATGTAAACATGTTCTTGTAGAAATCCAGAATACAAGTATGCACCTGAAAATTAGCATAATAGATCTTGAAAATCTCAGACTGTATATAAGAAGTGAAGGTTGTCACTGACGTCACCCATTGGTTTGTGGACTGCTGTTTTAGCCACACCCTAAAACATCCCCTGCTTTATGGTCTATTTGACTCTAAATGGGACCATAATTTACTAAAGGATCATCATGCTGTATTGAAGAAGACTTGAAACTAGTGATTAAGACCATAAACTCATGTTTACGTTTATTGACGTAACAAACCAAGTGAGATGTAGGGTCATTTTCTCATGGACTTCTATACAATCAGACTTCTTTTTGCAACCAGAGCGTCGCCCCCTGCTGGCTGTTAGAAAGAATGCAATTTTAAGGCACTTTCTCATTGTTGCTGACTGAATTAAAGTCACAATCTCCAAGCTCTGTGTTTCATTCTCTGGCGTTAAGCAGTAATGGCAGGTGCGTTTTCGGCTCTCACTTCACAGAGATCCAAACAGTGTCACCGCTTGTGATTTTTCCTGGGACTGTCACCACAGAACGACACCTACAGTAGTACAGTAGTAGTACTAGAATGGGCCAGTGCTTAACCCAAATTGTGGGGCCATACTGGGTTTGTTTACAAGCCACATAAATAAGATGTAAAAGGTGAACTATTCAATGCTGGAGTGTAGGAATCCAAGATGTTACAGCAGTGACAACAGACCCATCCGCCTTCAGTGATCATATATTAAGTTAAACACAAATGGTGCTTGTGTGTGTGATGTATGCT
The DNA here is from genome assembly GCA_947000775.1 of Pterois miles. NCBI lineage: Eukaryota > Metazoa > Chordata > Actinopteri > Perciformes > Scorpaenidae > Pterois > Pterois miles. The sequence goes on along the minus strand of CAMQGK010000052.1, from coordinate 15,749,209 downwards.
GTACAGCAGTAGGTGTGAACTTGATATGTGCTTATCTGTTTGTGTGTTTCCTTCCATCTAATACTTTTACCCATTGTACCACTATTTCAAATTACATAGGATTGCATGTCTGCGAGAATGATGTTTACACAGCCAGAGACATTTTACTTTGCTTTGTCCTACATTCAACTCATTGTGATGATCAACATAAGACAGGCCCTTTTAAAAGACAGAAAATGTGCATGTGAGCGTGACCTAGAACCACCAGCACTATTTATAGGTGGTTATAATAAGGTCTGGATTCTGGATCTAGAGCCCTACAACACAGTTAAAACCATGTATGTAATGCATGAGCACTTTTTGCATGTTTGCATGGATTTATTGAAAGGTTAGTAAAGTACTTTGACATTTGGGAAATATGCTTATTTCTTGAGTGGGCCAGTGCTAAAGAGCCAATAAGGTGAGAAGTTTCACACCTCTCTCATACTTGTCTGCTAAAAATGAATCTACAGCCAGCAGACTGTTAGTTTAGCTTAGCATAAACACTGGAAGTGGGAGGAAACAGCTAGCCTAGCTCTGTCCAGAAGTAAGTTGAATCTCTCTGTGTGTGCAGTGAGAGTACAGTAACCATAAGGAGCTGGTTATTGAACAAATACTAACCGACTGTTCAGGTTTGGTATCAGTTGAACATCTGCTCTCCCTCTGTCTGCTGTCTCTCTCTATTTATGTTTTATCATGATATGGTTTCTGATCACCTTTACTCACAAATAAGGACAAATAAGGAATGTCTGGCACTACATTAATATGATCTCAAACATTTTCTTATTCATAAAGGGCCATTATTCGATCACATTTCAAGAGAAAGAAACTCAAAATGACATTACTGACATTATTCTGGGCCTAAATTAAATTATTTCATGGCGAGGCCAAGTATGCACAGCTGAGCACATGAACCTTTTGTCCATTGGGTGGCAGCCACTGTCCACACTGCATGAGGCCAGAACAACTATTCTTCTGTTTGGACCCTTCTGTTTATCTCCAAAGCTTTTCCAGCCTGTCGTGATTCACCGTCAGCTATGAGTTTTAGACCACTCAGACCAGTGGACGAGACGCATCATTACTGTGATGACACCACTGGACTCTATGTAAAGTCGCATTCTCAGTTGATAAAACTGAAATGAAATAGAACATAAATTTGAACTACTGTTTGAAAACAGGATTTGAACCATAAAACCAAAGCTATGAATATCTTTAATGATCAAACTCTTAAGGCATGCAACGTTAAGTAGGGTGGTCAGTCGACTAAGATATTTGATCATGCTTAATTGCAAATTAATTTATCTGTTCAAAATGTACCTTAAAGGGGGATTTATGAAGTATTTAATACTCATATCAACATGGGAGTGGGAAAATATGCTTATTTATACAAATCTATATATTTATTTATTATTGGAAATCAATGGACAACACAAAACAATGACAAATATTACCCAGAAACCATCACAGGTACAGCATTTAGCATAAAAAATAGGCTCAAATCATAACATGTTAAAGTGAAGCCCCAAACTGCATGTGATTATCATAAAGTGGGCATGTCTGTAAAGGGGAGACTTGAGTTTGAGACTTGAGGTGTTGATGTGTTATTATTGCATTAACTTTGACAGCCCTATTATGAACCTCAGATTCATAGCTGCTCTCTTAAAGGAAGCATTTAGGGGGCTCTATTGGCAGAAATGAATACAATATTAATAAATACGTTTTACTGTGTATAACCTCGAAAATAACAATCGTTATGCTTTCATTACATTACAATGAGCCATTTCTACCTATATACGGTGCCGGCTGCTATGTTTCTAGAGTAGCCCAGAATGGACAGATCAAACACTGGCTCTGAACAGTCAGCCACTGTTGTTCTCATACATGCTTGGCACACAGGAGAAATTTCAGCTGGTTGCAATATGCAACCTCACCACTAGATGCCACTAAATCTTACAAACTGCACCTTTGACTCTTTTATTTAACTTGTTTTAACGGCAGAAAGATATGAAGAAGAAAAAAAAGCTTTTAGAAAAGCTTAAAATAACCAAAAACAGTTTGGGTTGGAACTAAAGGAGGATCGACTAATGAGTCCTCATTCCATACATCTGCACAGTTTGTACAAGGGAATAATACTACGTGTGAGAATGTGTACAGCAAAGTGGGGCTGTGATACCCTGTATCGTGTCTTTGTCGTCTCACAGACATCCTGGAGGGAGGGCAACTGCTAGGCAGTTTTCCAGCTGGTTGAGGTGACTTGATTCGTCAGATGCATTATGAAACTGACTTGAGATACAAGTGCCAAAAAGGACTGTTCCTTGAACTGGTTAGTGTCTTCATGAACACCACATTGCACTTTGTTTTTATGGTGCACCTTAGTCTATTTTGCCGACTTCCATATTTACAGGGGACCTAGTCCCATTTTAAAAATACATACATGTGGTCTAAGACGGTCCAACTCTTAAATTTGTCATAGGGTATAAAGGCTGGATGTGCTCCAGTGAACAGGGCTAGATGTTCTGGATGACACTGAGAGCACCCAGATGAATGGTCTGAGCATATGGGAACATTTTCTGTTTCACAGCTGACAACACTTCCATACAATAATGTTGCCTTCAAATGGGGGAAGTAGCGTACACGATATGTCTGGCATTCAAGTGGTTAAATCATGGAGAACACTGCTGCTAAGCAACGGCAATTTTAATGTTACTGTCAGCGTCTAGAAGCCACAGAGGGTAACAATTTCGCAAGCTAGCAAGGGGGTAACATAATGCAGGAAATGTAAAGACATAATGACAGAGGAGAAATATGAGGTCGTTGGGAATATCAACATTTTCCTCAGACATATTATAAAATGACCATAAAAACAATATAGGACTACAATTACAATATATTAATTTATTATGCACTGAAAAATTAACCTCCATGGCCTTCTCTGACAATGTCATCAAACGCGTCACAACTTGTAAACTCAGCTTCAGAAACTATCCACTTATGAGATCGTGACGAGGACACAAATGTTCCTCGGCCATGAAAATAACATTGGTGTTTTTAATTTAGGTGGTGTCGTCCTTTAATAATTGTTTGTACAAATACTTAATATCATTATCTCCTTTTGAAGCTGGCAGCACCACTTCACTTTTTATGGTAATACAACATCAACAAGCAAAGTAATATTTCAATAACATCCCAGATCGCACATTTCAGGAGCTAATTCGACCTGTTTACATATAATAATATGTAGAGAGCTTGAATGCCATATTCCTATGCGGTTTTCACTTATATTTCCTGTCTTTCTGCAGCCTAGAAAGGAGGAGACGTTTCATATTAGGAAATTAGCAAATGGTGTAATCTCCTCCCCAAGCTGCCCATTTAAATCACATCATCCCCCTTTCCAGTGGGGTGGTGACGCTACAGCAGCAGAGTATTAGCACAGGCGTGGATTAGAAAGAGGCGGGGCATCTAAGAATGAAGCTTCACATAAGATTCCCTCCATTCTTTACATGCAATTCATATTTTCATAATTCAATACCTTTATTTTGCCCCAGTTTCAGATCTCCAGTGTAAAATTGTCAGCTGAAATGAGTCACTGTGGCTATTTTTGACTGCAGTTTGACATATTAAGGCAGACATACTTGACATTCTTGGGTGTATGGCTGAAACCGTGTCTGTCAATGGGACATACTCTAGATACTTGACAGCCATAAGCAAGAACTATATTAATTCAGCATCATTGCTTATTTTACAAAACTTTTAGTAGTGTCACTACAAGCAGATACAGTGTAAATATGCATTCCTATTTTGTTATTGAGATTATGAATGTGTGCTGTTATATCTGTGCTCAGAGTTAGTATGTGAAAACTGTCTTTGGCTGTTACATGAGGCCATTTTTGCTTACCACAGGTGAGGTCACACCTGAGTTTTAATTTGCTGCTTCATAAATCATACCCATGTGCCCTACTTTCAGAGAGAAGTTCTCATTTTCAGGCCTATTTACTACGAATAGTGAGTAAAATCTGGGTCACATCCTGGATTTTTCAGCGGGCCGCAGATTGTGATGTCCCATGATTCATTTCTGCTCCCAAAGCATGGATGCTGGTCAGCTGTCTCAGCCTGCTTTTCATGGATTTTAATCTGAAATGATGAGCTTCTATCAACAATTATATTACTTTTATTTCATGGATTTTGTCATTCCGTCTTCACATTTTCATAGCTTTTCTGTATTTTTATATCTCTGGTCAGCTCTGCCTTTTCTAACCCACATTAATAAGGGATATTGGATATTGTTGTGGACAAACTAACAATCTGTGTTGCTTTTATTTCCAGCATGATTCAAACAGATATCATATTATTGAAGGATTTATCTGGGTCAGAATCAGCAGTGTTTATGGTGTCTACGCCTTAATCTTTGGTCTGCACTGACCATGTGTAGGCAACACAGCCGGCACGATGCTGCGTCCCAGTAACTGACTCTGAGGATTAGTAAACTGTGTTAGATAGACCGGCTAGGCTGTGTGTTTGGCTGGGTCTCTTGCTGAGTTCTATTAGTGAGCTTCTGATTTTACCACAAGGAATGAATGCCTTACAGCAGATTACAGTTTTTTTTTTTTTCGGCAGGACTGCTCTATTTTTTGGCTCATTACATTTAGAATAAAAAAGTTGTGCTTGTTCTCATGATTCTGGATGAATTACTTCAACAAACACCTGCTACTTTGTACTTTGTACATAAGCACTGTTAAATTAATCTGTTAATGAGTTTATGAAGAGGAAATGAGCATGCCAAGTTTGGATTAGCAAGCCTGTTGCTACATTTCCGTGAATTCCTCTCATGGTTACGATTTATGGCACCAACAAGCTGAAAATGTACCTGCAGGCAACTCATTGTTGCATGTGTTGACATTTGGCTGTCAGTTGATTAAAATATTTATTGCATGAATGTCTAGTAGTTAATCACAATTAATCGCAAATTAATTACACATTTTTTATCTGTTCAAAATGTACCTTAAAGGGAGATTTGGCAAGTATTTGATTCTCTTATCCACATGGGAGTGGGCAAATATTCTGCTTTATGCAAATGTATGTATATATTTTTTTATTGGAAATCAATCAACAAAACAAAACAATGACAAATATTGTCCAGAAACCCTCACAGGTACTGCATTTAGCATAAAAAATATGCTCCAGTCATAACATGGCAAACTGCAGCCCAACAGGCAACAACAGCTGTCAGTGTGTCAGTGTGCTGACTTGACTATTGGTGTCTTCAAATGGGGTCATGTTCACCGTGTTTATGAGATGGGAAGTCGTGTACACGATATACAAGTGAAATTACAATATGTATTAACTATTATCCACCAAAAAATTAACTTCCATGGGCTCTACCATTTCTCACAACATCACCAAGTCACAAGATGTGAACTCTGAACTTATAGAAACTTTCCACTTACCAGGTCGTTAACACGACATGAGGTACGTTCATATTGGCCGAACTCGTAAACACGGTCAACATAACCCCATTTGAAGGCAGCATATGACTTGCCCCAAACTGCATGTGATTATCAGAAAGTTGTGTTAATGCATCAAAGAAATTTGTGGCATTAAAATGAATTTGCGTTAACACGTTATTATTGCGTCAGTTTCAACGATCCTAGTATACAGTAGTATAGAGAAATGCAGTATTGACCAAGCTTTTACTTCAAAAAGTTTCTTGAAAGTTTTTGTTTAGTAGTGTGGTTATAAAATCATGTGACTGGTCTGAGTCTCATTTTAAAATGTTTAAAAGGTGCTATTGATAACATTGCTGACATTCAGCCACTAGATGTCGCTCTCTCCTACCCTTGTTCCATTGCATTCACTTCACAACAGGTGGTTGCCAGTCCGTTGCACACAACCTTCACATTTTACGGTAGAGGGGAGTGAGACTCAGTCAGGCAATCATGCCAGGTAGTGCACTGCAACATCAGCTAAAGTTGTTCCCACACTAACTTGCAACTTGATTGCTGACGATACAGAGATACCATGTGATACCAACATTCTTATACTATTGGCTCACAAGCCTTCTTAGAAGTGGAAACCACATGTCTGATATCTTCCACAGATATAAAGAAAACATTCATTCTGGACCCGTCAAATGATTAATCTTTAATAGATTTAGATTTATAAACCAAGTAATGATACAAAAGGTTAACAGATTAAATAAAATCATCATTTCAGAAATAAAAAAAAAATCTAAATTTTTCAAGCACAACTTATATGTAGCTCTCTGCTAGGTCAATGTCATAACCTTTAACAACAGAGCCAATATCTTCAATTACTCTTTAGTACAGGAGTGTTATTTGTCATCTATCTGGCTTGGGTCCTGCAGCCACTGCTGTTGTGTCTCAATCTAACCAATGGTTATCATCAAACATTACACCATCTTCAATTTAAGTCAGTTATGTGCCCAAGCAGAGTCTCTGTGAAATAGAGAAGTTAATACATGAGTTTATAGCTCCCTCTTGTGGTGTAAAACGCATCATGACGAACACGCCTTTCACAAATATTACCAACATTGTGTGGCCTTAGATGATAGGTCTATGCTTTGGTTCTTTGCATGCGTTTACATATTTGTCTGTGTCAATGTGTACATTGCTATAGCTGCACAGAGAGGCAGGTTTTTCCACTCTGCAGTGAATGAAGAGGATTCTAGTTTGATATGCAGATAATATGCTTCACACTGAGACAAAAGTCTCACTCAACCTGTTATTATGGATGATTAGAAAAGCTTTCATTCAATTTGCAGTCTGTTTAGTGAGGGAAAACGTTGCGCTCAGCACAGGAGCCGTACATTTCTTAATTGTGTTGTTGTATTTTTTGTTTTCCCCTCAAATTTAAATGGCATATAAAAGTTTGTGTATCACCTGATGAGGGAGACCACCTTACTAATTCACCGTCACCAGGAGAAGACAGCAACAGTGAAACGTGTTAATTGATGTGCCCCTGCAGATTCTGTTTATAGCTCCTCTGTATTTCAGCAGCTGTCCCTCTTCTATCTCCCTGCCCAGCTCCTCTCACATTACCCCCCTCCCTCAACCCCTCAGACCACAGCTTTACTGTGCTGTGCTGCCTGTGACCCCGCCCTTTGACGCTGCCCTCTCACTCAACTCAGGACTAGCGAGCGCGTGAGCTCTTTCCAGAACCAGGTCCTGTACCCTGCCTCGGCCCCTGACTGCACTGCTCCAGTGGCGGAGCGAGAGATTGGAAGGTTAACCAGGCCTATAGAGAAGGTAATGGGCCTCTGGTGTGGACTGTGTGTGCGGGATTTGCTCCGGGTGTACATGCTCTGCTGGGCTCTGATGGCGTCTCGGTCAGAATGGCCTCCTTTTGCTGCTGAAACTATTTATAGGAGTGGACTCTGATGAAAGCAGGGCCGGAGATGGTGAAATATGTGTCTGTGGTCCTCAATGAGTAAAAGAACAATATTCAGTCTTAAGTTGCATGCTTGCCTGGTTATTAAATATAGATGTGGAAGTGTGAAAATCGCAAGTATGTTTGTTTGATTGCTTCCATTAATATTGCTGGCTTTATTGTGTTTTGCTGTTGGCAACACTTATTTCTACTGTAAGCTGTAACCATGTGTTTTCTCATTGATTCTGTGTCATCACTACAAATGATACAAATGGCCAACACATGTAATCAGTTTATTCATTCTTCATACGTAGTTATAGCAATTGATTATGAGTGAGGCCCACATATAAGAAATACCATGACTTCAGATGTGGATATAAATCCCCAAATAGCCCATGAAATAAGGAATAATCCCACATTGTTCATTATTCAATATTAGTTATTCTCAGACGGACATCGCTTTTTGTTGTGTGTACAGTAGAGCGGCATATGATATGGGGGAGACAGGGACAGACAGAAGAAGGTGTCATTCTGCTGCACCACAAAGTTTCAAATAATATATCTCACTGAAGCTCTGAGGCCCCAAAAATGGTATTTTTGGTACATACTTGAGCTGGGTTTCCACCCTGAAAGGTTCCTTCTTCCCATTTCTCTTAGCGTTCCAGTGCAGTCTAAAGGCCTGCACAGATGAGCCAAATTAGTCCACTGACTTATGACAAAGTAACATGACATGGGCCGAGGGCTGCTGGTGGTCACAGCAGTAAACACGCTGCAGCCTGCAGATCAGCGTGTCCACCTTTTTCATCTGAAATACATGCTGGAATTAAACGTCAGGTTTTGTCATTCACTGCCGCGTAGTATTTACTGATACACGCTGGATGCAATGAATGAAATACAGAAGAGGAAAATGAAAGTAAGAGCATCTGTTTCCATTATAAATCATCTGTTGAGTGTTTAATGGTTATTTATTTGTGCTTTAGAACGTAACCGCTGTGGAACAGTCAGAAAATAACTTTTCTTTCTCTCATTCATGGCGTTGCCACACTATGTCTCTCTCTTCTATCGCTCGCCCTCTCACCTCTGTCTTTTTTTTTAAGTCAGCCGGGAGTCCGACAGCAGAGCCTAAATTTACTTTTAATGTAATCGAACAAAGAAAAATACTCTCCTGTCGTCCTAACATGGTTCCAGTTCGATACTAGAGTACTTATTTTATGAATGAAGTGGTGCAACCGTCATAACCGCAACTCCACCCTAAAAGTTCTGGTACTTTCAGCAAGTATTACCTCCCAACCAGGGCCTTTTTGGGGGTAAAAATGGGAAACAGGGCTTTCGGTCCTGTTTGCAGCATGTCGGTAGATCTTCATGTTCACTTGTCTCTTGTAGTGAGAAAAAAAAGCAAACATATCCATTTCATTATGTTGTCCATGTGTTCTGTCCTCAGGGCTGTATGGTCCCACTGCCTTGTTGTGTGCACAAAACAAGTTCACAGTGTCCCACCTCCCACCCTTAAACACCCATTCTTCATCACTAGCCGCAGTGCATCCTCCTCTCCTGGCTGTCTGTTTGTTTTTCCTCTGTCATCATCTCATCATTCCATACATTTATTCTCCACGTCGCCTGGCTTGTTCCATGACTTCTGGCCCGTCTCCATGGCGTACAGATCACGCTTTTCATTCTGGGAGCAAAAGGGAAGTCTCAGAGGTTTCTCTGTTTGTTTCAGCCTTCAGTTTATATCTGCATGTTGTTGAATTTGTGAAATGCTCGTTTATGTTGGAGAAAAGAATAGGTGTGAATGTGTGGTTTCATCTTTTTTTTGTGTTGCTTCCTGTTGTGTAGGTTAAAGTTGATAACAAGCCAGATGTAAGTGTTTTGTTTTTACCTGCATGCTCTTGAGCACTAATTCTAAACCATTTGGTGTGCAGTGGTACAAGATAACTCGATGACCAATTGTGATCACCATCTTCTGCTAGCTAAAATCAGGCTACTTTACCGTGGTCCTGGGTACTACTCTGCCTGGTATCCATTTCTCTTCAGCGATTTCCATCTATACTTAACTATGCAGCAGCCTGGTTGCACAAACAGGTGTTTGAATGACTCGTAATTGGCAAGGTGCTTAGGCTGCAATAAGAATGTACGCCATGTTGTCTGTACTGACTGCAATGTAAAAGCATCCACGAAAATATTCTTCGCTCACAGCTAGTTACGTAGAATACAACACAAGAAAGACTAGTTGGTGGGACGAGCGGTGGAGCTGCCCAACAAACAGGACTTTAATACTTGGTTTACATATTTATTTTAAGCCCAACCATGATGTTTTTCCTAAATCTAACCAAGTGGTTTTACTGCCTAAACCTAACTGCGGATGTTACTGAAGTTTTGTTGTGTGGGGTAAAAATGGCACATAAAAAGCCTAAAATGCTTCCTAATGGTATGCAGAATGTCCTTGTAATGTTGTGTTATTCATACGCTTTCTCGTGAGATCGGGTTGGTATGCTGAAAGGGCTTGTTTTGTTCATCATAACTGTCAGGGCAACTAACTAGGCAGACTGTATCTGCTCAGGAGACTGAGGTCTTTTGGAGTGCAGGGGACACTTCTGAAAACATTCTATGACACCGTCGTGGCATCAGCCATATTTTATGGAGTGGTTTGCTGGGGCAGCAGCATCACAGCTGCAGACAGGAAGAGGCTGGATAAGATTATCAAAAGGGCCAGCTCTGTCCTGGGATGCTCTCTGGACTCAGTGCAGGTGGTGGGAGAGAGGAGGACGATGGCTACGCTGTCATCCATGATGGAGAAGGACTCCCACCCCATGAGAGACACCATCAGAGCTCTGGAGAGCTCCTTCAGTGACAGGCTGCTACACCCTAAGTGTACGAAGGAGCGTTACAGAAGGTCCTTCCTGCCTGCAGCTGTTAGACTCCACAACCAGCACTGCTCCCAGTAAACCACAATCACAGTCACATTCACAACAAACTCACCAGACATAATGTGCAATAAGAACTCATGCAATTATATCATCTGCTCAAATTATAGGAACTGGACAATTATTTATTGATATGCTGGGCATATTTTTTGCTTTACTTTCTATTATATATATATTGTTTTATTTTATTTGTATTAATACTGTTTTCTAAAATCTATCCTTCTGTTTATTGCACTATCCACTTTGCTGCTGTAATGTGTGAATTTCTCCACTGTGGGACCAATAAAGGAATATCTTATCTTATCTTATCTTATCTTATCTAACTAGAACAACATCTTCTAACAACTTTAATATGGAGCGTAACCTGGCCCACTGTCTGGAGCACAGTGTCTGTTTTATATCTATGGTCTGCAGTGTCCACAAACAAAAGTTCTGTTTACATTCAGTGGTTCTCACCATAAATGCATCATGTGCATCCCTGAAGTCTGACAAATGTTTGGAGTTTTCATCAGTTTGCCAATAAGCTTGCAAATTGATTATGTTGAATCAAATGGCCTGATTGCACACACTGACTTGAGGGGTTGCATGTGGCTTGAGTGAGATTGGTTTTAAGATGCTGTTGAAATTTTTGACAGTTTATGCCTGTGCCAGCTATGGGAATAACTTGCAGTATTGTCTGCCTTGCTCTGTTTGTATCCAGTCTGATGTAGATAGTAGTCAGCCTCAGGCAGTCACAAAACCTGGGCTAGGCGCAGGAAGCGGTCCACCGTCAACTGCATCGTCAGCTGAAGAGTCAAACGCTGCCATGGGCGGCCCAGACAGTCCGGGGGAGGAACGGAGCGGTAAAAAGGTGGTTAGGGTTGTGAGAAGAGTTGTCAGACGAGTGGTTCCTGCTGGGACGACAGAGCAGAACCAGCAAGCTGTCTCTGAGGCTGCTAGGGTAGCAGACTCCCAGACCCTCAAAACCACCAACGCTGCTGGGCAGGATGATATCTCCATGGGCCTGACCAGCCTCATGGGCAGAGGCCGAACCAAGGAGCACCGGCCTCGGACCCGCACCCAGGACCGCAGAGAGGACACGAAAGAGGAGGCGAGGCAGGAGGAGGTGGAGGTGGAGGACGATGAGGAAAAACCCACTGTGGAAAAAACAGAGGACACATCCACACCTGCGCCGCCAAAGTTTAACCCCCTCACCCCTCCAGCTGGATTCATCCCCGCTCCCAAACCTGACCCTTTGGCCCCACCTGCTGGATTCATCCCTCTCCTCAAACAAAATGTGTTGACTCCTCCGCCTGGTTTCATCCCTGCCAAAAAATCCAGTCCAGTGCCCCCAAAACAGAATTCTCTTGCAAGACCTCCAGGATTCATCCCCGTCCCAAAGACGGACCCCCTGGCTCCCCCTGCAGGGTTCATTCCAAAGCCTCGTGTGGTTGCTGTAAAGAAACCAGAGGTACAGAATGAAAATGTTTGCTCCTTAAAGCTTCAATAGGCAGAATATTTTTGGCATCATTGGGCAAAAATTCCATAATAACTTTTCAGCATATTGTAATTCAACTGTTCTGAGAGAAAACTAGACTTCTGCACCTCCTTGTGGCTGTTTTCAGGCTTTAAAAAATGTAGCGCAGGATGGGAGACTTTGGCCGATCACAGGTCATTTCAGAGAGAAAGTGTTCCTATTGGCATTCAACAGAGCCAGCTGTCAATCATCCACAAACTCCAATCACATGGTCAAAGTAGGGAACGCTGATCAACTATGAATTATTTTGTAACTGTTATGCCTATTTTTCGCATAAAGTGTTTTCAGAAACATCTTGTAGTGTACTTTTTAGCTGTAAAATGTGTACGTTTTGCTCCGGCTGGTGGGCGGTACTTGGTATTTCCTCAGCTGATCGCAACATGGATGCTGGGTCACGCGTTTACAGAATATTAATTCATCTTTGATCAACGCTGCCAAGTTTAACCATTTGATCAGAGTTTGGGAGCAGTGATTGACAGCTGTCCAGAAACAGCTCGGCTCTGATTGGTTGTTTTCTTCTGGTCAGTGAAATCTTGCAGATGCCCTTAGGAGCACCGGAGGACACAGAGGCATAACATTTTTTTCAGATTACCTGTCTCATGCACCACTGTCAGGATATAGTGACCGTTTTATAAAAATGCATATTTTTAATCATATTACCAATCTGCCTACTCCAGCTTTAACCTCATGGTCAGGCATGCTGTTTGATAACAACACAGACATTACTGTTCTTATACATGCAACCTCCTCACAATATTTACCCTGAAAAACATCTTCTGCTTGGTTATGGATCATGATTCCTTAGCATTATAACACTTCATGTTATCTTCATGATTAACAAAATTACATCTTCTGCAAAAGCACAATTTGCTCTTGATTTCTGACAAAAACGAGCCTTGATATAATGAAGCCACCCTGAATAAGTGAAGGGAAGCAGGGTGTGTGTACTGGCTCATGATCAGACCTTATCAGTGGGTATAAGGGTGTGCTCATGGGCTGCACTCTGCTAGTCTGCTTAGCTGGAGTTGTCCGTGAGCACCAAACCGTGACTCGTTACTGTCACTTTCTGCAGGCAGAGCATCTAAGTTGTGCTGACCGCACAGACGTCGGGGATTTAAAGATCTTTTGGGATGCTTTTTTAAAGACTCACAATAAGAATTCAAATGATATTCTTGTAATGTAAACTAATCAATAGTTCTTGCCAATTAAACAGCCCAGAAATCCAAGATCCCAGTTAGTCACGCGTCACAGATGTGCAGCTTGGAGCTGGTACTTGGATTATTAAATTCATATTTATGTCGGGACTTTTATTTTGTAGCTCGTCTCTGTCAATTTGTACCCCTGACAAGTTTATATTGTTGTGCGATTATTTAGTGTCTGGCGTTTTGTCTGCCAGCAGCAGGCCATCTGAAAATTTGATCAACAGATGTTCATGAAATCAGGCTAACAGTTGGGCATTTGGCCATGGGGCGAGGGATTTGATTTTGGAGATATGCACCTGGTGTTTTTGTTGAGGAATATTGTGTTTTTCACTGCTCTGGGGAGAGATTTAGGTTTCTAATATTAAAAGAAGGATCAAGATATGTGAACTTAGAAATGTACATTTGCGTGTGACTAAGCATTCTTGGAGGTTGTACCAGTGCCTGACGTACCAGTACTCCCCTTATTACTATGAATTCTGTTCAACAGCATTCACAGTATTGCTCTTTGAATCTTTAATCAACTTCAACTTCTTCAACTATTTCTTCTGTACATTTTTGTACTTTAACTACTCCTTCATACTTTCAGCTACAGAGATCGTTCAACTATCAAAATATTCAGCTTGTTAAGGACATTAGTGCTATGACTTTTCTTATTTCAACTATTTATACTTTTTAAAATATTAAGCTTTTTTCATATTTTTTTACAATAAGTCAATGGAGAAAATCTTGAAATCCTCTTAAACTTGCTCCACTTTGAAATACTACTGCTTCTGCATACTTTTAGCTACAAATACTGCATCGTCCAAGGACTTTAAGTAGTAAGTAAGTAGTAGTAAAGTAGTAAGTAGTTTTAAAGGTATCCCACCCAAATACTACTTCATGTCTCACAACTTGTAGTTGAAAAAAGTTTATTTCACCCAAAAACTACTCTGTCTCTCTCTCTCCCTCCCCTTCTCTCCATCTCCTTTTGCATTTAGCAATGCAGTTCATCTGTCTGATGTTCATATAAAGCATTTCTTCTATAAAGTATTTCAGTTCCTAGCTTCTTTAGATGAGGCAGCTGAGCTTCCAGCTCCAATGCCATTTGATCTTTAACATGTTTAGGCAAGTGCTTTCACATTTCTGCATTTTCAGCAATGCTTTGCAATTATTTAGTGTGAATGCTGATTCAGAATTCACAGTATTGTTTGTTGAATCTTTATTCAACAACATGAACATCTATTTCTTTCATATTTTTTTGGACTTTCACTACTCCTGCATACTTTCAGCTACAGGAACCATTCAACTATCAAAAACAGTATTCAGATTCTCATTGATATTTTCAAATTTACCACTTTTGACTGTATTACAGTTTAGCTTTTCTAGCAATGTATTTCAGCTCTTCGCTTCTTTCTGTAATGTAAATAAGCTCCCAACTCTGCCAGCTGTACATTCCAACTTCAAGGCTTTTCAGCAGTGCAGTGCAATGGATTTGAGCTTTAACATTTTTAGGCAAGTCATTTCACCTTTCTGCATTTTCAGCGATGCTTTTGAAGTGATTTCAGCATTCACACACATTTTCAGCAGGAAATGCATTTATAGTTATTCATTATTCCTTTAAGCATGTTATACTGTGTCAGTCATAATCAGCTGGGATTTTATTGTTATATTATTGTACTTGGGCTTTGCGTCTTCTGTAATTCTCCAATAATATTCAAGCTGAAAAAACTATAGGATTAAAGTGGTGTGTTTGTATATTTATCCATGTTGTTAATCCTCAAACTGCTTTCCTCTGTTACCTGTAGCCTACTGTATAGTTTCACTCTATAATATATTATAGGATGCCTATAGCCTTGAATCAACAGCAGCCAGCCAGACAGACCGGTATGCAAGCAGACCTGAGATGTGTGAGCTATTCATTCAGGTTTCAGGCACCGAGTCCCAGACAGTCCGGATGCTCCCACATAATATGCAGCAGGATAAAGAGACACATTCTGAATTTCTATAGTGAGTAAAATATGCTAGGAGATATTAGGTTTGGGGGTCCTCCCAAAAGAAAATGTAACTTAAAACTATGCAATTTTACCTCATTTGGGCTCATTATTATTACTATAGATAACGTCCCACAAGCTTAAAAAATTATTTTATTTTTACAAACATCATGCATTCTTCTGAATATGTTTGCCCTCTAAAATCACATTCTATAAATCAAAAGAGGAGATTCAGCAAACTTTAAAATTATGTTTCATTAATTACATTTGTTCACAACTAAAATAAGTTATGACAAACTTCACTAATTCTTAAACTTCACTGAAAATTAAAGTTCACTAATTATTTTACAAAAGGGACGTGGAAGGACATATTGATAAATTACAGCATTATAAATTAAACCTCGTTCTCACCCTCCTCCCCATGCCGTGCATCGTCCAGGTGCACTGCACATTGCGTTTATGTTCATATGGCTTACGAGGCGCGGGGGAAGTACGGCAGAGCAGGGGTTATGAATCTCATAGAGAACCTGATATGGAGAAGACAGATAGGTGATTGAGAGAAAAAAAAAAAAAAATTTTTTTTTTTCCTCATTGGGGGGAAATTGGGTTTTTTTTTTTTTTTTTTTTTTTAAAAAAAAAAAAAAAAAATATATTTTTTTTTTGGAGGTGTTATTGTGGGGGGGGGGGCCTCCCACAAGCCCCCACAGCAGTTGGGGGTTTGGTTCTTTCCTCTGGGGCACCCCGCCAGTCCCCAAGAGGTAAATTGCCACCCCCCCACCAACCAGTTGGTTTTGGTCCTTGGGGGATTTGAACCCGGGTCCTCTACATCCTAACCCAAGTCCTTACGGACTGAGCTACTGCCGCCCCCAGAGGCGGACAGAGAAGTGCCTGTATGCAAGAAAAAGTCACGCAATGCCAAAGATTAAAATGTAGAAGTGCCAGTACTACACTTTGAGTGCTGGTTTATGCTGTCGAGCAACTTTTCTGCCCTCACTGGATCCACATCAGCCATGATTATTAGATGTAACTAAAGTATTAGTGTAACAAAATCAGTATGATGTGCATGTAGTAATTTGTTGTCACCTTTAGGCTTTGTTTCAGCATATGAGAGAGAAAGTTCAGTTAAAACTAGTGTTGTAAAGGCACTACTTAGCCTTACTGTCATTTAAAAATCCAAAAATCAACCACAAACAGTGATTTTTATCATGATTAAAAACATTTAGAAGCACAACCTCATTTTGAAATAGATCGCAGCAGATATACCTTATTGATCCACAGCTGCATACATTTACAGAGTAAATGATTTAATTTCAAGTGCTATAGTCCCAGATTCCTTGGACGTCAGTGCAGTTATGTGATAACTCAGCTGAGACAAAGCTAAATTATTTCATTACGTTAAAGAACAACAGCTTGTTGCTTAAGTAACCACTGACAAACAAAAACTTTGAACCATTATTCTTTTGCAGCGGCGCTTAATGATCCGGTTTTCTCTAATAGTCATTTTCCCATGATCATTTCCTGATTGAATTAACTGGAAAATTAAATTAGTGGGAACAAACATCCATTGAAGAAGGTTGTAGTCCTGGATGTGTTGAACTGAACACAAAATACACCAAGCTGAAATAGAAACATCATCCTCATTGTCATCATCCCATGTCATTTCCATCTGTGTGTGTGTGTGTGTGTGTGTGTGTGTGTGTGTGTGCATGTTTGTCTATCAAACTGTGTGTGTCTGTGGATATTTGCATATATTGTGTGAAGGTAAAGGAGACATCTTGTCCCCCTGTGGCCCCTGATGGTAAGCTGTCCTTTGTTGCACAGCCCCAGACGCAGTCTGCATCAAGTGAACAGGTGTGTGTTCAGCTAGCTACAAAGGTAACGATGTGTGTTTCTCACATTCAAAAGCACTTTACAGCTCAGTTTTCATTTTGTCTAAAGCAGACAATCATAATGATTTCCTCTGCATCATTGATTTTACCACCCAATTGCAACGGCCGGTCCTGCTATCCATCTGTAGGTCCTAGACCTGGTTCCCTCTGAGGAGGATCACAACCGCGTGAGGAGGATCTTCGCCGTCAGTGACAATGATGTAACTTCTCTCTTTGTAACTTTGTTTGGTTTGCACTTGCTGTGCTTTTCCTCCCTGTTACCAGCCTGAGTCAACTTGCTTGCTTTGCTTCCTTAGACAGAAGGAAAAGTGTCCAACAATGACCCAGGTCCATGGCTGTCCCAGAGTCTGCTGATAGGGTTTCAGTTACAGGGGTCCCCTTGCGCTGTTGGCAACTTGCTGTGAAATCTGAAACTTTGAGACCAAAGGGGTATTTTCTCTAAGTCACAAGTTAAGGAGATGACTTCAGAGGTAGTTCAGGCTTGTGTTCCCTGAATGTTTATGATAATATTCTTTGGATACTTTGATAAAATGGATTATAATGTTAAATTTTGCATCCATAAATGCTATCTTAAATGGTATGCTGTGTGGTTTTGCTCCAGAAAACACAACAGTGTGAGTTCTTGTACTCTGTGCGCTCACTTGCACACCTCTGATAATGCTTTAGCTGTGTTTCTCCTGTTCAGTGTCTTCCTCTCATTCATTCTGTAGCATTAACTGCTTTGTTGTCAGGTCCAGAGGAGCACTTGTGTACTGTATGATTATGTTTATTTTGGCAGTGCTTAATAATTTGTCAGCGTCTGGTCTTCTCTCAAAGCACTGAAGGGCTTTTTTATTCCTTCTCCTGTTGTCTCAAATTGTGTCATGTCTCTATTTTTTGCTTCTCTGCGGGTCATCGGATCCTGACTTGCTGCTGTCCTCTTCGCTGTTTGCATGGCTAGCGTGCCAGAGGGCGCAAATCCTCTCAGGTATGGCCTGCCTCGACGGCGGGCTCGCCGCACTCCCTCAGCCGCGAGTCTAAAGCTTGTTCTCCTCTACTGACCCCTCTCTTTGTCTGTGCCTGCCTGCTCGGCTTTGTCCCCACACTACTCTCTTCGGTTCATTCAGGGTTCACGCAAGCTGGGCCAGGTTTTAGAGCTCTCAACAAGATTAATAATGCCTTCATTTGAATGCATTCAGTTTACAATGAAAACTATGTGCAGCTGTGTATTGGTCTTGCTGCTTTTGCTTTTTACACCCACATACTGAGGTTATACTGTAGTCATATGCAACAGTAAACAATATGTTGCACTGTTCAAAATTATCAAATGGCTATGATAATTATATGATTTAATCCTCTAATACCCACAATAGACCAATTTTGTCTTTTTTAGGGGGTACAGGGGTATTTAGGGGAAGATAGCAGGTCAACAGCATATGTCACATAGAAGTGGTGTACATCCTCTGAAAGGGAACCTGAAGATTAATTTGAAATGCTGCTCAGCCCTGTGTGTCTAGTTGTTCTAGTCATATATCAGAAATAAACACAAATGAATGAATGAATTAAAATAAATTGCGACTGTGTACATGGGTTTAGAACATTATGATAAAAGTATACGATGGTCACTCCCATGTTCTATTATGTCTCATAAGTTGTTGCGGCAAATTTTGGGGTGATAACATTTGTAACAAAGACTTGGTGCTAAATGTAATCATTTTTTACCACTTGTGAATTAATAAAAAAGGATCAATAATCCCTCCAAAATATTCCTGATATAATATTCCTTCCTCGATTCCTTAAATTTTCTAGTTTCATCTGCATCAGTCTGGCTTTAAAACCAAACCTGCTACAGCCTCTGAAAGACAGTTAAGTCAGTTGGCAGGTCTCAGGGGGTTAAAAAAATAAATACTGCACATTATATTTTATCCTTGTGTTTATGCATTACCATATCTCCATTGCTAAGTTCATTAGCATTGGCTATTACATTGTTTTACAACTGGCTGCATGGTGCCCTGCATTTATACCTTACTGTGCACAACTGATCTTGTTAAATGCGACTGTTAATGTGACAGAACATTCATTTTGTGCCCATGGACCCACACACAGACTGCACTTCAGTGCACCTTGTAATTCCTGCTCACTAATGCATTCATATTGTAATTTTTTATGGTGAATTGCTTTAATGACTCACTTATTCTGCTGCCGTTGCTCAGCTTTCTATTGCTGTGTTGAATTGCTGATGGTCCCGCTGCAGTGTTTTATATGAGTTTTTTACTCCTAATAATTTGCGACCTACTGTACATTTTTTCACCATGCAAACTATGGCATTCTTTCGATCATGCACGCTGAAATTGTGATTGAATGTAAAGTTTAGCTGCTGACTTCTTCTCCTTCCCTTCTCCAGTCCAAGCCTGTTGAGGACCCCGTGGCGATCCTTCAGGCAGCGCACTCAGCTGCAGCTAAGGTCTGACCATGGCTACAGCTGATTGTAGTTCTGGTTGCATGCATCCCCCCATATTTCAGAGTGATGTGTGTTCTGTGGTTTTCATGTGAGATGATGCACTAGTAAGTGGGTGTGGGAGGGTGGCTCAATAGTTAGTGAGGCAATCCCACCACAGATAGTCCAGGTTTCATCATCCATATAACCCTAGCTGTTGACTGAGCTTTCTGCAGTTCACTCCCTGCTGTCCCAACATATTGACCAGAAGGATAGTGCACCTATCTGTTTATTATGGTAGCTTGATTATGTCTGTGCATGTGCCTGTTTTCGTGCATGATCCTCTCCAAACACTTGATTTGGCTGTTTGTTGTGTTGGAAATTAAGTGTTTTTTTTTTCTGTGCAGTTCCCCCAAACTCATTGTAATGTGTCTATATGATGTACTTGGTTATGATTAAACAGCCTTACTTATCCTCTGTCTGTGTTGTCTTTTCAGTGAATACATTAAAGGGGACTCATTATGCTAAGTTTCATGTACATACTTGTATTTTGGGTTTCTACTACAACATGTTTACATGCTTTAATGTTCAAAAAACAATTTATCTTTCTCATACTGGCTGCTGCAGCACCTCTTTTCAGCCTCTAAATGCTCTGATTGACACCCCTCCCCTTTCAAAAAGCCCAGTCTGCTCTTATTGGTCAGCTGGCCCACTCTGTTGTGATTGGTCAATTGAAGCCTCTTCGGACTTTGCTCCGGCTCCACTCTAGCTAGTTGTTTGAGGTCATGCCAAATTATCCACTACGCAGGTATTATGCAAATGTGTTACTTGGTGACATCACCAGGTTACGGAAAAAAAAGGCACTTCAAGACTTCAAGCATTTCAGGCACTTCAGGGGGGTTGGGTTTTGTTACTTTGCAGACCTTTTACACGTAAAACACTAAAAGAAAGAGAAAAGGCACAAAAGCCTAATAAGTCCTCTTTAAATGCAGTCAGAGTTTATTGCACACACTATGAACTGTAGTTCTGCTGTGGAGGGCTGATAAATGGTAATGGACAAATGCTAGAGGTGAAATATAAAAACAAATCCTTCGCCTAATGAATGCTGTTTCCCCTCATGTGTCTCATGTGAATATGAACTGCATGTTAGCCCATACTTGTGATTCATACAATCCTTGTGGAGGTCCATTATGCAGTTATCCGATTTAATCATTCAGCTATTATGCTCTTTGTTACTCATTCATTTTGCAATGTTCAATTATTGATTGTACAAGTGTTTCTCATCCTAATTGTTAATCTGTTTCTAACAGGGAAAGACTGAGGAGCAGATAACGGCAGAGAGAGCCTGGTATAACACGGAGAAAGTATGGCTTGTCCACAAGGATGGATTTTCTATGGGCAAGTAAAACTTCTGAAAGTTATTTAAATTTTATTTATCTGTAAGATCAGAAAGTTTGCTCCGGCTGGGGGGCTCGGAGGAAGAGTGCCGGTCATTGATCCCCCCAGTTTTTCCAGTGGCCAAACAATGGTGCTACAACTTCTTTGTTGTCACGTGATGCCATTGGGCCCAAAAAGACTTTTTCCCATAGATTTACATTAGGATTTTTTTTTTTTTTTAGGTAAATCAACTTTCCAGTACTATCACAGTAATAGCCCTTTTCTAAATCATTAGGTCCTAAATTTTGTAAAATGCAAATAGCCAAATCCAGAGTTATGTCCCCTCTTTCGTTCATGTGAATGAGACCCAGAACGAGGCTGGAGTGAGGGCTGGGAGGAGGAGTTAGCAATCCGTGAGGTCAGCGTGACGGCTGTGACCCCGTGACTGAGCCATGTGACTGAGCGGATGCTACTGTGCCTGCTTCTGCTCCATGGGCCGGATGGATATAGAGGATTGGCGGAAGATCTTGGAATTCAAGCCATTTTTGCATCATGCTTTGCTGAGCAACTTTCATAGGAATGAACAGGGCCCCGCCTCCGATGCTGTATCCAGTTCTCTTTATACATCCATGCATTTTACAGCTAAACAGTACACTTCAAGTGATTCTGAAAACATTTGAGGCGAGAAATAGGCATTAAAGTAACAGAATATCAATTCATATTTGCTCAGTGCTGCCTAGTTTGACAGTTTGGAGTTCAGTCAGAGTGCGGGAGCAGTGATTGACAGCTGCCAATTGACAGAGACTACTCGGCTCTGATTGGTTGTTTTTGGGTGTGGTAAAACCTTGCAAATGCCATTAGGAACACTAGGAGGAGGTAGAGGAACCTGTTTTTTTCACAGATTATCTGTCACATGCTCTACTGTCAGGATTTAGTTTTATAAAATAACTTTTTTATCATATTTGCTCAATGGTACTGACTGCAGCTTTAAGTGTCATGTATATGTGCCTGTTTCTGGGTGACATTTGAAGTGAGTTATTCAAGCTTAGAAAATGCTTATAAATGCATGAAGCATAATGTTAAAAGAGGTCACCAGACTAGACTAGACCTCAGGCTGTATGTAATTAGACTAAGCATGTTGCTTATTCAGTATTAATGACACTAATGCATTATTAAAAGAGATACAACTGCCACACATTATCAGACATGTAAGACAAGGTGAAGCCATTGCACTCAGGTTGAGATCATATGTCGTGATGAATTAACTCGGCGCTTTGTGGCAATACAGCAACTCTCCTGAAGACTCAGGCAGGCAGCCTGCCAGAGGGGAAGGTGAAAATCCGCCTGGAGAGTGATGGATCTTTATTGGATGTGGATGAAGACGACGTAGAGAAGGTATTTAATCATCAAATCAACTCTGAACCGCATCAATTACAGACGACACGCCGGGCGAATACATGACCGCTTTGACTTTGAACTCCAGGCAAACCCTCCGATGTTTGACCGAGTGGAGGACCTGGCCTCTCTGCAGTATCTGAACGAGTCAAGCGTGATGCACTCCCTGAGGCAGCGGTACGGCGGCAACCTGGTGCACACCTACGCCGGGCCCAACATGGTGGTCGTTAACCCCATTAGTGCCCCCTCGATGTACTCAGAGAAGGTGGGCCGCAGCAGATAATGACTGTAATCAGAATAAAATAAGCTTACAAATATGTATAACCTCTTTGTGATTTAGTCCACCTCTGCTTCACTGTCATTTTATCTTCTTTCCCAGGTGATGCAAATGTTCAAGGGCTGCAGAAGGGAGGACGCTGCCCCTCACATTTACAGCATGGCCCAGGCCGCCTACAGGAATCTCCTGACCACTCGTCAGGACCAGTCCATTGTCTTGCTGGGCAAGAGCGGCAGTGGCAAGACCACCAACTGTCAACACATCATCCAATACCTTGTCACCATCGCTGGCAGCACCAACAAAACATTCTCCAGTAGGTTGGAAATAAAAACACTTTCACTTTAGTGCATGTTGTTGCTGATGTATCACTAAGTTGACTCTTTGTTGTCTGTAGCAGAGAAATGGCAGGCGGTCTACACAGTTTTGGAGGCCTTTGGGAATGCGTCAACATGTATGAACGGTAATGCCAGTCGCTTCTCCCATATTGTCTCCTTGGACTTTGACCAGGCAGGCCTGGTGACTTCAGCCTCTATCCAGGTACAAATAAACATTTATATATTCATTGTAGGGCTGTCAATTGATTAAAATAGTTAATCTTCATTAACTAGTGGGCAAGTGGGCATGTTTGTAAAGGGGTGACTCGTGGGTACCCAGAGAACCCATTTTCATTCGCATATCTGGAAATCAGAGGTCAAGGGTCTCCTTTTGAAAATGGATATGCCAGTTTTCTTTCTTTTATTTAGCCTCCTTTGCGATAAGCTGGTATGACATGATTGGTACCAATGGATTCCTCAGGTTTTTCAAGAATTTAGTGTCATATGATGCCAGTATCTTCACTCTAGCTTCAAGACTGAGCCTGTTACAACCTAAAAATTGCAAGTTGTGTTGAATGTGAAATTAATGACATTAACATGCTATTGTTGCGTTAACTTTGACAGCTCTAATTCATTTATTCATTTATTCAAATCAAATATTCAGCCTCTGAATTTCCTACTCGTGTGTGATCTCAGACAATGTGTCATAAACTAGTTTAGATTTTCACCAAACTCCACCCGGCTCTGTTATCAAGCTTACTTCTACTAAATGTTATTTTCTATCATGCTAACATCCGGTCCTGCTGTGGCCCTGCAGACCATGCTCCTGGAGAAGATGAGGGTGACAAGAAGACCAGGAGGAGAGTCCACCTTTAATGTCTTTTACTACCTGATGGCTGGAGTAGACACCTCTCTTAGGTCAGGACTAATACTGTTTTGTCAGTTCAGTGCACCACAGTTCTGCACTGGATTAATAAGTTACTTGTTACTGCTTCTATAACGCCTATTATTATATCAGCAGTCGTAGACATGTCAGATCGTGATGTCTTCTGTGTTTTCATTTCTTCATCAGAACTGAGCTGCACCTTAACCACTTTGCTGAGAACAATGCATTCGGTATCATGCCTCAGACTAAGGTAAATACTGCTCGTTAATGGGAAGTCGAGTTGTTTTTGAACATCCAGAAATGAGTAAGAAAAGATGACTTTTCCCAGCTGAATGTTTATATTCTTTTATATTTACACTTTCAAGACAAACCTCAAGACTTATACTTATTTTCACTGACTTTTGTTGCCCTTAGTGGCTTTAATACTTTTTGTATTTTATAAACTATTATTTATATAAATTGTGAGTTTTTTGTTTCCCTTGATTTGTGCACATATTATAATATTGCCTTGTACAACTCCAGCATTTAAACGTGCTATAAAATTGACTTGACTATATTAATGCAGCTACATATGGTTATACTAACAATTTATACTGTCAAATAAAGTGTCATGATAGATTACAGGAATGAACAACACAACACCAATATTCATCGTTTAAGCCTATGTTATCATCACTTAAAGGTGCATTAAATAACCTTTATCAACATCTGTCAGCGGCCGTGACGCAATATCAACAGTCTGAAATTGCATTGTCACAATAGAAATGAGAATGGGTCAGAAAGTGTTTTGAAAGATGGCACAGTGTCAACAGCTGGCAGACTAATCACAGATATCAATCCGCTGAACCTTTGCAGATGTAAGCAATTTTGTTAATCCTGTTTTAACTTATAATCTGACAAGTCAGTCAGTCCTCTAGCATCACTTTTACGCATCTTATAGAGGATTTTACTTTATTGCTAATAGTTCACAAAGGAATTTGATATGACTGTATATGCTATCTTTCAGACTGAGGATAAGCAGCGGGCCTCCCAGCTGTTTTCCAAACTGCAAGCAGCCATGAAGGTTCTGGGGATCAGCGGTGATGAGCAGAGGGCCTTCTGGCTCGTCCTCGGGGCCATCTACCATCTGGGGTCTGCAGGAGCTACTAAAGGTAAGATTTCTCACTGAATGCTTTTCCATTCTGCAACGGCCTCACTTGTTCATATGGATAATGTTAATCAGAATATAACGCATGGATCATCTGTGATGTATTAACACTACAATACACGATGGATAATGGCTTGAAAGTGTTTTAATAACACTTTATGCAATCTCTGAAATATCAAGCCTGCATTATCTCGCTGTAGGTAACACCTCCAGTGTGATGCAAGGCAGCTGTAATCCTGATAACTGAATTATGCAGCTGTACTTTAAAAGATGTTTCACAGAGCATAGGTGTTAGGCTGCTCTGCTGCACTGATCTACGGCTCAAAAATAAAAAAGTTAGGCGGGAAAAGTTTTGTATCAGTGTCCAGGATATTTTCCGAGCAGGTTCTGCTTTGAACTGATAGCACTACTTCCATATGAAAACTGACTGAAATCATCTGAGACTCCTGCTGGCTCTGGTCTTCATGGTTTGGGCTGCTGTTAATTCTCACATAGAGCAGGTGAAGTGAAAAATAATCAGAGCACTGTTTGTGCTACAGCAGGCAGAGTCTAATTGTCAGGAAACACCGAAACACTCACGGATACCAATCTGGTTTTGGCCTTAAGTCTTGACAAACATTTTTATCTCATCATAAGAATGCATGAGAGGACTAATGGGAACAGCAGTCCTCTTAACCACGAGGATTTGTTCCGGTCTTTGAAGCTATTTGAATGATGAAACCTAATGTAAGAGAGGGTTTTTTTTTTTTTTTTTCTAAAGTAATAGATCCGCCTTCCACTACATTTGACTTTCAATTTAAAATTTGATACTTGCCAATTTGAAAAGGCTGATGCTGTAGAAAGATTTTTGGTATTGGTGAGCTTAACATATTTTTTTTTCTGAAGTATGAAAAGCCCTTGCTTTAGAAGAGTTACAGTAGGCTTTTTAAAGGATACTTTATTTTGCAATGGAAAACATTTTTGTCATCATTGGGCAAAACCTCCATAATAACCTTTCAGCATATTGTAATTAAAGTGTTCTGAGGGAAAACTAGACTTCTGCACCTCCTCATGGCTCTGCTTTCAGGCTTTAAAAAAATCTAGCCTGTGACAGGAGACCTTGGCCAATCACAGGTCATTTCACAGAGAGAGTGTTCCTATTGGCTGTTCATTCAACAGAGGTAGCTGTCAGTCACCTGTAAAGTCCGATCAGACAGTCATACTAGGCAGCGCTCATCAAATATGAATCAATATTCTGTTAGTGTAATGACTACCTCTCTTGTAGTGTACTGCTTAGTTGTAAAATGAGAAGGTTTGCTCTGGCTGGTGGGCGGTGCTTGGTGTTTCCTCATCTGAGCTCAACATGGCTGCCGGGTCACAAACTTTCTCATTTTACAGCTAAATAAAACACTACAAGATGTTTCTTTAGAAACAGGCTTTATAGTAACAGAATACTGATTCATATTTGATCAGCGCTGCCTCGTTTGACCCCTTGATCAGAAATTGTGAGTGATTGACAGCTGCTCAGAGACGCCAGGCTCCAGCTCGCCTCCGATTGGTTGTTTTCCTCCGGTCATTGAAATCTTGCAGATGCCATCAGGGGCACCGGAGGACACAGAGACACATGATTTTTTTTTTTTTTCAGATTACTTGTCTCATGCACTACTTAGGATATAGGATTTTATAAAAATAACTTTTTTTATATTTGCTCCAGCTTGCCTATTGCTGCTTTAACTTGCCGACTTTCTGTGTTTTGGAAGCAGTTCATAAACATAGTATATCAGAATAATACACAACATACCAGTCATTGTATTGTATAGTTGCAGTGACTCTACATTGTGTGCTTTAGACATGTTTGTTCAGTCTTCACTTTTCTGCCTGCACTGTAATTGCCAGTCACTTATGCAGCATCGCTTGCCAAATTATTTCCAGTGATCCCCTCCAGCTGGCTGCCAATCTTTTTTGATGGCAGTACAACAGCATCCAGGAGCAGTTTTAAAATGTTCAGCAATTATTATCGTCCCATAATACAGACACTAAACAACTTCTGATCTGTAAATTACTGAATGATTTATGGACTTAAGTCTCCTGTTAAGTACGCAGTAGCTCTCAGGAAGAAACAATGCATGATGGGATAAAAGAGCTGACACATGGATGGCAATTAGATCTTGTCTCCCTGTCTAAATAAAAAATAAACATAAAAAGATAAAAAGATACTTTAATCAAACTTTGGAGCCATTAAAACAGATTTTTGCTGTCAGGGGTTTTTGCTTATCACACACAATGTAAAATGGTCTTTGGAAGTGCAGCTTTGTGGTGTGACACAAGAGGGCAGCACTGGTCTCTAATCCAGCAAAACTAATTAAAGGGACCACCTGAAATGAACTTGCTTTCCCTGTATACTGTACTGTCAGCGCAGAAAAAGGCTTGTCACACTTTGAGTCCGCATGTTTTTTAGGGCAAATATTATACATATGTATTTTTTTTCATAAACTCCTCAATGTTTGATTCAGTAATATCCAGATAAATGGCGAACCCAGTTTCCTCTTTTTGATGTTTAACCAGACTTTAAATAAATGTGGTGGCGAATGCCTATCAAAGGAAATATTTAAATGTCTGTACTTGTCTTTACAAACGCTCCCGCTTATCATCGTGAAAAGTACGCAGGGCGTTCTGCGTCGCGCTGATGAAACAGATAGAGCCCACTGCTCTCTGTGTGAAATCCCCCGGTTCCTCTCTCAAGTCTTAGAAGATACCACTTCATGGTGGATTATAACTGAAGTTTGCACACATGTTTTCCATCACTCAGCCGCTAGATTAAAAGAGAAACTTGTGTTTCCCAACACTGTTTTTTATGTAAATAAATTAATTGTGTCCCCTAATGAGATAAAGTTTTGCTTTTATTCTCGAGATAATAAAAAGGGCAATTATCACTTCAACTTCACAAGCTTTTTTTTTGAACATGAAACAGTAGTTGTTGAAGCTTTTTTTTTTTTTTTTTTTTTAGCTAAATGCATTCAAGCCATTTTGAGCATGCTTTTAGTGCATGTTCTCACCAGCTGTGTCAGTGTCAGCTTGACCGGAGACATAATCCTACCCTGTCAGAGACGGGCTTGTCACAAAAGCTACCACGGCTACGAGTCGTGTGCCCGGGGTGGCTGGCAGAAGGGCTAATGGAGGTTTTCATGCACGTGTCTCAGCTGGCAGGAAACAATTTGCACGTCACGAGTGGGCCCAGAAGGCAGCCTACCTGCTGGGCTGCACCCTGGAGGAGCTCTCCTCCTCCATCTTCAAGCACCAGGCCAAGGGCACCCTGCCCAGAGCCAGCTCCATTCGCCAGGCTTCTGACGAAAATGGCACAGCAGATGCAGGTACTCCATAGACTGCATTTACCGACATACTCTTTTCTCTCCCATCACCCTCCCTCCTCTCTTTGGCTTTGTCACTCCCACTCTGTTTCCACACACACACACACACACACACACACACACACACACACACACACACACACACACACACACACACACACACACACAATACACACATGCCTCTGCTCATCACTGGAGGGAAATTGCATGCTCTGGAGAAAGTAAAGCTTATCTTAGTAATGAATACCACAGCTTTACAATGGCTATTGACAGATAAGTACACACACTGTGTCGGGACAAGCAATTTTGGATCTGCTGTTCATTCATTGTCCTTGAAATCATAATTGCCTCGCATTGATTTTTTTTGCACATGTGCAGGTCCTCCGACTTCCCATCAAGACACTTTGAAGGGCACGAGGATACAGTTTAAAGTCTGTCACAGAAGGGATAGACAGAGTTGACCTCTGTTTCACCTCTCCTGTATCTCCTATCACACATACAGTCATCAGTGTTTATGCACACATGAAAATATCCCTCAGGCACCACAAAGGCACAGTTTTGTGATAGTGGAATGAATTAGGGGGTTTAACAGGTGGCCATCGCCGCCAGGCACAGACGCAAGTATGCGTTCGTTTGATCTGACCAATTCGGAAACACCTGAGTCCTAAATGACGCCGTTTTACAGAGGCCATTTCAGACCCAATTTGAACATGTTATGCCTTCCTTTTGGGCATAATATGCACAAATATGATGCTGATGTACATTCTTTTAGAAATGTCGTGACCACAATTTTTAGGCTCACTTTTACAGCTCAAAACAAAATGTTTTTTGTTCTAATTCAACTGGCTCTTTGTAGATGGAGATGATGTTGTGATCTGAATATTTCTAACTCATTCTGTGTCTGGCTGCCTCTCAAAGCAGGATCCAAGGCCACAGCCATGGAGTGTTTAGAGGCCATGGCATCGGGGCTTTACTCTGAGCTCTTCACCATCCTCATTTCTTTAATAAATCGGTCAGTATTTCTTACATTGTCCCTTTCTGAAGCTGTATCAGATTGACATGTTTAAGATTTTTTCACTGCACCGTTATGCAATGGAAATGTGGCATGGTGTTGCCCCGTGCATCATTTTAAGGGGACCTATTATGCTTTTCCCTTTCCTTTAGCGTGTTATGTCGCGTGTGTGTCCTGTTAGTGCATGTAAAAGCCCAAAGTCCAAGCCAAAGGGAGTTACACTCCCCTACAGAAACACTTCTCCTGAACTGCCTGAAATGCCTCGCCTGAAGTCCCGCCTTTTCTTCCGTAATGTAATGATGTCATCAAGTAACACATTAGCATAATACCTGCCTAGCACCTATTTTGACACACCCTAGTGTGTAGTTAGAGCAGAGTTGGTGCAAAGCTTTGCTTATTCAGACACCGTGGTGAAGGATGTGCACCTGAAAATGACCATAATAGATCCTCTTTTGAAAAGTGCCTTTAATTCTGTTTGACAGATTTGATGTTTCCAAACCTTTCCATTCTGCATAAAATTTCACATACTGTAGTTTTTTTCCAGTTGCTTTTTAATGGCTTTAATGGGTAGTTCAGGAGTATTAGAAGCTGTTTTATCTTTAACGCTTGGGTTCAGGTTTTAGAATAGAACTAGGATTATGTTTATTGAGGGTTAAAGTTAGGGATGTGGTGCAGAGGGCTAAGGTTAAAGCTAAGGGTTATAGGCAGTGAATGCAATCAATAAAATGTGGTCTCAAGGATCTCAGAGTTTACATGTGTATGTGTGTGTGTGTGTTTGCCCTGTGTGCTTCAGGGCCTTGAAATCCAGCCAGCACTCCCTGTGCTCCCTGCTCATCGTGGACACGCCAGGCTCTCAAAACCCCAGGCTGGCGAAGCGCGAGTGCGGCGCGACCTTTGAGGACCTGTGCCACAACTACACTCAAGAGCGTCTGCATTCCCTCTTCTACCAGCGCACCTTCGTCCAGGAGTTGGAGAGATATAAAGAGGTAAGTACAAAGAGGTGAAGCATTATGCACCGCCGCGCATACATACACACAAAACCTCATTCTCAACCATCTTTCTTTCTTAGTCCCACCTCTGTCTCTCTTTCTTTGTGTGCTGATACATCTACTCCAGTAATGTGCGCGTTCGCACATCAGATACACTATCCCTCCCCCCTGTCACAAGTCGTGACAAGCCAACGTGGCTCATGTGTTGGACCTCCTCATTAGTGATGCCAGTCTTCACCTCTTCGCGATCAAAGTAAAGTCACTCACAGCTGCCTTTGGGAGACATGCCCAGCTGCGCAGCAGTGGTGTTGCTCCCTGATGAAGAAACTATTCTTTCTCTGTCCGCCCAGCAGTGCTGGACCACTATAACTGGGCGCAGTCATCCCTGTGTAAGATATTTAAGCATAAATATTGTCTTTTTCTTTCATCACTAACATAAATAAATACATAAATGTATGAATCCTTTACTGCTCAAGTATCCGTCTTATTCAAAACTCAGCTGATAGCTCACTAAAGTTAAGCAGAAATATTGATCTTATTACTTTTAATATTGCAAACAAGAATCCTGGGATATCCCACCCACTTTCCCACCTACACCCTCTGCCTGGGAGAAAGAGAAATGGAGCAAAATGATGAAGTATTGCATAAATCTGTGCAGTGTAATTCTCTCTTGTCAGTGCATCTCGAAAATACAAGAAACTGTCATTGAAAACTGGGTCAAACTCATTTAACGCAGCATGCGGTATCAACAATGGCAGTGACAGGCAGGTTAAACTGTGATGTGCACAACAGACGCACGCTTTATATTTTCGATTTAAATGCTGTTGCAACTGCATGGATAGTTTTTTGTATATCTTCTGCACACAGCGGAGAACAAAAAACAATTTAGGCTACTTCACATACACTGTCAACTGGAACACTGGCATCTGTCACGGCTGCACTATTAGCACCACCAACATTTCCCCACATTTCTAGTGCCGCCTGCACTTTGTCACCGAGTTGCTTCACAAGCCTGTTTTGCTCTGGTGAAGGTAATTTCCTGTATTTATTTCCACTTTTGTCCCCGAAATGTTATTATCTGCAACAGTAATGAAATCTTTTAGAGTATAGGGAAAACAGTTTTAGTAAATGCCAAACCATGTTGTTATTATAATAGATTTGTTGTGGCTTTTAGTTTGCTTACATCTAATATGTCATTGTGTTTTCCATTTTAATATCCATGAGAATCTTGGGGATTATTATGGCTGCGTGCACAGTTACGAGGTGCATGGGCCCCCTCTATGAACTGGATTCAGGATTTTAAATGACTTGGATGACTGTGTGCATAGTCGTGGGACCACTATTGTCTCATCTGGAGAATGTCCAGTACCTGGGGCTACTAATTATGTTTTATTATCCATTAATCTGCTAATTCTTTTTTCTGTCTCATCTTTCGGTCTATAAAATGTCAAAAAAAATAGTGAAAAATGGCCATTATAGTTTCCCACAGTCAAGGGTGAAGTGTTCAAATGTATTTTGTCAGACCAATGCTCCAAAACCCAAAGATGTTCAGTTAACTGTCACATATCAATAAGATAAAATAAATTCTCAAGTCTGAGAAGCTGGAAACAGTAAATGTTTGGCATTTTGCTAAAAGTCACAATAGACAAGCTTTCTGCTTTAACTTATCAACCTGAACTAAATGTTGATTTCAAAATGTGATGGATTTAGAATAATAATGACACCAGTGGCATTTAGATTGGTTCTTTATAAGACTCGCTTTCAGGATGCAATTGTGTCTGCAGCTGGGTATGATCCCCTGGGAAAATGAAGGCTTCTGTTTTTCCCAGTACCTTTTGGTAGTTATCAAGTATCAACTATGGCTGTCAAAGTTAACACGATAAAAATGTGTTGTTTTAGCTCAGTTTTAAAGCTAGAGTGTAGATTCTGATATAATATGAAACTAGAAAACCTGAGAAATCCATTGGTACCAATCATATCATACTAGCTTGTCATGAAGGAGGATAAATAATGCTCCCAAACTGAGTTTTGGTGAGGAAAAACTGGTACAGCCATTTCCTAAGCAGTCCCTTGACCTCTGACCTAAAGATATGTGAATGAAAATGGGTTCTGTGGGTA
Organism: Pterois miles; assembly: GCA_947000775.1. Classification (NCBI taxonomy): domain Eukaryota; kingdom Metazoa; phylum Chordata; class Actinopteri; order Perciformes; family Scorpaenidae; genus Pterois; species Pterois miles. The sequence goes on along the minus strand of CAMQGK010000052.1, from coordinate 15,717,029 downwards.
TCCACCATGGTTGTATTAAGAGACCTGGATACAGCGTTGGAGGCGCGGCTCCATTTATTCTTATGAAAGTTGCTCAGTGGTGCATGAAGCCAAAATGACTCGACTTCTGTCTGTAAAAGTACCCAGATCTTATGGGGTCTTCCGGGGCTTATTGGGCACTACTGCGCGTGTCCGATATGCGCAGTAGCGTCCGCTTGGTCACATGACTATGTCACGGGGTCTCAGTGGTCCCGGGGTTTCTGGACATTAGTCATTGTTTTGTGTTGTTAATTGATACCATTAATAAATATATAAATACATTTGCATAAAGCAAGCATGTTTGTCCACTCCCATGTTGAGAAGCGTGGTAAATACTTGACAAATCTCCCTTCAAGATACATTTTGAAAAGATAAAGACCGCATAGTTAAATTACAATGAATGGTGATTAGCTATGGACAATCATGTGATTAATCACGATTAAATATTTTAATCGATTGACAGCCCTAGTATAAATGCACGTTCTTTGCAGTTACTGTCCCCAGTACCAGAAATGACACACTGTGGAACAACCAAAGTAACTGAGGAAAACTAAATACAGTGTGCTCAGTTGCCTTTGCAACAACGCTGTCACACAAGTTGAAACAGTAATCAAAAATCCAGATAATTGCTGAGTAATTATCTGTTAACTGTCAACTTATTGGTCATTCAATTAATCAAAGCTCTACTCGGGACTCCTTGTAGTGGATTTCCAGTTGCAAACATAATCCTGTACACTGTCTAACTTGCAAAAGTACATTTAACTGTGACATTTTGGTACTAGACCTTCACCAGCCATAATTTCTTGCCTGATGAGTGGGATTTTGTTTGCAACTTTTGGTCTACTCGTCCCTTTCCTATGTACCTGTCTCACGAAATACAAGTGTTCTTCAGGTCTGAGTGGATTATCAGTTGACATTCACATTCATGTGAGCCAGGGTCACCTGGTAGCATTGGATCAGTGTTGTGTCGGACCAGTCAACAATGTTGAGTCCTGCAAACTCCACAGTTCCTGGGTAATCTGAAACTACTACCTTAAGACTATGGTTATGCTTTTAGGAGCTATGACCAGAATAGGCTCTCAACTATAGGTGCGTTCCAAACTGCATATTTTTCTTTTATACTTTTAGTACATTCAAAGTATGTACTGCTGGATGCAGTATGTACACAACTGGGACATAGGCCCAGTCCCAATGTCCACACTCATTCCAGTAAAGTGCGTGAGTGTTCAGGGCCGTCCCACTGTCAAATTGTCATTGCTCTCTCGCAGACATTTTTAGCCTTTTATGAACTCTTTCTGAAAGTCCTCATTTCAGAGGGAATTACCCACAATTACCAGGGGGAGCCTGAGGTGTAAAAAAAAAAGGTAAACAAAGAGGATGGGACATGGTCATTCAGCCAGGCACATTTAACTTTACACACAAACTAAAAATGTGAAATTAAGGATTTAAGATGGTAGATAAAAAACATGAAATCAGAGCAATTTGAGAATTAACCATCCGCTGCACTGTGGATTGTTAGAATAGTTAGAAGATCTTGCTGGTTTGCATACTGCAAAATGTGATTGAATGTTGGAGGACATCCTGGTATTTTTGGCATAATGCATTTGACATATTATGTATTGGAACACACTTTTTCTGGCATACTAAATAGTGTGGTAGTCATAGTAGTATGGTGTGGTTCCATAGTTTCCTGGAAAAGGGACAGTTGGCTCCTCAATCTAACTAAACACTCAGTCCCCATCATCTATATTACCATATCATGAATATTAGACCAATATATTTGTCTATGTCCATAGAACAACATTAACCCTGCCTCTACACTGACCAGCATGCTGAAATCTATGACTTTTTAGATAAGATTCCAAAAAGATAATCTAAGCACATTTATTTTGTCGGTTTCTTTTATATGCATGCTTCAAAAAAAGCAATAACACTATTTACATCTCTAGTTTCTTTTATTTAGCATCATCACAAGTCATTAAAGAGTCTGTCAATCTGCTTGTCTTCCTCCAGGAGAGTATAGAGATCGCTTTAGATGACACCGAGCCCAGCACATCCTTGTCTGTAGCAGTGGTAGACCAAGCCTCAAGCCAAGCACTGGTAAGTTATATGTTCTCATGTGCCTGTTGCCTTCCTGGCTCAGATTTCTGGATATTTTCGTGCATAAATCTGGCATTGCCTTGGAATGCTTCTCAGAAACACCTAAGAGACTTGCATCCCTTTCATGGTCTATTTTCACACAGTCTGAATCTCTGGGCATCCTTTTTTTATTCAACAATAAACATCATCTTTTAGCATCAGAAGTTTTCTTTGTGCGAGTTTTTAAATATTGAAAGGTGTTTGGCAGAGGCTCAAACGAGAGGGCAGGAGCCGGAAAAGAAAGGTTATAGAATTGACTTCAAGAAAGAAAATCAATGCTTGGCCTCTGCAGCCCATGATCTGCACCATGGAAACCGAAATGGCAGAGTTTAGAGAGCCATAGATCACAACTGGTATAATTCCAATGTGTTTAGTTTGAGTGCTTTACTTTTAAAGGGTCCACACTCTAATGGGAAAGTCATCAGAAGCATTGAACTGTAGTGCATCACACTAAAAACCAAAGGGGGTAAAAAGAACCCACCACAGATTCTTCAAAGTCATTTCTAAAGTCAACTCTAAAGAGAATGAAAAGACATTTTGATCCTAGATTTTCTTTCACTCACATATATATTTTTTTCTGCTGTTGTTGCTCAGATGTCCGTTATCACAAACAGCCTTAATGCTCAATTCATTGCAAGCCTCATAGTTGTCATATGTCTCCTCCAAACTGATACTCTGTGTTGTATTTGAAGTCAGCGTAGTGTGCACTGCTGATAAGGATGTCTCCAGTGTGACTTCCTGATAGTCACTAAAAACAGTTTTTGGTTTTGTGAGTTTGCTTCCCAAAGCTCCCAGGGAGGATTCAGGCATCAGCCATGCCAACCGAGCTGGCTACTTCAGAGTGGAGATTGTGCTCCCCAGAGCTCGTTGTCATCCAATAAACAATACTGGCTTATTCTAAATGTCTTTGGACAAAAAAAGTGCATCATTTAAACTCATGGCTGTAACGAAAGTTTAAAGATGACCTATTATGCTTTTGTGCCTTTTCCCTTTGATTTAATGTGTTATAATATTTTTTTGTGTATGTAAAAGTAAAGTTACAATGCCCAAAGTCCATGCCAAAGCAAGAAACACTGGTCCTGAACTGCCTGAAAGGCCTCTCTTGAAGTCCCGCCTTTTCTTCCGTAACATGGTGATGCCATCGAGTAACACATGTGGATAACAGCTACCTAGCAACTAGTTTGGTGTGTCCTCAACTAAAGCTAGTTAGAGTGGAGCTGGAGTCTGAAGAGTTTGGTTTGGTTGACCAGTCACAACAGAGCGGGCCAGCTGACCAATCAGAGCAGAGTGGGCTTTTTGAGGCTGCGGCTGCTTAGTAGAAACCCAAAATACAAGTATACATTTGAAAATTGGCCCCTTTAAGAAAAAACAAACTGTGTGCTATTGTATATTTTTTTAATGATTTGGTATCATACATGGACACAATAAAAAAACCTTTCCCATGCACTTGTTCAGTGCTCATCAATGCTGGAGTGGGTTTTATTTTCTCCTCTATGTTCACACACTAATTGGAGCACTAATTGTATTACTTTTTAATCCCTTTCCCCCCGCCACTCTCCGTATTCATGAGCTCATTTTTGTTTCCATTTGGATTAGAAGGAAAAGCTAAATTGATTATTCTATTATCACAGCAACTGCTGGAGGGTGCAGTCAGAGACCACAAATGCTTTTGAAACTTTCATTTCTGATGCTGGTATTACTATCATCAGGGCTGTCACAGCCGGCTCGAAAACATACAGTACATGGCAGAATAATACTTTTACTAATGTTTAGTAGAGCAGAATATTTAAATGAACAATGTGTAACAGCAGAAATGGAATATAATACTCATAACTATGTTTTCATTAGTGTATAATCACCTGAAACTAAGAATTGTGGCGTTTTCATTAGCTTAGAATAAGCCCTTCCTATCTACATAGAGAGTGGGTGATCCTGGATGAGTTTCAGTAGCCCAGAACAGACAAACCACATGCTGGTTCTAGTGAGAGCCTTTTGCGTTTTTACGGCTCACTTTACAACAGTTTCAGAGAGCGTGGCCAGAGGGACACTCAGTTAGTTGCAATCTGCAATTACACCTCTAGATGCCGCCAAATCCCACACACTACTTTTAAGGAAACACTGACTATAGAGGCCAGCCCTCAGCATCTGAAGGATAATTTTCTGAATTTTTCATTAGTAGCTGTATTTTATTTTTTGTGAACCTTGTAGGTGGCTAAACAATACCCTCTGATTCATTAATATGTTCCCATTAAATTGCTAAAGTGAGCTAAATGTCCTTGTGGCAAGGTGCTTGGCTTGCTATCTAACATTATCTTTTTTGTGTCAAATTGGAAAGTAAGCTAAAAGGTACAGGTAGACTTTTCTACTCGTGCTATTGTTCCCAAAGGCAAAACAGAACATTTTGTGTCCACACTGTGATTAGGAGCTATGACCTTTGCGTGTCTGCGTCTATGTGTGTTTATACGACAGGTTCGGACGGTGCGCACAGATGAGGCACGAGGCCTGCTGTGGCTGATGGAGGAGGAGGCGCTGCAGCCCGGGGGGTCGGAGGAAACCCTGTTGGGACGCCTCTTTAGCTACTACGGACCTGCTGAAGGCGAGAGTAAAGGCAAGGAGAGGACAAACACACACACATGCACACATACACTCAGCGTAAAACTAATACAACACATCACAAGCATTTTAGTTTCCTTTACTGTAAAGTAATGAGAATAATATGAAGAATTTCCTCTTTTAACCCTCAGAGACCCACAATAGACTTGATTTTATAGATTAATAAGAGATGCAGCTCAGCATTGTGTCTCGACTTGTTGTAGTCATTAAATCAGAACATAAATGAATTCAAATAAATTGTGAAAGTCTATAAGGGCTTAGACCATCATGATAGAAACATGATGGCCATACCCATGCTTACTTATGTCTCATAATTTTTGTTGATACCATTTGTTACACAGAATTGGTGTTAAATTTAACCATATTTTGCACTTGACAATGATAAAAATGATCAATAGTCTCTCCAAAATACCACATTAAGACACCAAGACCTTGAGGAACACCACAGAAAATGATATGTTGTGATCTTGTATCAAAAACTTTTGACATTTGGAGATTTCTGCAAGAACTGCATCTTTGTGCAATTTGATGGCAAGCACTTCTGGAAACTGTTCAGAAATCCCCTTATTCTTGATCTATCTAGGAAAGCCATCCATACTCTGAATGCTCTAGGTCTCTAGTTGGTGATTGTAAAATTTCATGAGGCTGTGATTATCCTGTGCTGCATGGTGGTGCAGTGGTTAGCACTTTCATCTCACAGCAAGGTCGCAGGTTCGAATCCAGCTTCCCTCTGTGTGGAGTTTGCATGTTCTCCCCGTGTAGCTGTGGGTTTTCTCCGGGTACACCGGCTTCCTTCCACAGTCCAAAGACATGCAGTTTAGGTTAATTGATGACTCCAAATTGCCCATAGGTGTGAATGTGAGCGTGAATGTTGTTTGTCTCTATCAGCCCTGCGACAGACTGGCAGGAACCGGAGGGTCACCGGTTCAAGTCCCGACATGGACCAAAAACTGAGTGTGAACTGGTAGCTGGAGAGGTGCCAGTTACCTCTTGGGCACTGCCGAGGTGCCCCTGAGCAAGGCACCAAACCCCCAACTGCTCGGGGCGCTTGTCAGGAGCAGCCCCCTCACTCTGACACCTCTCCATTAATGCATGTATGTGTGTTTCAGGTCTGCATGTACCATGTATGAGTTTAACAGAGTGTAAATTGAATTTCCCCACTGTGGGACTAATAAAGGTTGATCTTCTTCTTCTTCTTCTTCTTTATAAAGTGACACCAAGTTTCAAAAAATGGTCTCACCACAATGAAATCGCTATGGGGGACTAACTTCACCACATATGAATACAATTGGACTCATTGGAGCCACACATAGTCTCAGCTTTCCAGTCATACCCAATTATGCAATTCCAAGACTGTTTAGGGACCCAAGTATGCAGAAATATTCAAATACACTATTTTAGAATAGGTGAAAATAACACATTTATACTGCATTCAAAAAACTGCATGTGTTGCAAAATGGCATAAGCTTATCATAAAGTGGGCATATCTGTCAAGGGGATACTTGAGGGTTTCCATAGAACCCATTTTTATTCACAGATCTTGAGGTCAGTGTTATTTATCCTCCTTCCTATCAAGCTAGCGTGGCATGGTTGTTACCAAGGCATTCCAATATGTTTTGTTTTCTAGTTTCATATGATATCTGTATGTTTACTCTCTGTACCTGCTACAGCCTCTGAATGACAGTAAAGTCGGTTTGGATGGTCCACAGTCCCGTGGGACTCAGAGGTTTAAATAAAAAGCTTATGTGAATATGCAATCCAAATATAATTGATGTTATGTTACTATTAATAATGTTCCCTAACCTTTACTTGTTTTGTGTCATAGTTATGCGTTGTATCACGGAGCGTAAGCTTTTCATATGGATGTAATAGACTGTACACAGCCCTCTCTGACAGACTGACTAGATGAATCACAGGAACCCTTTATGTGTATGTTGTTGGCAGCTGCCAAGGTTACAGCTTATAGAAATGATCCTATAGCACTCAGGGAAAGTGTTGGTTCAGCCTCCCAACAACAACAACAACAGCTGAAAGCTTCTAGTTCCTACACTTTATATAGGCCAGATTTCTTTTTCATAGTCTGCCACATGAATGACTATGCTGGGAACAGATTGTCTTTTATTTTCTCACTGTATCTGTAAAGTTTATGTAGGTTTGCGGCAGCCTGTGCATACCAGAGCAATCAAGACAAGATGAATCTTTGATAAACCCTCCATGCAGACTGTATAAACACTCCTAAACTCCCAAAGGAAGATTGATCATTTTTGTCATCTCTCTGCATTGGTACAATCTCACACCACTTCTTTCATTTACATCAGGTCACACTTTCCTCTTGAAGAGCGAAAAGGATCATCACTTCCTGCTGGGACACAGTCACGGGACTGACTGGGTGGAGTACGACACCTGCGGGTGGCTGAACTACGCTAAGCAGAATCCTGCGTCTACCAATGCTACGAGCCTGCTGCAGGACTCCCAGAAGTAAGAGTCACACATGCACGAGAAGGGGGACGGGGGGAGGTTATCACATGAAGTATTGTTTTTACAAAAACTTAAGGCTGAAGTAGTGCATCTCTCGCAGGAAGATCATCAGCTCGTTGTTCATGAGCCGAGCAGCTGGAGCCACTGTCTTGTCCGGCTCTATCGCGGGCCTTGAGGGTGTATCCCAGCTGTCTTTGCGGCGAGCGACTAGCATGAGGAAGACTTTCACTACGGGGGTGGCTGCTATCAAGAAGAAGTCCTTATGCATCCAGATAAAGCTTCAAGTGGTGAGAGGAGAGGATGGACCTATATTTATATATGTTTGTCCACTGTCAACACCAAGTTTCAAAACATCACTGAGAATCAGCATCCCAGTTATCATTAATGGGATTGGTAGCAGGTATACTGTAAACCAGAGGTGGGTAATTATTTTTCCTTGGGGGCCCCATGAGAAACCTAGATTGTTGCTGGGGGTCAAACAAATACTGTCAGACATAACCTCTATTTTACCACTGTAGAAAACATACTGGGCACTTATTTTTCAGCGTTTATTATACTGAAAATCACTCCAAACAGCATGTTATTACGAAAATTACATTATTTGCATTATTTGTCTTTGATCCATATAGGACTGACTGTTTTGGGTAGTAATGTTTCCATGAACAAAACTTAACATTAACACTTAACATTAACAATTAAATTTCCTTCTTTCATTGCATGCAGCTTTGTAAAAAGTCCATGCTGCTTTAGTATCTTAGCCAGCAGCCCCTCGGCTGTCCTCTCCTTCTCATCTTCAGATAGGTTTCTGTACTTTTCTGCATGTTTTGTCTCAGAGTGACAGCTCAAGTTGTATTCTTTGAATACAGCCATGTTTGTTACAAACTAAGCACACACCTTTACTGCCAACCTCCGCGAAAAAATACTTAGCGGTCCATGACTTATTATAGACGTGCCGCCTCAGCAGGTGACGCTTCTTCAAACATCACTCACGTCAATTTAAATTAGTGTCAAGTGTGAAAGAAAGAAGCACACTAACAATACACAAGCATTTCAGAACAAAAGTTCTTTACTTGTTTTTAGCTTTGTAAGTAAAACTGTGTGGCTTGTCTGAGACCCCCCGAGTTCGGTAGAACCATCATGAGGGCCGATTCTGGCCCACGGGTTGTATAATGCCCAGGTCTGCTGTATACTGTATATATCAAGGCTCATAGTTGTATTTTAGTACACTTTGGACCATATAGCAGTCACAATTTGCTCAGCGCAACTTTAAAGAAACTGGGTGGGATGAAGGCCAGTATTTATTTGGGCTGCACCCAGAGATAGATTTGAAGCTAATATTAGGCCTGGTGTTAGTGTGCTAAGAGAACAGCTCTACTGTCTGATGGGAACGCTTCTGCAAAACCCTGGATTGTGTTCATAGACAATGTCTTTTAAATCCAGTGCCTGTTTTTCTTTCCTACAATATCTACACATGATATTCTTATAGCAAATAAATGATGGTTATGGCTAGGGATGTTAACTACAAGGTGTGGACTTGTTCAAGATAATAATTCCCAGGAATACTGGACTGTTTGCTCCCCAAACGTGGTACTTAGAATTATAGTAGCAATAACCACAAGAGAGGACAAGCTAAAACTATAAGGATAAACAATATAAGGATAACCCTTTTAGTATTCACAGAGGCAGTATAAATTCAGGTATGTACATATATGTAGATCTTTAATTCTAGATTGTGTTGAAAATTTCCAGAAGGAATAAAAATGTGTGGATTTCTCAACAAAAAAAATGTAAAAACTGAAAGAAACACATACACTTAAAGTTGGGCTTTACAAATTGAGATGATACATTAAATGTTTTTATTGTCCTTTTTCAGTCTTGTCATAGAGTTACTGGGTCCTTAAAGGGGAACAATAGCCATATTAAGAAATGTTATTTCCATGGCCTAGTAAAGTTCAATCAATATTTATGAACATGAGCTACTCTCTCTCGAAGCCAGAAACCAGAGAAGTAAGTCTCAAACTTATGATGTTACCAAGTCTAAGCTGCCCCATAAACAATGACTGAAAGACAGAGTTTGTGGCCCCACAGAATGTTTGTTTTCTTTTTTATACCCAAATTAGCTTCATTGTATTGCTGTGCTCTCAAGTGATGAAACAGAAAATGTTCCCATATACCCAGAACATCCCCCTGGGTGCTCTCAGTGTCATCTACAACATCTCTACCAATTAATTGTGTATGGAGCGGTTCCACAGTTTATACCTGAGGACATCACAAGTTTGAGGTTCACACTCTAGTTTTTTAATTTGGGGGTGAGTTGTTCATGTTTACTAATGTTTTTTTTTAGACTGTCTTAGACTTTAGGAATAACATGTATGAATTTTGAATGTAAGTGTAGTTCCCCTTTAAGTGCTTGACTACAGCAGTCATACAGATTTAACCTGCATGTGGCTATTAAAACACAAATTTGTAGAATGTGAAAAATGTTAAAGTGTGTGTCAGAACCAGTGTGCATAGCAGTTGTTTTGCTTTAAGTAACTGATGAATATGGAAGATATTGCATCGGAGTCCGTAACCCTGCTCTATATTTCCCAGGATGCTCTCCTCGACATGGTGCGGAGGTCCAGGATTCACTTTGTTCACTGCATATTGCCCAAGGCAGATGCCCTCAAGGCTCTGAGCGGATCCCTGTTCAAAGGGGGGGAATGTGAGACTCAAGGGGAGACTGGAGATCCCGGCTTAATGCAGCTGGATGTAGCCTTACTCCGTGCTCAGCTGCGTGGCTCCAAACTGCTGGATGCTCTCCGGATCTATAGGCAAGGTGAGGAGGCTGCCTAACTAACATATTAGACAGGCATAAGATCCCTCCCAAAATATCTTTCCTGAATCTAATGTTGTTACTCAACACCGACCTTCACAGGTTACCCCGATCACATGGTGTTCTCCGAGTTCCGTCGGCGCTTCGACGTGCTGGCGCCGCACCTCACAAAGAAGCACGGGAGGAATTACATCGTGAAGGACGAGAAGAGAGTGAGTCAATCAACGAGAGAGGTGCAGCTCCGCCAGTGGGCCCGAGCACAGTGAAGATTAATGCTGTGAAAAGGCAGCTTCATTACATCTGGCCCTGAGTTGTCAGCAGTCAGCTGACGGAGAAATAAACCCTCATTCATCAGAGCCATTGTAATGATCTAATCAACTTAACCTTATCAGTATCATGCCTGTTAGAGAGGCAGATCGGTAGTCTGGCTTAGAAAGTGCCTCTCCCTTCAAAGCTGCAAAATACCATTCAAGCAGATGTACTTATCAGGTTTTGTAATCTGGGCATTGGAAACTAACTGCTGAAGATTTTTCCAAGTCGTTTTGACAGTACCGGTGCTTTAGTGCTTTTGTTTTAAATTTAGGAATAATGTTGGTGCATTGGTCCTCTGCAAAAGAAGTGCAGTGGAGAGAAAAGTTTGTTTCTAAAGAGAAATGAGAGAGAGAGAGTGAAAGAAAGAGGGTTAAGGGAGAGAAAAGCTCTTTTTCCTGTGTCAGTGTTTTGTGGCTGAGTTTCTGTGGAAACGCGGGCAAACAAAAGCCCCTCAGTGTTTGACGGCAAACCTCTCCTGGTGTAATCTAGATGTGGTCTTTCAGTCTAGAGGCTGAGACAACAATACACCTACAGTACACAGGCCGGTAGATGGACAGGGAGAGGCTCCGGGCTGGCTGATGGTGTACATCTGCATTGGATATATGTGTTCAAAGCTGCAAGAGGGCCACCAGGGGGGTCATGAGGAATGCACCAAGAGCAGGTGGATTATGGGGGGAACAAGTTGTAATTGGTTTTTGGTTGAGAGGTTCAAACTTTTCCCATGCTTACTGACTCTCAAAACACAGTGCAGCTGGGAATGGATGTGAGAAAAGACGTACAACTGCACTGCACCATTAGTTCAGCATGGCAACATAGGGGAACTGTGGACTACTGAAGTGTTGCGGTGTCAGTAGAAGTTCCCACTGGATATCCAGCAGTAGTTGAAAGTGTGTGTTTGTGTACATGTGTGCCTTTACCCAGGCTGTGGAGGAGCTACTGGAGTCCTTGGATTTGGAGAAGAGCAGCTACCACATGGGTCTCAGTAGGGTAAGTAATGCCGTCACATCTCAAACAACTAAAACAAGCTTTAAAATGATTGAACAAACCTTTGCTGTGAATCTCCGTCAGCTTTCCTCCTCTTAAAGCTCAAAGCACAGAACTGCAGTACAAGGCTCCTTTTATATCCTTGTATTTTTTTTACTTAAAAAGACACTTGCTGTCTGGGGGGAGTGTGTCTTTCATTACACCTGTCCCTCTTTGAGGTTTGTTTGCCATCCTTTTTTGGGGGAGTTTCCAAGCCTTGCTCCCTTCTTCCAGTCTCATAGCCACTGCTGGCTACCCGAGAGGCATTTCTCTACCCTGCCCCGACGGCAATTCTCTCTTTCTTTTCAGGTCATTAGAGCAAATTTTCGCAACTGATGGCCCTCTTTGTTTTTTCCTTATGACCGTTGTAAAGTAATCACAGTAAACACTTGCCTGGCACACTGAGGTCTAATCCTATCAGCCAGAAAGTGGCCATCAGCCAAGAAGGAAATCAAAGGAGACAATTATGTAGGAACTCGTGCTCCCAGATATGCTGCTCTGTACAGGGTCCCCTTTTTAAAAACACATGACACTCAGAATGAGCTCAGAAGTAGACAAGCACAGTTGGCCGTTCACAAAGCATTCCAGTGGCATCCTAACAACCTGTCTCAACTCGCATGCCATTTACGCCAGCCCCGTGTAACCTTACAGCGTGGCTTTTGACAGAAAGCCACGTGTCTAAAAGCACGACTTTGATGATGACAAATAGCTTGCGCTCAAGCACTGTGAGAAGTAATTTTCACCGATGTCATTGAATGTATCGCTCCTCCCTGCTGGTTTGCAGATTTTAAAACTGCTCCATCATTTCCAGCTTGTGCTTTGTTAACAAATCACATATGGATTTGGTCATTTAGAAAGCATTTGGGACTTGTATGTGTAAAGTGAGACCTTGGATTGAAATACTCCATCATCCATCTATGTTAATAGCTTGCTGCCATCATATGTTGAATGCGTTCACAGTGCCTAATCCCTCTGAGGTACAGTATAGACAGGCCGTGACATGATCTGCTTTACATTGGCTGTTTACCTGTGTTTTACCTTTGGCCTAGATTAGAAACAAGACAAGGCTGATTGTCCGAGATAATAACTTAATCACAGCTTTCTCACTTAGATAAGACTCACTTGTCCGTGGATTACACTGCCTCCTATTGATTTGCTGCCTCAGTGCACTTATTTACTTTTTTTTTTTTTTTAAATCAGTTCTGTTTATATTTTTCTCTAAAGCACTGCCTCTAAATCCAATTTCCCCCCTGGCTAAAATAAGCATTACATAATCACTCAATAATGTTATCCTTTGCTAATGAGTTCAGTATGATTTCATGTGTGTGTTTGTGTTTTGTTGTAGTTGTTCTTCAGAGCTGGCACCTTGGCTAAGCTGGAGGAACAGAGGGATGAGCAGACCAAGCGTAATCTCAGCCTGTTCCAAGCTGCCTGTCGGGGCTACCTGGCACGGCAAGCCTTCAAGAAGAGGAAGGTAGGCAAGACGTTGTGTTGAGAAAATTCCCTTTTTTTTCCCGGGGAAATTTTGGGAGCGGCTTAGTCTTAAATTAAATAAGTCTAAGCCCAAAACACCAAGTCATCGACAGTGAATTATCTATCACACACCCAAATCATCATCTGAATGAGAGAAAATTAGGTCAGTCAAAGTTAATGCGATAATAACACGTTAACGCATATTCTCCACTAATTTCTTTAATGCATTAACACAAGGTATAACACATAACACACAAACATAAAGCTAGAGCTAAGATACTGGCATCATGTGAAACTAGAAAACCTAAGGAATCCACCAGTACCAACTGTGTCATGTTTGCTTGTCACGGAGGATAAATAATGCTCCAAACTGGCATGGTCATCGTCAAAGGGGTCCCTTGACCTCTGACCTCAACATGATGGCTTGAGTTTGCCATGTTATGATTTGAGCATTTTTTCATGCTAAATGCAGTACCTGTGAGGGTTTCTGGACATTTGTCATTGTTTTGTGTTGTTAATAGATTTCTGATAAAAAATACAAACATACATTTGCAGTGTATTAAATACTAAATAGCCCTTTAAGGTGCATTTCGAACAGATAAAAAATGAGCAAATAATCGCAATTAAATATGGATGATCATGCGATTAATTTAGATTAAATATTTTAATTGATTGACAGCCCTAGAATGAATATATATACTTTTTTTTAAATATATATATATATATATATATATATATATATATATATATATATATATATATATATATATATATATATACTTTGTCTTTTGACTTGATCATGTACTTTATTCTACACAGATACAAACTTATTTCATCATACATTATAAATGAATACGACCAGAAGAACATGCCAACATAATCATCATATGTAAATCCAATAGCAGTAGTTTTATGTGAGTGCAGAAATAAGAAGGAAGAATAATTGACAATAAAAAAATAAATAATAAGCCAAACAAACAAATTAATAATAGTAATAACACTACCACTACTACTACTAATAGCGATAAGTAAATAAGTATTATTATAAATTAATTAAGATGATAATAATACTAATATTATAATGAAATGAAATATATTATAATAAAATGAGTACTAACAAATTAATAGGTAGATGACAGCTGATTGTGAGACAGTAATAGAGTGGATAATTATAATGAGAGAAAATCAAATGGATTCACTTTAATATATGGCAAGACACAAGTTACAAATGCACAAATAAATCAGAGACTTGTGAAATCGGCCAAAGAATGTATCAAGGTCCATTTAGCTGCTGAGCCCTTTAAAAAAAAAAAATAAAGTAGGTGAAGAATGCGAGCCCCAGAGGTCTTATATTGCGTAGGACTCCACCACGAGTTGAGAGTTACGTGTTCGGAGCTAATTTTAGTGCCCGTTTGCTCTGCTCTTTGGGTAGATCTAACCTGCTCTGCTGTAAATCTTCAGCCAATTATAAATTTGTTCTAAATCTATTGTCCTTACCCCCTCACCTCCTGTTCTGTAATCCATCCAATCAGCTCTCCCAGGGGGACGTTTCATAACGACACGTCCATTTCTGTTGCGTTTTATCAAACTGCTCCCCTGTCAGACATACTGCTGACTCACACGGCCATCTGCTCCACCCATCTTCCATTTTTCTCCCAGCATGTGATGGGTCCATCTCTCTGGACCTCATACATGTCCTCTTGTGATGTATGGAGCCCCGTAGTCCTTCTCCCTCTCTGTGATTACTATTTAAGTGAATGTGCCGCCTCAGCTGGCTAGTGATGAAGCAGCAGAAATAGAATCAACATTCTGCTCTCCATCCAGCATGACACGCTGAAAATGGTTGAAAATGGGGAGCCGAGAGGCCAATGTATTTTCTTTATTAAGTTCAAAGGTCATTATTCACACAGTGAAGCAGGCTAGGAGCATGGTGCTTCATAATCTGCGAGGACTTGAAGTAAATCAACAGTGAGGAACCATTCAGAATTGCTAGGCAACTGTGCAATTACAAAAGTCATTAGCAAAGAGGCAGTCTTTTTCCCTCTGGCCCTGTGTGCCTCCTATCTCCTGCAAATTCATCTGTAATAGAAAGATGATTTTATTTTCATGTTATCTTGTAATTGCATTGCTCTTAAACTCAATGAATGGCAAGGTAAGATATAACTACAATTATGGATGTGACTTGATGTGATCGTAGATTCTATAAACTGTGCACATAATTATTTACATTACTGTCATGGCCATACCCAGTTTTTCCTCAAAAATCAATTAATTTAATTGAAAAAAGATCTCTATGCAGCAGGGAACAAACTATCTCTCACATATTCTATAGCTTTAAAATGTCAAGAACCAATTTAAACACTTTAAAAGGAATAGTTTAACACTTTTGGAACTATAAATAATATTTTGCAGAGAGGCAGATGATGCCATGCTGTCATGTCCATTTGGTAAATATTAGTGGATAAACGGTTCAACAAGCCCACCGATTGTTTTTTTGGTTGTGGTTTGTGCTTAAACTCCAAAGTATATAAATAGGTAGTTTATTTGATAGTAAAAAAGGATATTTCTATATAATATGAAGCCATAACACTAATTATATACATGAAATAAGGCAGGCTACTTAATGGTCAAGTAGGCTTATGTTCAGATAATGTCTTCTATGTCTCTGGCACCTAATCAAATAATTAGCAGGCTTATATTTAATAGTGACGGTGCAACGGTTCAACAAGCCCACAGTTCAATTTGTACATCAGTGAATGGTTTGTTTTTTATGGTTTGGTTTTGCATCCCTGGTAAAAATGAAGCTACACACCAGCAGCTTATCTTATGTTAGCACAACACTTGAAACAGGGAAGAACAATCTGCCTGGTTCTGTCCGAATGTACCAAAGCCTACTTAGTGACTGCACCGGGCCCAGGAATAGTCTGGCACATACCCCACCCGTAAAACCATAACATGTTGATTTTACACGTTTTTACTGGTTTTTGTATGGTGTAAACAAACAAGATATTACATGCTAACTAGTGAGCATTAGAAGTACTGCTATGCACATTTTGTGGCCTTTAGACAGATCAAGTGTTTTCCCAAAACCTGTATTCTGTTAAATGTAAGTTATTATAACTAACAATACAAATTTGCAAAAAAAGATTCTTGTCATTATGAAATTGTAAATCAGGACTTTTAGTCATTCCTTCTAGTCGTCATAGTCGTTTGTATTAAAATGAGCCCAGCAGCTACTTTTCCCCTAAGGTTTGATTAAAGCTAAATTATTAATTATCAACATTATGGCAGCAGAAGGGAGTTCCCACTTTCAAGCTGTGGCTCCGTGAAATGGCCGATACTTTTCACCTTGCAAAGATAAGGTTCTCTTTGTCACAATGCAAAGACATCTGGCTGCCCCTCTGACAAACTTCCCGTAGTAGACACTCTTCGTGTATTCACCTTTTGTTTTTATTATTTTCCATGGCAACCTTTGTCTGGAGTCTGCTGTCCAGCTGCTGTCTATGAGAGCCATGAGTTAATCACTCGAACTCTGATCAAACGGTCAAACTAGTCAGCGCTGAATCAAATATGAATTCATATTCTCTCACTGTAATGCTTATTTCTCACCTAAAATGTTTTTAGAAACATCTTGCAGTGCAAGTTTGTTACCTGGCAGCCATGTTGAGATCTGCTGAGGAAATACCAAGCACAATAGGAAGGCTCTCTGAAACGACCTGCGATTGATCAAAGTTTTCTGTCAGGGGCTAGATCATTTAAATCCTGAAAACAGAGCCATGAGGAGCTGCAGAAGTCCAGTTTTCTCTCAGAACACTTTTGAATTACAACACGCTGAAAGGCAATCATGGGACAGTTGAATGATGCCAAAAACGTGTTGCCTACTGAAGCTTAAAGTACAGACGTTACGTGACAAATGAATCAGCATTGACTCCTGGTTTCACCTGAGGTACGAACACCCGTCTCCTGGATGAAAGTCTGGTATTTTCTGACCCACCCATCCACCACAACCTCCTCCCTTTGTCGCTCTTTATACTTCCTGGTTCGATTACGTGGATTACATTTATTGGATATATTGCATATACAAATTACAGTGCATTACTTTTTTAGGTAAAGCTATGAGGAGTGTATGAGAACAGCCTGTACATATACATTTTGTTGTTTTTTTATGTTGGATACTATCTGTTTTATTCTCGTTGTTTCTCTTAAATGAAAAGAAATGACATGTCATGTCCTAGATTTTGAAAGCATCTTTAATAAAACTCACTTGAAAAAAACCCGAAACAAATGAATAATAATATCAGCGAGGATGACAGATCACTGATAAGATATTTGGATTAAAATAATACATTCATGCCGAACGATATCCCATGCGTCTAAACACAGTACACAGCCTATTTGAATTCAGTTCTGGTCACAGCTTGGTGCAGTTATTCGCATTGGAATAGTCCGATCATGCGTCATCAAACTCCAGTCTTTATCATATGTAGCCCTCTAAAAATAGAAATCTAAGCATTTATTATTATTATTATTAGGTCAGTATCTGCAGTGTGTATGCAGATGTGCATTTCTCTACAGAAATTAGAAGTGAGGAGTCTAGTTTGCTTCCCCGTGCTTTTTCCTTTTTTGTACACCTGTTCAAGCAACCACAGTATGCTAGATGTATTAAGATTCAATTGTTACACATGTGGTATACCGTCTCTCCTTGCAGTGATTACCAGAAAGGCTATTCTTCCCGCTGAATCTCCTTCTGCTTATATTATTCCTGATTCAATTAGTCGCCACCAGAGTAATGGAACAGAGGCAGGGCTGCAGAGCGATTTTCATCTCTCCTTCTCTCCGTGATTTAGCGTGTTGCGGTTCAGTCGTAGAATAATCATCACATAATAACATCCACGTGTGCCTTTGCTGTTACCCCGTAATCCCTTTGTGAATATTGATAGGGCTCCATTGCCTATTGCGCTGTTTGAAGTATCCAGTCTTAGCAGGTACAGTAGATGATACTTTGCCTCTGGAGCAGTGCCGATGAGTTCTGGTGACTTGCTGGGTGATGTATATGGATGTGACAGACAGTCACAAGTTCCCTTGATTGATATTCCCTGGCATGTTAACCTTGTGAAGCTCTGCCAAGCCCATGTGACATTAAATGACAAAACCATAATTTTTCTTGTTTTTTTTCTACCCTCTTTCAACTGTCTCCTCAAGGGGACAACGTGACATTTTAAAAGTCTGTTATTTGCCTCAGCGGGCTCTCACTGTACCAGGAGTTTTGTCCTTCAGGTACCCTACAGATGTACAGATGTTTTTTTTTTTTGTTATTCACATTGAAATCTGTGTAAAGCAGCAAACATAAACTAGCTTTAGCTTAGTAATACCATTGCAACAGTGCACACTGAATTATATATACCTTTATCAGACAGGGATAGAGGATATCGCATTTATTTGAAACATGCAAACCCACAATTCCATATCGAAGAAACATGAATACCTCCCACTGTAAAGGCTTGGATAGGCTCTGCGTTTTTTTTTTCACTTCTTTAATGATAGTGACAGTGATAGTTTTGAAAGGTGGAGAGAGAGGGGATGACATGCAGCAAAGGGCCACAGCTTGGATTTGAACCCCACTGTGGTAAGGAATCAGCCTTGATACGTGGGGCGCCCGCTCTGCCAGGTAGGACTGTGGTGCCACATGAGGTACATTTCTATGTATAGTGTATACCCATCGCATGTTTTACTAGGTAACAGCATTTTAACAATGTTGTTAAAATGCTTGGAATCACCCGTTCCATTGATGTTTTTCTTCTTTCCTTCAGTGATAGCTATTTTTTAAGGTCTTTTTTATGGATCGTCTATAATGGATAAAACAGTAACTGTACAGGGAAAGGATTTTTGTTTTTGTCATCATCATCAATCTGCTCACACACAACAAACAAACAAACACAGGCAAGATATATGCTAATTTATGGATAAATAAAGTTAAAAATGTGGACAACAATAGACAAAAAAAATCTATATTATTCTGTAATAAGTAACAGAGAAATTAAAAACTGAAAATGAATAAATAGGGTAAATACATAAAAAGATAATAAATAAAATAAACTATACTACCACACTATAAAATTTACTCATTTAACAAACATTAAAACAGTATAATTCAGACACCAAATCTGTAATAGGTTGGCCCCAAAAGAAGAAAAATTAAATGATTAAAACTTCCATTCAGTTGATGTTTGCGTTGCATGACAGAGGATAATAATGTCAGAAGTATTTCCCCCAAATACTCTTTGAATTTGAATTTATTTTCCAGTGTGTGTTACTGACGCTTTATTATTGAACCACAATAGTATAATTAGGCTTGAAATATTTTGGCAAAAGGCTTTTCTCTGGGCTCGCTGCAGTCTACTCAGTGGTTAAATTGAATATGTTTAAATGTCAGTCCATGGTATGATCAGCTAATATATCAAAAATGCTAACCCTAGACCAACCTTGTGTGAAATTTGAAGAAGCTAAAAGCAACGCATCGCAGCTGTTAACTCCAGCTTGTTAAAAGTTACATTATTGTGCACTTGACACTGAAATAGGAGCCTGTTCCTATTTAAATCTGCACACATTTTGATGTTCAGTTTTCATTTTTTTTTATACCAATGTTTTCTTCTATTCTTATTGAACTATTGCTCACAGGGATTATTGTCTCTTTCTGCCCTTCCAGTTATCAGTCCAATTGAACCACTGCACAGTGTTTTGTTGTCCATGTACAAAACAAACCCTTCACACAAAATAACATCTATTTGTAAAACAGAATTTGCAAAAGCCTGAAAGACCATTTAAAAATATTACGAGTCGTCTGACTGGATCTGTGTATTTATGAATTAAACCATCATTTCGTAATATCATGATAATGATAGTAGTCAGGCATGATGGACCAAGAGGTTCCAGATACATGTAATCAGAGCTGCTGTCCTTTAGCAAGGCATTATTTCATGTTGAAATCCCCATAAACTGAACATACAAATTGTATGCTTCAAAAGTGAGATGCAGTCATCTACTACAGTCACACATATGTACAAATATGCCTGCATATACATGCACACACACTAAAACACATGTTTAACTCTCATGGAAATGTAGAACATTGAAGAAGAGAATGGAAACACGATTTTGTCTTAATCTTGGCTCACAAACCTTAATCCCAAACCTTAATTCACATCACAGTGTCTCACAGCTGTCACACCTCCTAATGTGATGTGAATACCAAAATTTTTATCCACAGTGTTCACGCAGTAAAATCTTTTGTTTGTTTTCTATTCATCTTAGGCTAAATATGACAAGTGAGACCCGTTTAAATCTTCTGCTGCATTTTGCTTCATGTTAAGTCTTTCACTGTGTGACAAATCCTAATTGGTCATAGAGAGTACCTTCAGGGCGAAATGTACCTGATGCTGAGAACTGCGTCTCTCTAATTGGGTTTGCCCATAATCTGCTGCTGCTGGAGAGCCTCATGCATAAGCAGCATGGAAATCGTGTAACACTTGGAATTAGCTGCCAACATGTTTGATTTAATTAATCAAAAATTAGCTTCCAGCCTTGGAACACGCTCTGCAGAAACTCTCCAGATGAGGCTGGCAAGTCCTGGGTCAGCTACGAGAGCCCATACACCGGCAATATAACATGAGAATGAGGGAGGACTTGTTTTTCAAATATTGCTCATCGATGGCGAGGATGATATGGCAATAGTAGATGAGTTCTGTAAAGCATTTATTCCAGTGAATAATTAAGATTTCCCTAATTTCTGGCATTGTTTCATGGACCTCTGGACACTGCTATCTTTTGATGTCTGTACATTACTTTATCTGTTTTCATATGCTGCATTTAAAGAGGAACTATTATGCCCATGTTCAGGTGTAGACTTGTATTTTGGGTTTCTTCTAAAACATTAAGGCCGTCAAAGTTAATGCAAATATGTTTTAATGCAAGCAATTTCTATAATGTATTAACTTTGTAGTGCATTGTAGAGGTTTTTTAGTTAGCTAGAGTGAAGATGGCAGCATATGAATTTAGAAAACCTAAGGAATCCATTGGTAACAACCATGTCATAGTAGCTTGTCGGGAAGGATGTTAAATAATGCTCCAAACTTGTGCTAAATTTTGGTGAGGAAAAACTGGCTTGGCCATTTTCAAAGACCTTGACCTCTGACCTCAAGATATGTGAATGAAAATGGGTTTTCTGGGTACCCACGAGTCTCCCCTTTACAGACATGCTCACTTTATGATAATAATTTTATGATACATGCAGTACCTGTAAGGGAATATTTACCTCCGCCAAGGACGTTATGTTTTTGCCGGCGTTTATCTGTCTGTCTGTTTGTTTGTTTGTCTGTGTTCAAGATAACTCAAAAACTTCATCAGGGTGTGTTGAAAATGTGAAAAGGAAGAACTGATTTAATTTTGGGGGTGATCCGGAAGAAATCCTGGATTCTGGATCACTTTGAAATTTTAGTTAACATTGGGGTAAATGGGACCCAAAAAAATGTTTCTCAATATCTCTGGTAATTGTTGCCCAAAGCTCATGAAATTTGACTCAGGGATTTACAATGTGTACTTCTATCAAATCTCAAAGGCTGATCCAGATCTGATCCAGATGGCGGATTTTATAGCAATTTATATAAAAAATGAAATGGGGGGTACTCTTACATTTTGGCCTACTGTTCATTTAATATTAGAGGTAGAGATTTCTAACAAGCGGCATCGTGTAGCTGAGACAATTCTGCATCTGAAGTATGTCAACGAATTTGATCTAGCTTTAATACTTGAGGAGACAGATCCAGAAGAAACCGCCAGGGGGGAAACTATGGTGCTTGGCGGAGGTCTGTGCTCTCCAAGTGCTTTTCTAGTTTCCAATAATAAATATATACATATATTTACCTATTTTCACCCTCCCAAATAGCCCAGTCTGCTCTGATTGATCAGACAAATCAAACTATTTGGACTCTGCTCCAGCTCCACTCTAACTAGCTTTGTTTGAGGGCGTGCCAAACTAGCCGCTAGGCAGGTATTATGCAGATTTGTTACTTGGTGACATCACCACGTTATGGAAGAAAAGGCGGGACTTGCAGTGTAGGAGCACTGTTTCTGTAGGGGAGAGTAACTCCCTTTGGCGTGGACTTTGGGCGTCACAACTTTGCAGACCTTTTACATCCACAAAAAAAGCATAATAGATCCTCTTTAACACCATGTACTGAACACAGGGCAGCAGTAAACCTATTATTATCTCTGTTGCTTATAAAGCACTTGTTTGTATTGGAAGATCAATTTGCAGATACAATTATAAGTATTTACATTAATATTGCACTGCCATTGACTCAGTCTGTGAATGTCTGTGTTTTAGATTCAGGATCTAGCAATCCGCTGCCTTCAGAAAAACATCAAGAAGAACCGTGGTGTGAAGGACTGGCCATGGTGGAAGCTCTTCACCACAGTCCAGCCCCTCATTAAGGTCCAGCTCACTGAGGAGCAGATGCGAGGCAAAGATGTGAGGAGGCCTTTTTCTGTGCGATGCACCCCACCCGCTAGATCCCTCTCAGTTAGCCAGCCCACTTAAAAGATGCACTACCTGCCACTGCAGCATGGAACTTCCTGCTATTCATTTTTTATGTTTCTTGCAATGCTTAATATTTCAGTTTTACCTGTAACATTACACACAACCTATATAGCTGCACTCTCTGTGCTCCAGGAGGAGATACAGCAGCAGAAGTCGAAGCTTGAGAAGGTAGAGAAAGAGCGAAATGAGCTGAGACTGAACACGGATCAATTGGAGAGCAGGGTGGGTCCCCTCGCCTGTGGCAATGCATGCTGGGAGTTAAATTCTATCATTTCTTACTTTGTACAAGAACGGTGGCAAGTATTTTGAAGTTTTGTATTACACCCTGTCTGTATGTGTTTGTGTCCAGATCTCAGACTTGTTGGCAGAACTGGCTGATGAGAGGAGTACCAGCGAGTCGGCATCCCAGTTGCTGGAGACTGAGACTTCAGAGAGACTCCGCCTGGAGAAGGACATGAAGGATCTCCAGGCACGTATACACGCACAGATATAAACAGACATCATAATATCTAAAAAGAAATCCAAATGCCAGTGTGACTGACAAGCTCTTATTTTGATGGTGGTGTGTGAACGTGTGCATTCCAGGCTAAGTTTGACACCATGAAGAAACAAATGGAATCACAGGAGATGGAGCTGATGGAAGTTCGGCTCGTGAAAACATCAGAGCTCAATGGGGAGATGGACGATGACGATGATGCCGGTTAGTTGAGCTACAAACCACTAGTTGTCCTTTGCAGGTAACACCAAAAACAATCAACCATCCATGTGTTTACAGAGGACGCATTATACTGGTGCATACTTGTATTTTTGGTGTCTACTACAACATGTTTACATGCTTTTATGTTCAAAAAAACACTACATTTTTCATACTGTCTGTGCTGCAGCATCTCTTTTCACCCTCTGGACCTGTTCAGACCTAATATTAACATGCGTCCTGCAGACATGTGGACAGCTCTAAGTACAGGTGTGAATGCACTGATGCATTGAGGATGCATGGAGAGCCGACCGCTCAGACCACATTCAGAGGTGGTCTGGGCCACATACTGTATGGCCACATTGTTTTAGCAGTGTATATGCAAATGTGTCCTGGGCCACATTAAGGACCACCTACTCAACTGACATCCGGGTCTCTGCTCTCCTCATAAATAGACAGGCAGATGCGAGTGCTTGTTTGCCTTGCAGCAAGGAAAAGGTATTCTGTCTGTAACTGTATTTTATTGAAATATATCTTATATATAGGACTAGGCATTATCATACATCATACTGTCGGAGCTGACACCTGCCCGCCTCCTTGCTCTCTCTCATCCCCGGCTCTCTGAAATGCTGTACCCCACTGTTGCCTGGCAAAGACAGCGGTACCGGCAGTATGGAGGGTACAACCATCTTATATTTTGATTTTAATAAAATGTACCAAAATTCATGTATATATGTAGGATATTACTACTGACATTCATGTAATAAGATGTCAGCTGTATAAATAATACATATTTATTTCCATATAGAAATACAGAAGTGAGATCAGACCACAAGTGGTCACTCAAGATATTTGGAGACACATTCAAGCGCCAGGTGTGAACAGATACACTTCAAGCTGGCCACTTGTGATCTGATCACTCAGGACGCATGTTAATGCAAGGTCTGAACAGAGCCTCTGTCTGAAACGCACAGTTTGCTCTGATTGGTCAGCCAAACTAAACTCTTCAGACTCTGCTCCAGCTCCACTCTAACTAGCTTTGTTTGAGATTGGCTAGTGCCACACTAGCCACCAGGCAGGTGTTATTGCAATGTGTTACTTGGTGACATCACCACATTACAGAGGAAAAGGCGAGGCTTTAAACAAGGTGTTTCTGGCAGTTCAGGTAGAGAGCAACTCCCTTTGACGTGGACTTTGAGTTTTCTAACTTTGCAGACCTTTTAAATGCACAAAAATCTAAGTAGCACACAAAAGGAAAGGGAAAAGCACAGTAGGTCCGCTTTAATTCTTTGCCAGAGAAATTTGAAGAAGAAGAAACTTTTCTCTCTCTTTGGAAGCCTAATCTTTGGCCATCAGTGTTTTTAAACATTTGTTTTCTATTCCCTAATTAATTGGCCCTTGTGACATTTGCAGTAGCTTGCCAAGACCTGCCTAATGGGCATGTCAGCTTAGGTCAGAAGCATAATTTACTGAACCGCTCATACCAGCATTATGTGCACAGTTTGAAAAATCTCTCCTATACTAATTATAGCTGCGGGAATTAGCAGCTTTGTTTGACTGTTTCGGCAGGAGACATGGCAGCGAGACTTGGTCACATCTTGTGTAATGCTATTAAGTATATTTTCCAAGTTTGAGGATTTATCGCTAGGGGATTAAGATGTTCGCTCCCAGGCATACAACTAATGCCTGTTGCTGATTGGTCTCCACCTGCTGGGAAAGAGGGCTCTCGCTGAGAACATATTGTCCGGGAGACTTTTTTTTTTCCTTTCTCCGTGTCCCCACCCCTCTGCAACCCACCTCAGCAGACAAGCCATTACAGAGCATATCAGAATTCTTAGATGAATGAGAAAATAATCGTTGGGGATCAGAGCCGGTGGCCCTGCAAGTTGTCATTATGCTATATATATGCTAATGAGCAGCACTGATGGAGGAGCCGGTGTTGGTACGTGAAGGAGAAATGGACAGCCTCTAAAATGATAAGGCTTGGAAATGAACCTGAACTTGAATATCTGCGCGGCCGCTGTTATAGTTCTGATAGCCTCTGACAGCTCCAGAATTAGGGTCGCCTAAGAAGTGTGGAAAGTGCCACTTAGACATGTCCTTCTCTAACTACTATTGTGCTGTGCTCTGAATTCTTACCTCAGGTTTATCCAAGATTAAAGTTGAAATGCAGCAAAGGCTGCTTTGTAGTTTCACGTCGAATGTTCTTGACCTTATAAGGTTGGGATTTGATGAAAGACGTTTTATTTTCTGACAGATTATGTTATTTCTTGAATGTGATAACCATCACAGCCAGTACGGTGCACTCCGTAATCCACAGCATCCATCATTTCTGAGCTTTTGAGGCTTTTTCGTCTGTACACCCTGCTAGACCTGCATGAAAGGCAGGAGGAGACGCCCCAAATGTCACACAGACATTTTTAGGAATTGTGTGTGTTTCCTCCAGGAGGCGAGTGGCGGATAAAGTACAACCGAGCCATTCGTGAAATGGACTTCACCAAAAAGAAACTCCAGCAGGAGTTTGATGAGAAGCTGGAGACGGAGCAGCAGAGCAAAAGACATTTGGAGAGAAGGGCAAGAAACTTTTTTCATTAAACAAATTAAGTTTGGTGACCAAACACTTGTGGCCAGTTAGTTATATAAATGTCACAATAATGATATACATAAAAGAATAGTAAAAAAAAAAAAAAATGTTTGTTTGCATGCTGCAGCTGGCTGATTTGCAGACAGATAATGAGGATGTGCAGCACTCTGTGCAGCAGCTGAAGAAGAAGTGTCAGAAACTGACAGCGGAGCTGCAGGACACCAAGCTTCACCTGGAGGGCCTGCACAGCCGCAACCATGATCTGGAGAAGAAGCAGAGGAAGTCAGTTTGTCTTACTAGTCTATTTGTCTGTTTTTTTCTTTCAAAAACTAAGAGAACTACATCGCTCTTTTCTCCTTGAAAAGGCCAGGCGCACCCACTCTGACCCACCCAGCAGAACGCTAACGTTTTCCTTTAATTTGACTGAGATGTTCTGTAATCTGTGGAATTGCATTAGCTGAGAAAATGACTCAGACTTTAAGCACTTGAGAAGCTATCGCCGTGGCAGAATGTGATCTCTCCCCTGTGGCTAATTGAAGATGCTCTGTGGGTGAAATTATTTTCAGCTGCGCTTCAGAGAGAAAAACAGGGAATTACGACGAGTTGACAGCATGAAACACTTAGATGTTAAGTTCACTAACCATAAGTGTTTTTGCCCCAGACAATTGAAGAAAACAGTTTGTGCATTATTACAACCCAGCTGTAAATTGATGGCTAAATGGAGGAGAGGAACAGTTGAGGCCAAAATAGAGGTAGCGATAGCAAAAGCCTCATACAGTAGGCCAAGACAGTATATGCTGACAAATGACTTGATGTACCAGTTTTATCTATTACAGTTCCTGTAGCCTTCACCGTTGTGCGAACTGACTGTATACTGTATCTGAAGTGGACGTAGTCACTGTGACGTCACCCATTGGTTTGTGGACTGCTTTTGAGGCTTTGAGTTCAGCATTTTGGCCATTGCCATCTTGGCTTTTTGAAACCAGAAGTGACACCAGAGGGTGGGACTAAGTACAACCGAACACTGAATAAGAAACTGTATTTTTAGGCAAACACACATTGTTAAAGTTCCATAATGCGGATAACTCTCAGACCAACCTAGTCTCATTCCCAACTCGCCAAACACTGCAGATTGAGCAGTGCCCCTCAGCATCAGAAGCTGACGCATGGAGGTGCCCTTCAGCTAAAGCTTGTGACGAACCAGGCTTTCAGCTAACTCCAGTGTAAACCCACCCACGGTGTTATGAGATGGTCGGAGCAAATGACGTTGTATTAATAGACGTAGTATTGATAGACTGTCCACAAAGGGCGGGCGGGTACTTGGGAGGGTCAAAGAAACACAAAACTTTCAACCAGGATCATGTCTCGTGTGAAAATAAAAGTAAAGTTGACTTATTTTGTTACGAGTCATTAGTCACGTAAGTTGAGTCAGTGAAGTTAACATCAGCCACAACTAACTCTAAGTGGTTGTGTTGCCTCAAACTAACTTCCTGTAAAAACGTATGTATGTAATGAGCTTATATTGACACGCCCTCCCTGGTCCATTCAAAAGTAATGCAAGAAGGCTACACAGTGCGTCAAGCTCCAATTTCAAGGGGCACTGACCAAGTCGCTGTATTTGATGAGTTGGAAGTGAGAATGTGTTGCCCAGACTGGAAAGTAATGTGGTAGTGACCTGTCAATCATAATGTAGCCACGCCTTAAAGCATCCCCTCTTTATGGTCTATTTGACTCTAAATGGGACCATACTTTACTAAATAAACAACATGCTGTATCGAAGATGACTTGAAACTAGCGATTGAGACCATAAACTCATGTTTACAATGTTTACTGAGGTAATAAATCAAGTGTGAAGTAGGCTCATTTTCTCATAGACTTCTATACAATCAGACAGTTTTTGCAACCTGAGGAGTTGCCCCCTGCTGGATATTAGATAGAGTACAAGTTTAAAGCACTTCCACATTGGCTTCACATTTCAGACGCAGAGGTTGCCACCAGATTGGCAAATATTGGCCTTTCGTGTAATGACTATTTTACTATGATGCATAACTGTTCAGCCCTCCGGAACCGTCGTCTCATGTACAATCAATTTTCTGAGCTGTGTATTCATGTGTACGTTCCAGATTCGACCTGGAGCAGAACCAGGCCCAGGCCGAGGTACAAAGAGAAAGGAGTCAGAGGGAGAAGCTGGCTCGAGAGAAAGACTTAATGACTGGTGAGATGTTTAACCTCCGCCAGCAGCTCCAGGTAAGCTACTTTACACTACAGTACACACTTCAAATGCATTCTGACGTTCTCTCTCTCTGGGACCACATGTCTCATCTCTCTGCTCCCTTTATTATTATCTGACATAACTGGGCTGGTGGTCCAGATGTGCGTTTTATGTGCATATCTATTCCACTCGCAGGACAAGGACACTGAGCTGTGTGCCGCGAATATGAAGGTGCAGCAGCTGGAGGCCGAGCTGCAGGATCTGTCCTCCCAGGAGTCAAAGGATGAAGCGTCACTGGCTAAGGTCAAAAAGCAGCTTCGTGACCTTGAGGCCAAGGTGAAAGACCAGGAAGAGGAGCTGGACGAACAGGCTGGAACCATCCAGATGCTGGAGCAGGTACAGGGCGGTGCAGATGTTGCATTTCATACTAGTATGGAGAAATATTTGAGTTTTTATTGCTGAAAGCTGCTTATATCACACTCTAATAGCCCAAAATTACCATCATGTTTGTTTAAAAGTTATTTAAAACAAAGTCTGTCTCTCATTTTTGACAGATGGTAGAAACCTCATTTTGGAAGAAAACCAAAGTTTTTTTTTTTTTTTTTTTTTTTTTTTCATTTCTGAATTCTGTCCTTGTGCATATATTTTATGTGCTGTTTCGTGTGTGTGTGTCCTTGTTGTGCTCTCAGGCTAAGCTGCGGCTCGAGATGGAAATGGAGAGGCAGCGGCAGACCCACTCTAAAGATATTGAGAGCAAGGATGAAGAGGTGGAGGAGATCAGGCATTCCTGCAGTAAGAAGGTGGGTGCTGCACTCTCACTCTTAAACATACAGTATGTGCATTTTTTCTTATACGTAGCCTCAAGGAAGAACTGAGAAACATACACTTGCATTCACAAGTGTATGTTGAAGTTCATTGTACTCAATGAGAGATCCATACAACTTGTAAATTTATAACTATTATTTCAAGTTCATGTTGGTACATGGAAGTGGGCAAACATCCTTGCTTTATGCAAATGTGTGTTTATATTTATTATTAGAGCTCAATTAACACACAAAACAATAACAAATATTGTTCATAAACCCTCACAGGTTCTGCATTTAGCAAAAAAAATATGCTGAAAACATAACATGGCAAACTGCAGCCCAACAGGCAACAACAGCTGTCAGTGTGTCAGTGTGCTGACTTGTCTATGACTTGACCCAAACTGCATGTGATTATCATAAAGTGGTAGCTGTAAAAGGGGAGGCTTGTGGGTACCCAGAGAACCCATTTTCATTCACATAGCTTGAGGTCAGAGGTCAAGGGACCCCTTTGGAAATGGCTTGACAGTTTTTCCTTGTCAAAATTTTGTGTAAGCTTGGAACGTTTTTAACCTCCTGTGTGACAATCTAGTATGACGTGGTTGGTACCAATGGATTCCTCAGGTTTACTAGTTTCAGATGATACCAATCTTACTCTAGTATTAAAACTAAGCTCATTACCACCAAAAACTTGCAAATTGCGTTAATGCATCAAAGAAATAAGTGGCATTAAAATGAATTTGCGTTAACACGATAACTTTGACAACCCTAATGATATTATACTATGGATTATACACTGCAGAACAAATACTATGTAGAATAAAAAATAAAATAGTGTATCTACAGTATATTAAAACTGATGAATAAAATGTCTACTATATATTGACAGATCTAGAGGCTAGCGGGGGGGTCCCTTTGTCTTTGACGTGCGAGAGCAGCCATGTCTAACAGGATGGTCGATGGAGTGTTACGTCTGACTTTGTTTATCACTGATCATCTGTTGGTGCATCCTGACACTCACTGCTCATGTGTCCTGCAGCTGAAACAGATGGAGGTGCAGCTGGAGGAGGAGTACGAAGACAAGCAGAAAGTGTTGCGCGAGAGAAGAGAGCTGGAGTCCAAACTGCTGAATGCCCAGGACCAGGTATCTCCATCACTCTGCCTCTGGGTCTCTGTCAGCAAAGTTAAGTGTGTGCAATTTAGTGTGCGCCACTTCTTTTTGATCGGAAAGAAGCTGCTTTTGAGTCTGGAGAGGGAGCCGTGGGTTCTTGAGGGAGGATAGAAAATGATGTGTGTGTGTGTGGGTAACAATACTAGCTGGAGAAAGGTGTGTTTTGTGATTCAGGTTAGCCAGAGGGATGTGGAGACGGAGAAGAGGCTGAAGAAAGACCTAAAGAGAACCAAAGTCCTTCTGGCTGACGCACAGATTATGCTGGACCACCTGAAGAGTAACGCCCCCAGCAAGAGGGAGATCGCCCAGCTCAAAAATCAAGTATTGAACACTTCACTGTGTCTCAGGGTGCTTTCACACCTGTAGTTCGGTTCATCTGGTCTGAACTAAAAATGATACATGTTGCATTTTAATTCTGGTCTGGTTCCTGTTCACGCTGCCTTTTTACAAACGAACCAGAGGACTAAACATGAAGTTATACAGAGTTTTGCATCCTGCCCCATTACGACCCATGTGGGGAAATCAAATTCCACTGACTGGCAGAAGTTTATGCAGTGCTTTAATGCTGCTGATGTGTATACTGTATTTATGTTGTTTGCTTAATAACTGATTATAAGTATTATTAGTTAGGCTGTCAAAGCTAATGCCACTAATTTCTTTAACACAACTTGTGAAGAGATACATATGAAAGTAGAAAACCTGAGGAATCTATTGGTACCAACAAGGTCATACTAGCTTGTTGTGAAGGAGGCTAAATAACGCTCCTAAATTTTGGTGAGGAAAAACTGGCATGGCCATTTTCAAAGGGGTCCCTTGACCTCTGACCTCAAGATATGTGAATGAAAATGGGTTCTCTGGGTACTCACGAGTCTAACCTTTTCCAGACATGTCCACTTTATGATAATCACATGCAGTTTGGGGCGAGTCATAGTCAAGTCAGCACACTGACACACTGACAGCTGTTGTTGCCTGTTGGGCTTCAGTTTGCCGTGTTATGATTTGAGCATATTTTTTATGCTAAATGTAGTACATGTGAGGGTTTCTGGACAATATTTGTCATTGTTTTGCATTGTTACTTGATTTCCAGTAATAAAAGGTATTATATACTTGACAAATCTTCCTTTAAGGTACATTTTGAGCAGATAAAAATATGCTATTAATTTGCGATTAATCACAATTAAATATGGACAATCATGATTAATTGCAATTAAATAATTTAAACAATTGACAGCCCTAATTATTAGACTGCAAATCGACTTCATGTTATGATGAATAATGGTAGAGTCAGGACTGTACAAAAGCCCCTTTGCATGTTCTCAGATGGCATGAGGTGTATTATGGCGGTATCGCTGTCACACAGTTTTTAATGGACTTACTGAAATGACACAGTACAAGGAGTTGGATACAAGCACACAGCAGTTTTAAACAGCCTTTGACCTATTAATGCAGGAAAATACTCAGGCTGACATGCTTCTATACATGGCCTTAAATACAGATCAATAAATCCGCTTCCTGAACAGATTTCACAATCAGCAGATGGATTTATTAGTTTAGTTTAGCTTTTGAAATCCTGTTAAAAATCACATATCTGCTATTGTAATATCCCGTGGTTGGTTTGTTTGCTGTCACACCACAAACAAACTGCACCACATAAGTCCGCTTGGCAGGAAACCGAGACCCACCTTTTCTGGTCCCGGGGTATAATTATACACAGGTTGATAAATCCTCTGCATATCTGGGATAGCTCCTTGATCTTGGCCTAATAATACTTGTCCCTCACCTCCTCCCCGCTACCCTTTCCTTCCTCCTGTTTCTCACAGCTGGAGGAGTCAGAGTTCACTTCGGCGGCAGCGGTGAAGGCTCGGAAGAGCATGGAGATTGAAATAGAGGACTTGCATATCCAAATGGAGGACGTGGCCAAAACTAAGATGTCGGTGAGTTTTGACTTTCTGCTATGTGTCTTGAGGACGCAACATAACTGTACTAACTGTGTTTGAATCATTCACTTGAGTAGGCTTGAAAGTTTTTGTGTGTTGATGCTCAATAAAGTGCATTTCTAGATAATGAAATATAACTACCCTTTTTCATCTCACAATGCAGAAACCGTTTTTTTAATTAGAAAAAAAAGGAAACAGTTGATGTAAATTTTTCCATACCTTTCTTTTAATGAGCAAATGAAAACAACAAACAATATTTAATTAATGGACGGCTTTGCCCATCAACTTCCACTCTTAATAATGCAGCAGGGTTCTAACATTAATATGCGTGCATCATCAAGCCATGGTGGGAAATTAAAATAATAAATGCCCTTTGGCATATATCTGATTTCAACATTTTGCTCTAATGGATAAATAAGCTTTGTCGAATGTTTTTTTTTTTCTCTCCATCTGCTCATTAATGGCTGTCTCATGAGAGTACCGCCTGCATGTCAGACTCGTAGACTGAGGATGTTTGTGTCTCTGGGGACGACACACGGAGTGCTGTGCTGCCTGTGCTTTGCTTGTTAATTGCTGCATTTATGGCGAGGGAAGGTCTTGTAAATGTTTCAGATTAGAAAATGCATATTGAGGGCCTGAGTCCACCCTCTTTCTCTGAACACAGAGGATGAACTCTAAATAGGACATCACCAGTACGCTGCGCTGGCTGCTCTTTTCCCTGCCTAAATGAGCCAATTGATTATCTCCAATTGGTCTCATCCTCCAGCCAGAGTGCCTTGTCCAGATTGTGTTTCATTGCCATCAGATGAGATTCCAGGACTGCCGCGGCCCAGCCAACTAATGACCATTTATCATATTCAATAGCTCATGAATAAACCCTGTCATTCTATACTAAAAATGTGTGTGTTCCCTCCTCATTTCGTCCTTCAGTTGGAGGAGCAGGTAAGCCGTCTGCAGAGAGAGAAGAACGACCTGCAGTCTCGCATGGAGGAGGATCAGGAGGACATGAATGAGCTGATGAAGAAACACAAAGCTGCAGTTGCCCAGGTAACCTGACATGTCTAACACCTCAGTGAACAGTTGGAAAGCCTCGGAAATATGAATTCCTTTGTCATCAATTCTCAGACCAAGATCGGACAAAAATAGTGTAATTTCTTTGATTTTTTTTTTTTTTTTTTGTATCTAGTTTGTGAAGTTGTGGGGTACCATCGCTAACATTGACATTCTGTTCATTTCTGCATGTTTAAGGAGAGTGGCTTTGAGGTTTGGAGGACATATTCCCCTCTAAACTCAGTGTGTGCTCTGCAATCAGGGTGATGCAATCTGTTCTGCAGCAGATCACATGACAAATGATTTGGCACAGACGCTCAATGTTCATTAACCATTTACATTCATTTTTTTTTTTTTTTTTACAGATAACTGAAACATACATCGACACTATTCCTCTCTCTCACACACATACTGTATATACCCTAATTCTTAGACTATTAACTGTGTGTGTGTGTGTGTGTGTGTGTGTGTGTGTGTGTGTGTGTGTGTGCTCTAGTCTGCCAGGGACTTGAACCAGATCAGTGACCTGCAGGCCCAGCTGGAAGAGGCTACAAAGGAAAAGCAGGAGATCCAAGAAAAGGTACAATGAAGTATTCAAAAAGCACCACAGCAGCTTGCCAGGAACCCTGCCTTGACACTTCTCTCTGATTATCGTGACCAAGAAAAAAAAAAAAAAACTCAGTTTTTTGGCAGCTTTCTTCACAAAATTGCAATGCAATTTCCATTTAAATAGTAGGAATCAGCTTAGAGTCAAGGGGAGAAATTGTCCTTCTGCATTGCAGTCGTCATATTTAAAGGAAGGGTCATGTACATAAACTCGGCAGCTTGTTTCCATGGTTAAACCAATTAGATGAAATAAAAGCACTTACTCTGGTTCTTTCAACGTTTAGCAATCAACTTGGTGCCGCAGATTCTATCTCAGTGATTTCTATCATTTGTGGTCTTTATTTGGTTCATTGTAATGCCAATGCATTGTTTGATTTAAAAAGAGGACCTGTTGTGTTTTACGCCTTTTTTTCATGTGTTACAAACCCCAACGTCCACACTGCTCCTAAATGGCCTGAAACGCCTCGCTTGAAGTCCCGCCTTTTTATTTTCGTAATGTGGTGATGTTACAAAGCAAGAAATTTAGCGGCTAGTTTGGCATGCCCTCAACAAAGCAATTTAGAGCGCAGCAGGGGCAGAGTCTGAAGGGTTTGGTTTGGTTCACCAATCACAGAGTGGGCCAGCTGACCAATCAGAGCAAACTTTGTTTCAGGAGAGAGTGACAGGAGCTCAAACAAAGTTTAGGTACTGCGGCACAGCGGGTATGAGAAAAATAAAGTTTTTTTTAAAGCAGTTCTAGCACATACTTATTTTCAAGTATGAAAATGAAAATAAACACAAGAAGTCCTCTTAAAATAACACAAATTTCTCAGAGAAATGAAAAGATGGCAGCCTTGTTTCTGTATGTCGATAGAATAGACAAAACCCTGAAGATGCCATTTTACTCTCAAACATAATAAAAGGCCCTCATAACTGACGCCCACAGCAGCGTCATATAGACAAAGTGTCAAATTCCTGCTCCACAGTACGTGACTTTTGTATTTGCTAGTTGGCTTGCACACTCTCACACTGCACTACTATATCAAGACAAGTGGCCCAGACGCATTCATCTGTGTGCCTTTTGTGTTCTTCCAAGTGCAATGGCCTACCTACATGAACATTTAATACACACTTACACATTTATTAATGCGCCCTTTGTCCATATGGAGTTTTGTGCTGTGTTGATGCAGAGTCCATCCATTACTTTTTCAAGACCACAGCTTTCTGCACTGTGCTCTAAGGCATGAGTAATGGCTGTAGTTATGTGCTTTTTATTAACAGACAGAAACAAGGGGAGGACTGATTGTTGTTTTGGTTGGAGTGTTTCCGCTTACAAAGAACTGATACTAGCAAGCTAACTAGTCATGCATGGCCCTTAAATTGAGGTTGACCTTTGACATGCACATTCATGTAACCGTAATGAGATCCTTTCTTCATTCAGCACCATCATCAGGTCAAAATTTTGATTAATGACAAAATAGTGTACCTGCATAATCCCCTTCTGCCTCGGTTCTACTTTGTGTTTAATGCTAATTTGCAAATGTTAGCATGCTAACACACCTAAATGAGACAGCCAAAGTGGAAAACATTAAAGCTCAGGTTGGTAATCTTGAGAAACTAGCAAGAGTACGCTGGATTTAAAAAAAAATCCAACCAAAAAGCCAAGTGTTGCCAACTTCTATCCAATGAAAGCAGCTTGAAGCACTAGCTCCAAAAGTCATGAAATCTAGCAAGAAAGTCACCAATTCAGCAACATTGACAGTCCATCCATTCAGGTCTCCCTCCAAATCCAGTCCCCCAAAATTACTATTATTCACGTAGACAACAAATATGGCTATTGTTAGCACTCACAGCTGTCAAGCTAGCTGCTTGTGGAAGACTCTGGTGATGTGCAATGAGCGTACAAGCAGAGGTTGCATAAAAAGGTCGGTAGGTAGGCAGGACATCCATTCATTTCACGCGGGCTGAATGAAATAATTAGACAGGCTTATAGAGTGCTCCATGGATGACACATTTTTGTAGGCCAACCAGAAAGTTAGCATCAACCCTGGGTTACCTCGACCAAAAGTCAATGGGATTTTTTTTTTTTATTATTGCAGAACATAAGCTCTGTGGCAAACAAATGTTTATAATACTTACACAATTTTCACAAATGAACAACACTTAAGATGTTTAAATACAATCGCCAGAAGCCAAAATGACTATGAATGAACACCACGATCGCCTTTGCCGAGTATACACAATGAAGCTGTAAAGGTGGTCAAGATGATGTGATGACGTTTAGTAGTCTCATTTAACCGCTTGTTAACAACCACCTTTTTTTAAAGACAATGTTGACATATTTTATGTTGTAGAACAAAATGTTTGAATCTCTTAAGTTTATGCTAACAAGAGACCTTATTTTGCACATCTAACTAAAAACCCATTCAAATAACACACCGACTTCCAGATGAGGGAAATAGAAATGCTAAAATGCTAACTCATTTCTAGATTTTCAGACGCACATCTAACTAAAAACTCATTCAAATAACACACCGACTTCCAGATGAGGGAAATAGAAATGCTAAAATGCTAACTCATTTCTAGATTTTCAGACTCATTGCTGGAGCACTTGGTTACCATCCTGTGACAGTCACCTTTTTGGCAGAGCATTCGATTTATTTATTGCTGTCGGGATGTGATGAGAATTTCAACAAATATAACAAAAATGTTTTTGGAGAAAATTACCAACCCTACCTTTAAACCTGCTAAACATTCCATGTTCATTGTGAGCATGTTAGCATATTGCATAACTGGCTTCCAACTCACTCACTCCACTAACGGCTTTGTACTTGAATCATATGACTTTCACTAACTTGGAGCTGCACCATCCTCATCTAATTTAGTCATATTTCTGGGCTGATTGGTTGAGTTGTCAGCTAAATGATGGAGGCTCTGCGTAAATGTGGATTCATGTGGTAAAAAGGTTAATGCATCTGATTCAGGCCTGCGTTGATAATAGTACTTTCATAATAGTGCTTTTATAATAATAGCTTAGTTTTTCTGATGGAGCACTATTTGTTCAAGGGATAACCTCTAACATGTCATGTGTGTCACATGTTAATGCATGCACATTTTCTCTGTTGATGCATTTGTTTGCAAAATGAATTTCTTCTGGGCTATTAAAGTTTAATTCACCGAGTATATGGCTAGTCTGCATGCACATTACACACACTGAGGCTCAGAGTAACTGGACTTTCAGAGGGCGTCTTCCTTGAAGTGTTGACGTGCAGTAGACTAAACAAATACAACCACCTGCCTTGAACATAATGTGTTTAAACGTAATTCCACTAAAGGACAGAATTGAGCTCTTGCCACCTTCAAACAGCACACAGTGTTTCTATTAGATTAAGCTATATGCGTGCCAAAGCTTTGGTCCACTTAGTTATACGCAAAGCCCACCGATCAGAATAGTTTTTGGCTACACTAGAGACACAGCAGGCTGTAAGGCATTG
The DNA here is from genome assembly GCA_947000775.1 of Pterois miles. Classification (NCBI taxonomy): domain Eukaryota; kingdom Metazoa; phylum Chordata; class Actinopteri; order Perciformes; family Scorpaenidae; genus Pterois; species Pterois miles. Next base: position 15,680,033 of record CAMQGK010000052.1, on the reverse strand, counting down.
TTAAAACCTGCAAGAGACGGCAGTGATAGCCATCTAAAGCATCTGACCTTGAAGTGGTTATCTCATCCCCACTAGGAGGGGAAACTGGCTTCTTTAGTAATATCAAAGGAGAGCTCCAAATCCTCCTTGTCTCAGATGCAAAGTCCCCCCATTAAGTACCGTGCTGCCTTTTGGGCCAGTTTTGTTGGGACGTATCTTTCTTCCTTTTATCAGTTACGAGAAAACGATTCAATTGGAACAAACGTGCTTTGCATGAAGCCATGCTCTATCCCAAAGCCTGTGAAATTACCGGGACTCCCTGTTACTCAGTCTGAACCACAAGCTCTTCTTTTGACCATTCGTGGTAGATTCAAGGGCTTATCTAAGAGCTCGTTATGCAGGCTTGATACACAATATTTACATATGCCGAGATGGATTAAATTTACTCAAAGGGTGAAAAAGTGAACATTAATTTAGTTTTAATACATACACAAGAACAGCGCAAAGTAGTCCGTACTTTAGAGGAAAAGCAGAGGTCAAGAAGGAGGTGTGCAGTCAGTCCTGCACCTAAGGGAGCCACTGTGTGTGTTTATATGTATGTTTGTGTTACTCCTCACAGATTCATTCGCTGCAGAGCCAGCTAGAGTTCCAAGAACAGTCCATGGTAGAAAAGTCTCTGGTGTGCCGTCAAGAGGCCAAGATCCGAGAGCTGGAGACCAAGCTGGAGTACGAGAGGACGCAGATCAAACGCTTGGAGGTGAGATGTTCCTCTGTGTCTTGTAAATTACATGCTTTGTGGATATATAAATTCAAGTTTTCTTTTCTATTTATGTTGAGTTGCTTTATCTTCCATAGATCCATATCTTAGTTTAGGATTGTCCTTGACAAAAAAAAAAGCCTTATTCAACTTAAGGGTGGCCCACACTAAAAGATTTTTCAAATCTTAAAAGATTTTGAAAATGTGAGAGACCCCACACATAGCGACAATTATTGGGAGGAGCTCAAAAATGGCTTAATGCTCATGTAGTGTGTGCCCCAGATTAGCCAACATTAGTTAACATGCGTTTTTGTAGACAAATCTATTACTTGATTTAAGTTTCTCCACAAAGAATGACACAAAAGCACCACTTTAAAACTCGTGATTGCCAGAAATGTGCTCATAAGTTTCTTGGAAAAAAAAGCATTTAAAAAAGACTAACTGACTAAAGAAATTGTTGTTGACTAAAACCAAAACAACTGATTAGTCGACTAATTGACTAAGAGGGGGCAGCCCTATTTTATTTGCTGGTTAAGAAAAGCATCCACCAGGAAATAAATGTTTTGATTTGTAACTGAGGAAAATACAATGCTTTTGGGTTAGGGATGAATATTTTAGGAGACTTTTGTATAGACAAGTCCACTCAGTCCACCTCGAATCCTCCCCAGAGCCTGGTGGGTCGCCTGAAGGAGAACCTTGAAAAGTTGACAGAGGAGAAAAACCAACGCATCGCTGCAGAAAACAGGGAGAAGGACCAGAATAAACGAATGCAGAGGCAGATAAGAGACATGAAAGAAGAAATGGGAGAGCTGTCCAAGAAGGAGAGCGAGGCGAGCCGGAAGAAGCATGAGTTGGTAAGGCTTTTGGTTGCTGGGGGAGACCTGATACGATTCACACTCAGCTCACACTAGAGAAGGGTAACCACGCTTCTTCTGTGCTGTGATCCATTCTTCAGGAAATGGACATCGAGAGCTTAGAGGCGGCGAATCAGAGCTTACAAGTGGACCTTAAGCTGGCCTTCAAGAGGATAGGTGACCTACAGGCGGCCATAGAGGACGAGATGGAGAGCGATGACAATGATGACTTAATCAACAGGTACGGCACAGCTGTAACCTCCTACAAAAAGGATGATACAACTGCCTTTCCTTCAGTAGTTCTGTAACGTGTACTTGATACATTAGGGGATACTGTGCTGTAGCTAGAGCCCCGAAAACAAAGTTATCTTGCTGCAAGAAACTCATAAAATGAGTTTTTTTAAAAGTAGCCTGTCAATCACAACTTGTATCCTTTCATTCTCTGTCTCCCACATCTTCCTACATCAATTTCTGTCTAACCTTTTTAGTACACCGTGAGTCATACTACACTTTGTCTGTTCTCCAAATACTTCTCATGCGGTTCCCCCGCTTCTGATCTTTTGTCTCTGCGCCGGTTTTTCCCTGTTTGGTTACTCCTTCCCTCTTTGCAGAGGGGTTGAGGGTTATGCTAGCTCTGAGCCCACTGAGGTAAACACTGACTGCAGTAATACAGACCTCTAAATAAAGAAGACACCACACACACCAGCTCTGTATGAGAAGAAGGAGTTTATTTACACTGCTTTACAATGGATAGTTATTTTATGTACATGTGTACGTGTTAAACTATTTATTTGTGGTTATCGCAGCTGGTCCTCTTTTTGCACTGTTGCTTGTGTATCTCACCTTCTCTCTTTTTTTCCCTTGTTCCCTTTTTTTCGGTGTTTTCCACACCCCTGGCAGTTTGCAAGACATGGTGACAAAATATCAGAAAAGAAAGAACAAAACGTGAGAATAAAAAAAAAACATCCTTTGTTTCTGTAGTAATGCTTGTTTGCAAGTTTGTTTTTTTTTTTTCCCTCACCCACCACACGAGAGAATGATGTGGTATTCCTTATCCTCTCAGCTTGTGTTGTTTACAATAATACCGTGAGGAGAAGTCTTTTTAAATAGCATGGAAAGCTGCATCTCTGTGGTATACGTCTCTGATAAAAGCTGTGCTTAAAGGATGACCCCGGTGTTTCATTTAGCTTCATTTCATTTTGTGCCGTGTGCCGAGGTGTCTGTACACAGACGGCCTAGTTGGGAGATTTCAGTGCTTGTTTTTCTACCTTCACAGCAACAAGAAGTTATTTGAAAAATCTGATGGCACACAGAACACTTTGCAGAATGTTAGAGGAAATGTGAACCAGAGTGGTAAATAGACTATGACTCTAAATGACACCGGCTTTCTCCTTTAAGCGAGAGAAAATATGACCCTGATGAAAAACAGCAAAGTGTTACAGACCTGTGGTGATACTGCATCATTGTCTCGCAATACTTTTCAATCAGAAATTCACAGCCTCATCATGCTTTCGTTTGGATCAGTGGATTTCTTTTAACTGTCTTCTGATCCTCTGTGGGTTTACCAGAGCACATGCAACGAGTCCACATCTCACTGAGTTTGTACGAGGGAATACTCTGCAGATTATTTTCATTTTATGAGTCCATGCAAAATCAAAAATATAATCCATCCACCAATTATCTGTAATTTCTTATCCTATCCGATCCCAGCTGATATTGGGTGAAGGCGGGGTTCACCCTGGACAGGCCGCCAGACTATCACAGGGCTGAGACATAGAAATAGACAACCATTCACACTAATATTCACACTGAGGGGCAATTTAGAGTCAACGATTAACCTGCATGCCGTCGGATTGTGGGAGGAAGTCAGAGAAAACCCACGCTAACACAGGGACAACATGTAAACTCCACACAGAAGGGCCCGAAGCCAGGTTCGAACCTGTGACCTTTTTGCCGTGAGGCGGCAGTGTTAACCACTTCACTGTAAGTTGTTTGACATTTTGAATGAAATACCTTAAATTAAAGTGGCAGTCCTTAAGATTGCAGTCCTGGCTGATTTAGCGACACCCTGTCCCCTTGTGGTTTAATACTACAGCCTCCAGAATACTGTTGGCAGCAGAACAGACTATAATAATACAGTCAGTCAATAATTGGCCTTTTTCCACCACTGTGATCAACCGTGATCTAATTTGTCTGCGAATAGCTAAAGTAGTTGGTGACCTCACTAAAAATTTGTAGGTGTGCAGCCTGCAGCTCCTCATCTAACTGCTCATTGTGTTGTTCCATTACTCCCTACAATATTACAAACTGATCTGCTGATAACCAAAATGAACGTTGTCTTTGTTTTTTTCGTACTTTGATGAATAATAGCGGTCAGTGTCAAGGTCACTAACAAACATGTTGCATTTCCTGTGACTTCTTCATAGTAAAAGTCAACTTGTGTTTCACCGGTTAAACCTGTAATTGGCAGAATGTTTTTGGCATCATTGAGCTAAAATCTCATAATAACCTTTCAGCATATTGTAATTCAAGTGTTCTGAGGGAAAACTAGACTTCTGCACCTCCTCATGGCTGTTTTCAGGCTTTAAAAAAATATATAGCCCTCCGGTCTTTGAAATCTTGCTGATACCATTAGGAGCACCAGAGGACATTGGAAGACAGAGGCATGTGATTTTTTTTTTTTTTTCAGAGTACTGTCAGGATATACTGACCATTTTATAAAAATAACTTTTTTAACCATATTTGCTCCATTTGTACTCATTACAACTTTAAATTACTTCATTGTGAAGCTGCAGCAGCAGGAAATGTTCAGTTTGCATTAGCAGTAACTAAATACATCATTTTTAACACAGGAATGTTGCCACGGTTCGTAATCCTGCACATATATAGTTTGAAAATTTGTGTTTGGTGGTTGTTGGTGTTTGTTGTTACAGTGCCAGTTGGCATTGTATTTTACATCATTGGAAAGCCTGTTTATTTACCTCCACAATGATGTCCAACTTGTAAGGATCATGCATTTTTGGGATGAGCAGCACAGCTGATTATGTGGGTAACGCCCAAGTGAAATTTGCTAAAATTCTCTGCCAATGCTAAACAGTGTATTCTCCTGTTGGTACCGACTTGTTTTGAGCTCCAGGTGCTGCCAATCAGGTGCCAAATCATCCAATGTCAAAATCATGTCAGAGAAGAGATGAGGAGTTTTGTTTTGAAACTAAATTTTGAACTGAGCCATGTCAGTGTTGTAAAAGCTGACTTTTGAAAATGAAACAGATCACTTTGTGATCCTGTGGTCTTGTGATGCCTGATTGGCAGCACCTGGAGCTCAAAACAAGACTCAATCCCAACAGGAGAATACACTGTTTAGTATTGGAAGAGAATTACTACCCACATAATCAGCTTGCTGCTCATCCCACAAATGCATGATCCTTACAAGCTGGATATCATTGTGAAGGTAAATAAACAGGCTTTCCAATGATGTAAAATACAATGCCAATTGGCACTGTAACAGCAAACACCATAACCACCAAACACAAATTTCTTTTACTTTTTTTCTGGGCTAATAAATATTGCAACGCTTTCAACAGTGGGCCATGGGCTCAATTACCAGTGTGATAACTTCTTCTGCAATAGTGACTTCATTTATTTCAATGAAAATCTCCCAAGATTGCCACTTTAAGATGACTTGATTTACTTAAATTTAAGTCAATTTACTGATTGTTTTTGTCTGTTGGCCTTAGTTTAGCCACCATATTGTAGTAGTTTTTCTACTCCTGGACATTTGTTGCATAATGTCTTTTAGTTACAGATAAGAAATGGGAAGAGCAGGGACTGGGATTTTTCTGTTGAAATGACTGCAGAACAGCCTGAAAACAAACTAAAAAAAGATAACATACGCAACCTTTTGCAAAAAATAGAACTAAATACATGTAGCATTGCTGGTAGTAGCTCTACATACATTAGGGATTTTAGTATAGCTGTCTTGCATCGGAGGCGAGTTAAAAAAACACACAAGATGATGAATTGAAGAATGACTCAGGAGGCAGAAGCTCATGCAAAAAAGGCAGTGGTTTTGTTAACCAAACACCACAATGAAACAGAGGAGAGTAAGAAAAGCCCCAGGAAAATTAACAGAGAGCAAAAACGTATTGGGAAAGAGCACAGCTTCACAGCAAGCTGCTACCACCAGCAACTCCCCCACAGTCACTGCCTAAGTGGATTTTTATAGCCCTTCTGGCTCCACCCTAATTGGACCGGACCATTGCATGGAAGTTAGGGAAACCAGCAAGGGAAAATCCCACTGAAACCTGATCCGAACAGAAACAACAAAAAATTTCAATGTTAACAATATTTGGGGCAGGATAGGATAAACTTTTTAAAGAAGAGGAAGACACACTGAGCCCTCCTCTTCCTTCTCAGCCCAGATTACCAGTGGCCACAATGAGTAAGAAAAAAGGCAAAATCACATCAGTTACAAAACATCACCGTGGTTAATACAAACTGCACAGACAAGCACATAAATGTGGCTATGGAAAACTTATTTCAATTCATGTTTTATTGGTTAACTTACAAATAAACCAACTAATTGATGGCTCCACCCCTAGCTAGGCACAGGTGGCCTGACTCAGCCTGATAACAGTGATTGCAATCTGGGCCTGTGGAAAAGGTAAAGAGGGATAATTTTTCACAACAGAGATTTAAGTATTTCATGAAGAGATGATCTGCATTGGGCCCCTTGACACAAACTTAGCGTGGTGGGAGTAACTTCCCTGTGCTCTGGAAGACCTGAAGCGTGACTGTGTGAGTGACGCTTGTGACTGTGAAAATGATTGCAGCACGGCTGTCTGTCCACGGCTGCACAGTCAGCAAGTGTTGCAAGACAGTGATGGCACCAGTGTGCTGCTGAAATGTTTTTTTTTTCACCCAAAATCTCTGCTGTTGATTTCCGTGCATGAAAAATACTCCACTAATTCAATCTCATTTCATAGTGCTGTGACACAGTTAACTTTAAAATACAAATGTTCACCTTGTCTTGCTTGTAAAATGCATTGATTGTGAATGTTAATCATGTTCTTTTGACTGACTGAATCACATTTTCTTTCATTTTGTACTTAATACGCTGAAAAGAATCTTTGTGGCATGTTAAATAATTTAAACCTTCATCAGAGCGTAATAAAGAAATGGAGTCTTCAGTTTGTAGCGGATATACCCGTCCATAATTTAACCTCTGATTGCTTTTTCACAGAGACATGGCATTGCGCTCTTTATGCTCTTTGTTTTTCTTACCCATTTTTCATCAGACAACCCACGTGTATCAACGCTCCGCTTCTCTTTTTGTGCAGCTCGAGGAAAAGAGCGTCGTCTTTCAGCGTTATTTAATTGCATTTTTCCCCTCCTTTGACATCATTGCATTAGCAGCATGGGTGAACAATAATGGGGAAGGTGATTTTATTTTCTTCTAATTATGAAGTAGATTTTCCAGATGATTTACATTACTATTCAATATTTTTGTACTCAATGCTTCAAAAACAGAGGTTACAATAGCTGTATTATTATTATTATTATTATTATTTGTAGGGGGAGGTAATAGAAGCTCCCATTACAGACTGCAGCAGGCTATGTTAAAGTGCGGGGGTTACATACAGTATAATGTAGGACTGTGCAGTGTGTATAGTAAAAGCTTTCATCAGTTTGAATTGGTTGACTGGAATGGTTGCATTTGTTTTTTACCTTTAGTGCTAATAATCCTTGATGTGATGAATTACATCTCATAGTGCAACATATTCTCATACAACATATGATATCTTACAAAAAAAGTTATTCCTGGTTTTCTTTAATTTTCCTAGAGATGTGCAACAACACCTGTCACTTTACGCTTGTTCTATACATGCAGTCTTTTCAAAATAAACTTCCATCTTCACAGGAAATAACCCCCTCAGGTAAAGGCAATGAAATGACTTTAGGTTTAGGATAAGATTTAGACTTAGTTCGGTTAAGGCAACACAACTACTTAGTTAGGCTCGGGAAGAGATTGACTAAGTTAGGTTTAGGCAACACAACTACTTAGGCTCAAGAAAAGATCGACTGAGTTAGGATTAGGCAACAATACTACTTAGTTTTAGGAAAGATTGACTTAGTTAAGTTTAGGCAACACAACTACTCAGTTGTAAGAAAGATCAAGTGGTTAACTACTTAGTTAGGCATAGGAAAATATTGACTAAGATAGGATTAATCAACACAGCTACATAGACTTATGAAAAGATTGTGGTTTTAACCCCAAAAGAGGCGTTACTTAAGTATGCAAGATATGTGGCAAATCAACGTTGACTTTTGGTTTCACACGGGATACAAATGCCAGTCTCCTGGACGGAAGTCCGGTGTTGTTGACCCACCCGTCCACCCCTTCCTCCTCCCTACACAGCTTTCACCACTCTTTATATTTCCTGGTTCACGACTATGTGAATTGCACACACGAGTTACAGTGCATTACTTTTCATATGGATAACTATTACCGGTGTATGAGAAGAGCTGCATAGCGTGTACAGTATTCTATTAACATAAATTGATGCCCTGTGCTTTTTAATCAATATATAACTGGTTCATATTGAACAGACACCTTAAAAATGTGGTTTTGGTACCACCAAGTGCTAAACCGATAGACCCAAGCAATACAAGATTTGATGCTGAGTCTAAGCATCTGTGACAAAGATTTACAACCAGTGCAGGCCAATTGTCAGAAGCTATTAATGTTCACTTCTAAATTCTCAGGGCTTGTTTGTATCCACGAGCCTCAGGACTGGTTAGCTACCAGTGTGAGGCCAAGGACAAATCGCTTGTGACACCATTTGCACAGCACTCAATTGCAAGCCACCTTTTATTTTGTATGTGTGTGGAAAGAGGGAGATAATTTCGCTGTGGGCTGGGTTTCAGTATTTTGTTGTGTGGTATATCATGTTATAAAAGTCACAGCATCACAGAAATGACAAATGGACAGTGTGTGTAATCAACTTCTAGTATTAAATGAAGCTATTATCTTGTTTTGCTGGGCGTTTATTGCTTATATTTAGCATGCGATAGAGAAGAGAGGCAGCGGGAAATAAAGGGGTGATATAATAGCTGAACTTACAATTTGAGCTTGCTGCCTCTCTCAAACTCTCAAACTGCTCAAATGAGTAGGGTTTTCAGTAGAAGATAATGTAATCAGGCCATTTTGTCCCCCTAGTATCATCATTACCTCCCCACCAGAAAGCCTGGGCCCATAAGGTTGATGATGAGAAAGTTAAATGCGTTAATGCTCTTAGAAATCTTGAAAGCCCGAATACCCTTCAGTCCAAGAATCTGAGGCTTCTTTATGTCTGGGCTCAGTCCCTTTGCGATGCTCACACACCACCGGCACCACCAACTAGCTTTTAGGCAGACTATCAAAAAAATAAGAAGGGAGCAGAGAGGACACTTTGTTCTCTGAGAAAACATGACTGAATGTGTGACACAAAGCTTGGCAACAAAAGAAATGGTGCGCTGTTCACTGGGAGACCTACATAGATGGATATGTGGACAAATGATAGAGATCGGCAGTCTGGCTGTCATCGCCACACCTCTTTGAATATTGTATTTGCTTCTTATAAGCATTTTCCCAACATTTTTGCAACACGTCCCAAGGCTCAGATAGATAAGCTTGTCCAAGAATGAAGGGCTGAAAGTGAAAAATTGCAACAACAACCCTGCTGTCATCTTTGCTATTGTTTGCCCTGCTCAGTCCGTTCTCATGCACTGTTCGCAGCTATACCTACGGAAAGTAATGCTGCACTGTAATTCGTCTATATCCCACGAAAAACAATTTGTTTGTAATCCACATAATCGTGAACCAGGAAGCATAAAGACCTACAAAACAGCATGTAGGGACAAGGTCGGAGTGGACGGGTAGGTCAAAAAACATCAGACTTTACTTGAGTACGTAATTTACTTTTGGAGGTATTTTAACCCAAACCACAATATTTTCCCAAATCGAACTATGTTGTTTTGTTGCCTAACCCTGTCCACGTTGTTTGCTGTGAAGACGGAAGTTTATTTTGAAAAGACTGTATGCAGGTAACAGTTGGAAATTGACACGTGTGTCACATATTGCCAGACATTCATAGGAAATTGCTCAAAGAATGAGAAATAAGTGTTTTGTAAGATATCATAGAAACCATTGTTTGACAATATGTGATTTGTTGCCTAAACCTAGCCAAGTTGTTTCCTATGAAGACAGAAGTTTAGTTTGAAAAGACTGTAGGCATGTAATTTGTAGAAATCAATGTGTTGATGGACATTTGTAGGAAAATGCACAAAAAACGAGGAATAACTTTTGTATGTGGATATGTTGCCTTGCTGTACTATGTTAACCAAAAACTAGAATGGAATATATCATTTTTCACAGAAACGTAGTTTAGGCCTTCTGAACATCTGGATCTCATATGTATCAACGTAACATCAGTCTGAGAAATGTGAAAATTCATTTTCACACATCATGCAGCCAAAGAAGCCAGTGTATGTAGCACTGAAGTTGTAAGCAGTGCATGCATGATGAGAGTATTGACTTAGAGGTTATGTCACTCTACCTTCCTCTTTCTCACCAATTCCTGTCACATTAACCCTCCAGTACAATGGGATGTGTAATTCAGAAAATTGACCATGGATTTGGAATGAATGAGGACTGACCTTATCCAGGTGGGATCTACTGAGCTTTTTCAATGGAAACTTCAGGTCTCTGTATATTGATTGTTATGTCAAGCGTGGGGCCCACGGGGGCTGTCTCATGGCTCCACTCCAATAACAATCACCAGGAGCAGGTGACATGCCACACAGATGCTAGCAGCCCAGAAGAAGCCAAACAAATTCATTATGCCTAAACCAGCATCTTCATCTACATTCTGCCTAGATCGCTCATCTGCGTCTGTGGAACATTCTGCTGAAAAAACATCTTGATTGTGTTATTATTTTATCACATAATCATGCCTGTCTGTGGCCTGTGATTGTCTTGCATTATACTGACCTTTTAAATATTGTAAGAGAAGGAAGCTTGTGATATGTGAAAACTAATCATTATTATGCCTGTGTAAATCCTGTGATGGTACACTGCATAGAATATTCACATGACAAGTCATTTAGTCAAATTTTGTGTCTGAAAAGCTGCCTAAATTGAGTCTAAACTGTTGCACAGGGTAGATTAAAGAGGACCTATTATGTTCATTTTCAAGTGCATACTTGTATTGTGCGTTTCTACGAGAGCATGTTTACATGATTTGACATTCAAAAAATGCTTTATTTTTCTCATACTAGCTTTTCTGCAGCACATATTTTCACTTTCTCTCTGAAAGGCTTTGCTTGAACATAAAAAAAAAAAACCAGTCTGCTCTGATTGAACAGCTGGTTCACTGCTCTGATTGGTCAGCCAATCCAAACTCCACTCCACCTCCGCTCTAACTAGCTTTGTTTGAGGGCATCCCAAACTAGCCGCTAGGCAGGTATTATGTAGTTGTGTTACTTGGTGACATCACCACATTACGGAAGAAAAGGCGGAACTTCAAGCGAGGCGTTTCAGGCAGTTAAGCAACAGCGCTACTGTGGGGGAGAGGAACTCCCTTTTGGTGTGGACTCGGCATAATAGGTCCTCTTTAAGGCTGCTGTTTTTAATAATATCAGTAAGCTGACTTGGGATTTAGGAAAATTGTTAAAAGAAGTTGATCTGCATTTTTAAATAAAGGGTTTCAGTGCAAGATTTTTGCTCTTGGAAGATGTAAAAATGACTTGTTAAGATGAATACTTTTGCTGTGTTGTTTTAGAATCAAATTCTAGCCGATTCTGTTTCTTCACAGTGGGGAAGAGACGGAAACGGATTCCGAGGTGGAGGACCGTGTGGATGGAGTTAAGTCTTGGCTTTCCAAGAACAAAGGCTCCACCAAGACCCTGTCAGATGAGGGAAGTCTGAAGAGCACCAGGTTAGTGAGCCCACATTACAGATAACTATGTACATGCCCGTGGTGACAGAGTGATAAAAGTGTACCAGCCTTAAAAAGGCCCAAGATTACCTGGGGCAGTTTGCAACACAAGGATGGGTATTTCATGTGATTAGGTGTCATCTCTCTCTCTCAGTAATCTGTCCAATGACAGGAGGTGGAACAGGAAAGCGGCTGCTGTCAAATTTATTGAAGTGGCCCGTGGCCAGTTGGCACGCCTGCTTAATGACGTCTCTGCCACAGATAGATAGATCTCCTCGCTGGTTGATTGCTTCACTTTCTACAGTGTATACTGTACATAACAGCAATAGACTTGACTGGTCCCAAGGACAAAATAAAAATGACAAATGTAGTATTCTGTCAAGGTATCATATCTCGCATACAGCTGAAAATGGCAACAACTTATAATTTCTTAAGTATGTGGAAATATGATTTTTTTTTCCCTTTTTGTCTCCTGTTGGTTGTCTCTGGTGTCAATTTAATCACATAAACCTTTAGATATGCAGCAAATGCAGATACCAAGGAGGTGAAGGACGGTAAGGAGAAGATGAATGATGGAAGTAAAGACGGGAAAGAGGTAGAGCAGAACAGATCGGTGTCTGTCATGAGTTCCTTAAGCTACAGGAAGCGTTCCAACCTGAAAGACTCCATAGGAGGGACGGGCGATGAGAGCTCCTTGTTTAGCACTCTCAAAGAACAGCCAGACGCGCCAGACCAAGCCTCCATTCGCAAAGCCAAGTCCAAGTCTGGAGCACCCCCGGAGGATTGGAAGAAGAGCCAGGGGCAGGAAGACTTGGACGAGAAAGGCTCTGTCATCTCTCTGGCCTATTCCGAAGCCACCAGCAGAGCCAGGAAAGGCCTGGAGTCCCGCTGGACCTCCCGCAGCAGCCCAGAATTCGAGAAGGACTCTGTAGTGTCATCTGTGGCTCCCAGCAGGATGTCCACCAGGAGGAGCATGTTGGACATGGATGATGATGATAACAAGTCAACTATCAGCAGCGTGAGCCGCTCCAGCCCCCGATCGCTGCATCGCAGCAGCTCTTGGAAAGACGAGAGACGCAGCAGCTCACGTCTGTCCCTTGCCCGCAGCTGTGGCCTCAGTGAATTCGGCCTGCGTGTAGACGATGACGATGATGACGATGATGGCCATAGTGTGACTTTTACCGAAGGGGGGGACGTCGTCTATCAGTCCCCGCTCCCTCAGTCGCAGCTTTTCCACCCCGACCCAGCCACGCCCCTCCTCAGATGTGCCAGATTCATCTGACATTAAGACGGTCACCCACCGCAACTACTTGGACCCAGACTTGGAGGCTGCCATCAATAAGGTGTTGAGCTTTAAACCCATTAAGTTCAAGCGCAGCAAACTCGATGAGTCCAGTGGCGAGGAAGAGGATGAGAAGAAGGGGCTAGGAAGCGACGACAGCAGGAAGAGGGGAGAAGAAGAGGGGCTGGGCTGCAGCACAGCCAGCCTGCTTCGCTCCTCATCAGGGTCTGCTCTAGACTACAGCAACCGACCGTCCAGCACCCTGAGCACCAGCAGCTCCCGCAGTCGAAAAGATAAAAAAAGCAAAGCCTCCCTGTCTGACTCCTCCTCCTCCTCAGATGACTGTCACAGCAGAAAGGGCTCAAGGGGGAAGAAGGGCAAGAAGTCCAAGAAGAGATCTAAGAAGAAGCAAAGTGAGTCTGAGGATTCCTCCTCCTCTTCCTCAAAGTCATCCTCTTCCTCTTCCTCCGACTCTACCATCTCCTACCGCAGCTCCAGCAGTGTCAAAAGGGCCCCGAAGCAACCATCTGATGATGACGAGCAGGAGCCTCCAGGGCGTAGGTCATCTAGCAAGAAGGAAGCCAAGAAGAAGCAGAAGAAGATGGATAGCTTGGTGATGAAGTACCGCTACTTGCCTGACAGTGACTGATGCCGACAGTGGAAGGTGATGCTTGGTGTGACAATAACCCAGAAGCCTGACATAACTGAAACTGATTTGGGATCTTTCGTCGAATGTCCAACTTAGTTTGCTGTGTGTGAATGCTTTCTATTTATTCTAACTTGGATACATTAACGCTGACTTGTTTGGCAATAGATAACCCCTCACTACACTGTTCAAAAGTCAGTTGGCCAATTAGTGCATGCCACTGATTTGTTTTCCTTTTGCTCCTGCCAACATTTGTCCTCAACTAAAAAAAAAGTTGCCAGTTTATTGCAGTATCCTGTAGTTTTCCCTTCAGTTTGCACCACTGATACAGTTTAATTTCAAAATCTCATTATAACAGCTGTAGATGCATTTTATTGAGGTGTACTGTAGATATACTGGATTAATGATTACGGTTCTCTTTGTTGCTTTAACGTTTAGTTGTCTGAGAGACATACTAGTGTTGTAAATCAGTGTCACTTTCCCGCTTCCATTTTGCTAAACGGACTGTAGTGTTACTCCCGATGCTGTGTTTTATGCTGTGGCATGGTGTTAAGAGAGGGTAGTCCTGCTGTGGTTGTTCTTGAAGCACAAACACATGTTGTCAATTAGGCAAAAACTAAATGGCACCAATTTTTGTTTTAACATGTTAACTGGGAAGAGTTTAAATGGGGGAGAGACACGGCTGCTAACATTATGTGAGTATTTTGCATCATAATTAAAATGTAAAGTTTAGCTCTAAGCTCGAAGTATTTTCCTGACAGTGTGAGCATCTGTGCCTCCTGTGTGAATTTAAAAAATGCAAGAACATGTTTGCCTTTCTAGTTAAAGAGGACTTACTTTTACGTACTGTTGTGCTTTTCCTCATCCATTTAATGTGTTATATAGTTTTTTGTGCATGTAAAATATGCAAAGTTACAAAGCCCAAAGTCCACACTAAAAGTGAAAATAGGTCCTGCAGCACAGCCAGTATGAGAAAAATAAAGCATTTTTTGAATATTATAGCATGTAAACATGTTCTAATAGAAACCCAAAATACAAGTATGCGCCTGAAGATAAGCATACTAGATCCCCTTTGAACACGGGCTCTTTATCTCTTTAATCACTGTAGGGTGACTTTAAGACCGTCTGAGTGGACTGAGAATGGCACATATGTGGCCATGTCAACAACATACAGTAACCGTTTTCATGATAGCGCTACTTTACAACTAAAAACTGTGTTTCAGTTTGGATTCATGGTTTCTTTTGAGCACTCTGTTCAAAATTTACACCACTAGAGAGCTTCCACGCTACCAGCTTGCCAATAACACTGCTCTCTAGTACACAGTTAGAGGGCAACAGCTAAAACAAACAAAAAAAGGATTAAGACACCTCCTTTAAACAAAGTGTCATTTTCAGTGTAGATAATTACGCCTGTATGTAATTTCAGTTTTCATTCATAGCAGTCGTTCTGATGTCTCACTATGTCTTGTTCTTGACAACTTTACACATTTTGCGACACTGACATGCAGCAGTTTGTTTAGCAAAGAATTCTTCTATTTACTGATTGTAAATAGAATGAAGACAGTTCAGGCTGCGCTATGTGGCTGAATTGTACTCTTTGTCCTCTGGGTGTGTATTAAAGGGCAGTTGTCATGTCACCGAGTGTATGTATGAAATCTCTACAGTTGGCATTCAAGTAATGCACTGAGTGCTTGTCATGCGGCGTGTTGTCATGACAACATAACCTAAGGATGTAAAGCCCCAGTTTGAAATGACCCTTAATGAGTGTGGCATGTAGAAGCAACATTAAATACAGAACAGAATTTTGAGTTGTCGAGTGGCGAAGCCGGACATAATTTATGAACTGTCTGCACATACTGTATTATTTACTAAGATGCAAACATTATGCCACAGTCACAGTGCTCATGGATGGCTTTCCTCCAGGCTATTTATGTTGTTAAGGTGAGACACCCCAGGCAAAAACAAAGTTTTCCATGCACTGGTTAATTTTGAGATTTTGGGCTATTTTGCTTCCATAACATGTCTTCTTTCAGACTAGTGGAATGAAAACTTCCAAAGTAATGGTAATAATAAAAAGGCAATAATTCTAATAACAAAAAAATCAGTTCAGCTTACTTTGAAAGGAAAAAAACAACCAAGGCACTCTTTTTGTGAATTAATAATCCTTTCTTTAGACATGGATAACACCCACGCAACAAGTCTTCATCAGGGTGTGTAGTTTGGTGAGAACAGATGAAATGATGAGAAATGAGAAAAAAGATGATGATTTAATATGAATAATAATGTACACAGAGAAAAGATATTTAATAAAAAACAAAATACTACTGCTACTACTACTACTACTACTACTACTACTACTACTACTAATAATAATAATAATTAATATACCGGTATGTAAATCAAGAAATTAATTAATTGAAATAAATAAAAATAAAAAAAGACAAAAATAGAAAACCTTGTGGGGCTCAACCATGTGACTTGATAATACTTAATAGCCGTAGTCACTGACAAAAGTATTTGGAAGAAAAAGTACTGATGATATACGGAAACAGGAAAAAAAATTCAAAGGGATGGAAAACATTCAGTCCAAAACTATATACTGTACATCACAATATAGTATAGCAGTGTTCCCTGTCTAACTTGATAATGAAAAACCTCAAACTCATCACAGTTTAAAGACAAACCAGCAGCCTATTGTAGCCCTACAGTGTGAAAATACTCATAAAGGAACTCCTTAGATGATACTTGTCCAGATGTACCAAACCAGTGATATAGAAAATTTGACAGGAGATCATAAAAGGACCCCCTTAAGATACTATGATGATGATAAACAGTAGAAGAGAAACAAACTGTACCCACATAAAATGGCGCAGTTTAAAGCTGTATGGTATAAACATGACAATCTAGTATGTCAGGGTAGTAGTCTTCCTCATTAAGTTTGTGTGAAAAAGAGTGCTAAAGTGCTCCATCAAAAGAAGTGGTAAAAGGGGGGGAGAAGTCAATTTCCTCATTGAGGCCTGGAAAAGAAGTGGCCCTGAGGGAGTGAATCCAGAAAGTCTCCACTGAAGGAGGCGTTTGAGTCTATCACCACCCTTTACATTATTTGGAATGACCTCTATGGCCATGGCTTTCAAACTGTCTGGGTTGGTGTGGCCTGCACTCTTGTAGAGCTGTGCCATGGGGTAATTGGGGTTGTGGGTCCTGATTTGTGTTCAGCCAGTCTCTTGCGTAGCTTGCGTTTTGTGTGGTCGATATAGAAACAACCACATTCACATTAAAGTGCAGACCACAAATGTGTTGCAGGTAACAAAGCTTCGGCACTGAAATGTTCTTTCACACATTTAAGTGTTTATTTTACTACACTTTGCCTATTTGCGGCTCTTAAATTCATCATTTAATGTATTGATCTATAGAATATTTTATTCATAAAAATATGATGAATATAGATTTTTTTGTGGCTGTTTTTCAAAAATGGCCTCAGAAAAAACTATTGCTTCAGATTTGTCGATAAAATGAAACAAGAATGTTGAACCATGGCTTTATCCAATGTTCAGATTTGTGTTCTGGAAATGTATGCAAATGAGCTCATATTTAATGACCTAATTCCCATTTGCATATCAAAACATAACATTTCAGAAAACTTGTAATACAAAAAATAATTGCCTTATGTAATCGGCATGATGATTTTCATGGTGGTATCTATTAGTTAAAATTAGGGCTGTCAGAGTTAACATGATAACACAAATTCATTTGAACACCACTAATTTCTTTAATGCAGTAAGGCAGCTTGTGTTTTTTAGGTTGGAGCTCAGTTTTAAAGCTAGAGTGGAGATATTGGTATTATATGAAATTAGAAACCCTAAGGAATCACCAACCATGTCATACTAGCTTGGTGTGAATAACACACCAAATATATGCCAAATTTTGGTGAGGAAAAACTGGCATGGTGATTTTCAAAGGGGTTCCTTGACCTCTGACCTGAAGATATGTGAATGAAAATGGATTCTAGGCATACGGATTAATCGCGATTAAATATTTAAATCAATTGACAGCCCTAGATAAATGTTTACGCTGCTCACCATCTCCTCTTAAAAAGTGTCTTGTGATGATTTCTGAGTTAATCCCAGTAACACTGTTTCATCTAGGACCAAGAATATTTGTGATGCATTTTTCCTACATACTAATTAAAACATTAAAAAAAACCCAACATAACAACGTGCACATATGCTATGCACACCTCAGGGAATGTGTTGTTTACTGCCTGGGGAAGAGTGTAATTATGCCGCCTAAATTGTATGTGCCATATTTTCATAACAACCTTCTCTACACCTTTCAGTTTTGTACCTACTGTAAGTAGCCCAGTAATGATATAATGCTGTGTCTGTGTGTGTGTTGACCCCTACAGCCCTCCTGTGTGCCGCAGACACCTGAGTCTTGGCAGATCTGATGAAGAGGACGAGGTGGACAGAGACTCCAGTGGGCAGTCGCTGAGGCAGAGCGACAAGGAAGGCATGTCGGCAGAGAGTGCGTCGTAACCCGGACTCTGGTCGCCTGCTGCTTTCACTGACATCAAATACGCAGGAGGGACACAGTTCTTCCCCCATAACTTTTACCAGCCAGCCAGAGAGGCATGGACAGAGAAGAGTGTTCAGATAGTTTAGCCTGGTCTTTTTTTTTTTTTAATCATATTCATCATGAAGTGATGTTGCTTCTATGGGCTTTTTTCTGTTATTAAACACAACATATTGAATAAGTTAGTTAATACAGAACAGGGAAGTTATCAGAAGAACTTTCCTGCTGCTTCTTTATTTATAAGAGCTGCTTTTCAGGCAAATTTGAGCCCTCCTCTGCTTTCTCCTCTGACTTTTTCCGATCTCTCTGCCAAGAGGATTTAGATAAGCCTGCTCTGGCTATACTTCTCCAAGGAGGTTCTGACCAGCCATTAAGACTGCTCTTATCTCATCCCTGTTAATGTGGACGAGTGAGTCGAGAGGAATTAACCCATTTTCAATTAAATATCTTGCTCTAAGTTTACATGTGGCTCTTGTTCCAAGTTGAGATATCCATCATTTGAACTGGCCGGCTCATGATTGCTGACATCAAATTAAAATCGTTTGGAAAAAAATACATGGATTTCTAATTTAACTAAGCTGTTAGATGTGATGCATATGTTTGAAATGGATTTAAAGCTAAATGTATATATATATAATATATGTGGAATCAAAGCCTTTACATGAACATGCAAGTGAATTAAGATTTTTTTTAAAGCTAGCAAGAGAAGTACTTTATTAAGATAAGGTTTATGTCATATCCCTGATTTATTCTTATCTTTTAGTGCCGTAATACTTTTGGTTTGGTTCCTTTGAGGCTCAGTCAGGCTTTTATCCACTTGTGTCATATTTCTTAAGGTTCAAAGGGAATGTATTTGTTTGCTATTATAAAAGGAGCTTTCTTTAGAGCTTTCGAGACCTTGCCGATGCAGAGATGTATGGTGTTTTTTTAAAGATGCACTTATAAGATGTGTTAATACTGTGTATCATAAATTAAAGAATCCTGCAGAATGTTGTTCCAGTATAATGACGTTCATTCTGATGTTGAAATTGCATATTTACATTTACATTTTTACATGTACGGTGCAGGTTGTCTTGAACTGAGGGATTGTTTTTAGCCATATTGGTTTAAAGCAGTAAATTTCAGCACAGCATGGTCCTATCATTGAAGGTGCCAAAGATGTTCATTAAACTAGTGATATTTTGCATATGAAAAATTTGGTACCGGGAGGTATTGAGGTTGTTAGCCATGACCACCAATGAGCAGTACTCATATTATGATATTGAGTTATTCCCAGGCTGCGTTCTGGGAGGGTTTTATATGCCAGACTTTATTAGTATTCCATTAGCCATCTGCTTACTCAGGCTATTAAATGTGCATTATTGTTTGCTATAAGCACCATAGGTGTGGGTCAGTAGGGGCCTACTATAAATACTACATTGTAAAAGTGAAATCAAAACTTAAAAGCAACACGTTCTAACGCAAAACTGAATGAGACTCTATGGCTTGTCTAGGGTTGTCAAAATTATATTTAATAATGCATTCATGGAAATTTGTTTTAATGACACTAACACACCCATGTTAAAAGAATATTAAATACTTTACAAATCTCCCTTTAAGGTACATTTTAAACAGATGTGAGATTAGATTAACTACGGACAATCATGAGATTAATTATGATTACATATTTGAATAGACTGACAGCCCGAGTTTTGTCACAAACAGAACAGCTTGGTTAGGTTCAGGAAATAAAATTGCAACTTCTTTAAGTTTAGGCAACAAACCGTTTAATTACATTTAGGGAAAAGCATTGTGTTTTGCCTTATAATAACTGTTTCAAAAGTGAAAGTGAAAATGCTTGTGAACAAAAAGTCCACCACGTGATGCTATTTTTTCACATGGACTTTCAATGAGAAAGAGATGTCTGTAAATCAGCATAATTTTGTTCTTTGAGGTGAATCAGCTTCCCAGTATGAACACTTGAATAGCTCTTATTTAAATCATTAGGTCCTAAAAGTTGTAAAATAAATACACTAATGGCCGAATCCAGAGTTATTTCTGTTTTTCCTTTCAAGTGAATGAGCCTGAGATGGGGAGTTGGGGTTAAAGGAAACGCTGTTGCGCCTGCTCTATGGGCCCAATTGATGCAGAAGATCGCCAGATGACCTGGTTACTTTTATACTACTTTTTTTTGCATCATGCACCACTTTTACTTTTCGCCTACAAAGCTGTATCCAGTTCTCTTTATACATCCATGGGCCCTACTGACCCACATCTGTGAGGCTTATAACCACTGATAACGCCCTATTTAATGACCTGGTAACAGTCTAACCAGCTGGTATTACCTTATAGACTACTGCCAAAAATACAGTTAAATTAAAACCAGTGTGCTGTTACATTTCAATACCTTTATTTAATTTGTGACTATCCAGAGATACACATGAAACTGCTTATTTTCTATATTTGGCCTTACAGAATTTCAATGATACCATTCGATGATTGTGACCTTGTGAGTTTTATTTAAATTACGTGTAGGTAGATTTGAATATAAAAAAAGCATATACAGAATATGTGCATGCGGACTGTCTGCTTGTGTGCAGAAGAAAAGCTTGGAGTGTCTGGTTTGCGATTTGCATATCTTCTCAGAAGAGGCTAATCTGCATTTCATGTCTTATTTTCTCTTTTTTTTTTTCTTTTCTTCACACATGAATATTAATGTGGAACACAGAAAACTTTGATGTCTGATTCAGAGTAGACTTGTTAAATGAAAATAATATATTTTAAGTTTCATTGCCTCTGAGTTGGAGTTGCTGACATTA
Source organism: Pterois miles (assembly GCA_947000775.1). Classification (NCBI taxonomy): domain Eukaryota; kingdom Metazoa; phylum Chordata; class Actinopteri; order Perciformes; family Scorpaenidae; genus Pterois; species Pterois miles. Next base: position 15,659,168 of record CAMQGK010000052.1, on the reverse strand, counting down.
CACATAATGTTTCGAAAGTTTATCATATCTTTTGAAAAGGCTCGTCTATTTTCATTATTGAACAGACCATTTGTGTGTGATTTTAGTAAATAAATTCAGCTGTTTGTTTACACACACAATGTTGGCTTGCTGTAATTGCATAAAACTATTATTTAGAGGATTAGAAGTATATTTCGATTTAGAAAGAGCTTTTTTTTTTTTTTTTTTTTGCTAAATAAGCCGTTGATGTGTTGGTTAATTTTAGCTCATCCACCACAGAGTAACTTCTCATCATACCCATCCACTTCTCCCAGGAGACTACAGAGGAAACAAACAATTTGTTGAAATGACTAATTCTGGATTGCTTGCACTACATTGGTTGTTAGAAATGATTGCTGCACAGCTGCAAAGTTCAAAACCGAGCTTGGGGGCGAATTCAGGAAGATCAAAAAGCGAGAGCAAGCGCACTCTTCCGCCCTACATCAATCTCTATTCTACGTAGGTGAAGCTTACCTAGACTCAAAAGGGACTGATGGTTTTAGATTACCACCTTGGTTGACATACACGCTCAGCTTTAAAGAATCCCCCTATTTATCCAACCAATCTGCAGCCCTTATTCCTACTCAACCTGTTTCACTCTGTGCCAGGGAGCTTTCGCTGTAATTTCCCATCGCTTGCGTGTACCCTCTGGGTGGCTGCATGTTTCTGCTTAAAGGCTTTCCATTGAGTGACAGATTAAATTCTGCTCCCGATTTTACTTATTTTGGCTCTAACACTGTTTCACAAGCCACTGGAGCAGGAAGTCATTAGCTTGACAAAGCCAAGCAAGTCTGTGTTTACCGTGCCACCCTTCCCGTTATTTACACAGAATGGTTTGGCCACAGACATTTGCTGCACTGGGAGTCTAAATGCTGCGCCTCCATGGACAGGGCTGCCCTATACAGCAATGGATGATGCCAGTAGTCTTAAAGGTGCTCTAAACGATATCCAGAGTGTTAAAGTAACAGCAAACAGCTATTGTCTATGTAAAGATATAAAGGAGTAATGTCTATCTGAGCAGAGAATGAAGTCACTCTGCCTCAATGTGTGTTGTAATTGGAGCTTCTCTGTGCTTTGTTGACATCGCCAGGCTGGCTGCACATGCTTTTAGTGCATGTGAGCATGCGTGACAGGCTGCGCTACTTTCATATTTGTACTACATTCAGATCTGCCAGTCCACCAGAAGAAAGCATGTCAGTATCACGTTTTGTGTCGCAGAGACATGAATGTTACATGAAGGTCATGCAGTTACATGAAGGTGCAGTGTTTTGTAGAGATAGAAGTCTAACTTCAGAGCTAGCTGCGTAGTATATAAAGTGAGAAAGACCACTTATTTTGAGTAGGTGCAGAGGTTTATGGGTCAAACAGGACTTTCAAGTGGGAGACCCATGTTCGAGGCCAGTATTTTGTTTCGCAAGTTTCTTACATGATTTTCTGTCCTGACATTATGTTGCTTCTGATGTTTATTTAGTTTACATGCATATTTGAAGCTCAACTATGACGTTTTCCCTTAACCTAACAAAGTGGTTTTGTTGCCTGATCCTAAGAGAGTGGCTTTTTTGCCCCTGCTAGTACTACACTTTAATGAAGGCGAGAAATATTCACATCTCTGCGAGGCAAAATGTGACACTGACATGCTACCCGCTGGTGGACAGGCGGGTCTATTACACCCTTTGGCGTAATATCGGGTTGGGTGGTTCCAGTTGATAAATCTGGAAGCGTAGCACCCCACCCTGGCTTGGTAGCTGGCTCAGTACTTTTGCCGTTGTTAGCGCGGTTAGCACCTTTAGCTACGAGCCTCTGGCTCATGGATCTATAAAAACTGGATAAAGCATTGGAGGCAGGGCCCTGTTCATTCTTATAAAATTTGCTTAGTGGTGCATAATGCCAAAATGCCATGCAGAGGCAATCCAGTCTCACATTTAGTACCTTAAACATTACTGCACACACTTCATTTGCATATTGAGTATAACATCTGTGTATGATATTTCCTCATGTCTCTTACATTTCATCTAGTCTGAAATTGTCTACTTTTCTTGATATATTCATGGAAACCACTTGTCTCCCCCAACAGGATTCTGTGCCAGTATATGAACAAATATGCACCTTAAAATTACAAAGCAGATGGCGAACAGCCAAACTAAGTCAGAACTGACTCTTACATAAAATTGTGCCTTTTTTTTTTTTTTATTCGCTCTGCTCGCCAAGTATCTCCACATTTTGACCTTGCCTGAAAGCCACCCTGCCTGGCAGTAAAATATGTGGGGGGAAAGCTCTTATAGGGGGAGAACGTGTTTATCAGGCATCATCTTCTACTATTAGCGCTCCCCGTTTTCTGCTGGATGCCTGCTGTCAATGAAGCACTGATTGGAGGCACTGGGACGCTGCCTGCAGGGACCAGGTGAAGGAAGCTTCATTCATTTGCAATTCGGAGATGTAAAGACACAGCAGTGTGCTGCTCGGGAGCCTCTCTTTGTTTGCACATATCATTTCCACACTAATGAACACTGCACAGTAGTTGGCCCTTGTAACGAGAATCAAAAGATAGGCTCAAACATTGTTTACATTTTCATAGGTCTTTACCAGGACTTGGGGAGCAATATTTTCCTCTTCCTGTACCATATAAGCGAATCAGTTTTAGCACCCACAGTGATGGTAACTCTTTGATTTATTTCATTCTATGCCACTCGTCATACATAAGCACAGTTTAAACCTTGAAAACAAATTGCTGAAATCCTCGGAGTGGAAAAAAAGGAAATGCTGGGAGTGTCTATCACCAATTTCAGTGTTGGATTTGTCTTTCTATCTCAACTCCACAGTATGCAGGTGGCCCAAGACTCCTGCTGTGCTGAGAGCCGTTCAGTGCTTAGTGTCCCTGCCAAAGGAGGGTTACTACCCCTGTTGCTGTTATGTATGTGTGTGTGTGTGGCCAATGGGGAAATGAAGACTTAGGATGTACTCTACAGCAGTCCACTACATCTGAGGGATTTGAAAAGAGCGCAAATGGGCCTTCCTCCCAGCATCTCTCAGTGGGAAAGTGTTGGGAAGATCATTTACCGGTTTCCCAAATGCCTCGAGCACTTGCTTCCGTGCTGTGGTGCGATTTCATTTCTGTTGTTTTTCACCTTCCATTGCTATTATGTTTTTTTTTCTGCCCTGCAAACTCAGAAACCTGTTAAGATGTAGACTCGAGATGCAGGGGCATTCTGGAAGCCCAGTATTTTAAGACCGTACCATACTGTATAACCACAATGTCCTTTTGTCTTATCTGAATTGTCTTTCTTTGCATGTGATTTCCCTCTCTCTATCCTGGCAGTCTACTTTTTATTTTCTAAAACACTGTCCACATATATAGTTCAACGTCTGACCTCTAAAACAAAGATTAAATGGCGAAATAGGTCAAGTGGTGACAAAAACTAGCGGGAACTAGAATGTGCTGTACTCTTCAGCATTACACTGAACGTTTTAAGGGGAAATACATTCTTCACTGCATAGAAAATGTCAGTATGTTCTGATGCCAACGTATTGATGCTTTGTCAGGACACCCTGGAGCCACTTTCTAATGCATGTCAAACAATGATGCTCCACTGTGATTGCAATAATCATGCGGTTAATATTGTGAATTCAAACAAACACTTGCTTATGTTTAGGTAACAAAAAATCTTACTTAGATTTCGGAAACCACATCATGGTTTGGCTTAAAATGACTCCGTTTGTAAAGTGAAAGTGAAACTTAATGTTGTGACTGCAAAGACAAACAACATGTTATTGGTTTTATACTGGATACGAAAGCCCTGTTTTTGTTGGACCCAACCACCACAATTACTGACCAACTTTCTCTGGAGGTTTGTTTTCGTAAATATTTCTTAGCTTAATTTACCTCATTTCAGTAGTTATTTCAAGCCCAAGCATGGTGTTTTTCCAAAACCTAACCAAGTGGTTTCATTGCCTGTCATGCTGCCACCCCATATAAAGGACAGATGAGGGGGTTTTGGTACTGGATTACTTTAAATAAGGGATGCTGAAGAACCAGGTTGATAAGCATAAGTAGTGCAAAAAAGTGTCATTTATTAACAAAACATTCACTGAAACAAAGGGAAAAAAATGAAACCTGGGAAATTCAATAAAATTACATTTAAACTGAATCAATAAACACCAAAGAGCAGAAAGCTGCAGCGTCACAATAAGCTACAACCTCACTCCCCCCTCTTATCCCAGTGAATGGGATTTTGTCTTCTCAACTTCATCTAACTGGAGCCTTCCACCTGACCAGGTATGTATATGTGGAGATAAATTTAAATTTGGATGAGCATGCATCCAGATTCACACAGAATAGTGAACAGACCATTAATACAAGATCTCTAAGTCACTGCTGACATCTCAGTCTATCTATAGGCACTCACACATACCAGTGAGCCCACCAACCATTATAGGATGACATTTACTACAGAGCTATCTTACCTATATCATCCTACATCTTAACAGAGCCCAGCTCCTCCCTTCTAAAAGGACATAATGAGAGAAATCTGTTGGCTCTTTCCATGATTGAGCTGCTGAGCAGCTGATCTACCCCCCATCAGACAGGACAACAAAATCAGATAAACTGAAACACTGGACTGAAATCAACAATTAAGCAGACACAAAGCACTGTTAATTTTGCGGAACAGAGCAAAGTGAAATGACTTTACTGGGTTGCATGGCATAAAAATGACAAAGGTGGCATACAAATGTCATGGAAAAACTTGAATGTGTTCTCGCCGGGTCCTTGTAAAGACATGCTTTTTATACGTCTTCCCACTAGTTTGGATTTAGAGGGTGCCATGTGCGTTGGTATCACACGCCAGTTGATGTGACAAAGCGTTGGTATTTGACACACTGGGAATGACAACGGGCTGGAAATGTATGTGCTTTGTGCACGATTGGCAATGACGAGCAGCAATTGCTTTGCCATGTGTTGAGATTCATGGCTTTTAATCAAACTAATTACTCTCAGATTTGGAAGGACACCTACTCCACCTGTTAGAACTTCAAAATCCTCCTACCGTTTGGCCTACTTTTGTCTTCAGCTGCCGAGCGATGGAGAACAGTGCTGACAGAGAGACTGTGTGTCACATTTCTGTTTCAAAACCTATAAAAAGCTTGATTTATTGCAACAGTATTTTGCATCTCTTGGATCTCTTTTCTCGTTTGCTCATCTACTTTATTGTCCATATTAATTCTTGGCCAAACAGATGGGAGGATTGACATGGGTGGGGGTGGTGACACAGACTTGTGTAGGAGGCCGCTGCTGTGGTTGCACTTCGCTCTTGCGCTGATCAGTGGAGTGATACATTGCTGAAGGGGTAGTCGATGGGAGGGAGTGAGAAAGTATTATGCTCGGAACCAAATTCCCATTCGCAGAAGATTTTTTTTAATCGACTGAGGTGCTAAATTATGGCACTATTCCCATTTTCTCTGCAGCCACATTCACGTATTAAGGTCTATTTCTAATGATCCTTGAATCTCCAGATCCCACTTCCAACCAAGAGGTCATGTTGCTTCCTGAGGGCTGCCGCCAAGCTGTCCAGTTCCACTTCACGGTCATCACATTCTGCACAGGAGCTCGTCCCCTGTCTCAAACATACCTCAGGTAGTTGTAACTAATTATTTTAGACATTCCTTTTTGCAATATCGTTTACTGCAAGAATACATTTTCTTGATGTAACTTCATCCTAAAGAATGCTGAGGTCTTTAATCACAAGTTTGAAAAATAAGAAACATATCTGCATGGTGACTTCACCACACACTTAATAAATTCTTCAGCTCTGTCACTGCACGAGTCATTGCGCCAGGAGATGAAATGTTCTCGACTTAGTGCCAGCACTTGACAGCTTGGTGGTCTTTGCCACCAAACTCACGAGCTATAAATGGATAGATAGCAGGAATTAACTATGCATCTAATTGTGGATTTTACAAGCATAACTTACAGAGCAGATGGAAGTCATTGGTGTGTTTTGGAGTCTCTTTATTCAAACCCCAGGATATTGCACTGCAGTCCAGAGGAACATATTTATTTCCAACAGTGGGATTTATTTAAACTAACACAAAAGCCCAGTGGCCATTTTGGCTTTTGACTGGTTTAGTGTCACTGAGTCTTGGCATGTGCAGAGTGAAAATGACACAGCTGTGCTGGAATCTACACCAGATCTGGATGGCTGTGATGGACCATATGCATATCATGAACTCTGTATACGATGTGGATGTAGTTACCGTAATGTCACACACTGGTTTGTGGATTGCTGTTTTGAAGCCTTGAGTTTGGCATTTTGGCTACCGCCATGTTGGTTTATGGCCGTCACCATCTTGTTTCTTTTACAGCCAGAAGTGACGGTTGAGGACGGAGCTAAGTTCAATGCTGAACAATTTTAGGTGACCAAAAAGGTTCTAATTAACTTTAACAAACTGAAAACACACTGTGAAAGGGTTCATTAATTCATTCAACCTTTATTTTAATCTCAAGGAATCATGCCCTCATTTTCAAAAATTTTGAGGGTACAATAAAACAGAGGAAATACAGATAAAAACAATTTACAAGAAGCAACAATAAAACACTGTTAAATTACTGTTACATTCAACGGTGGAGTAGTTTTATCATGGATTTAAAATCACCTAGAGGTACAGTGGTGTTAAGTTTTAATGTGTTTTGGAGACATCAAAATATAGTTTCCCTGTGTTTCTGGTCAAACAAATTTAGTGTCAGTGGTTTAAGATGTAAGACAACAACATAGACTACTCCCAGACCGAACAATGGTGTGGTAGCGACCTGTCAATCACAAGGTAACCACACCCAAAGCATACCATGTTATATTGTCTACTTAACTCTAAATGGGACCATATTTTACTAAATGAACTTCATGTTGTATTGTAGAAGACTTGAAACTAGTGATTGAGTTTACAGTGTTTGCTGAGGTAATAAATGAAGTGAGACGTAAGGTCAGTAGGTAGTAAGTAAGGTGAGTTTCTCATAGACTTCTATACAATCACACTTCTTGTTGCAGCCATTGGAGTCGCCCCCTGCTGGCTATTAGAAACAATGCAAGTTTTAGGCACTTCCACATTGGCTTCACTTTTCAGACCCCAGAGGTGTCAGTGTTGTCAGGTGGTGGAGACATCCTAACCAATAGTGGACTGTACAGTATGATCCTGCATAATCAAAATTTAAGATCTAAAACAACCGTCCTTGATTGAAATGGTTAGATTGGGAAGAAAGCATCCGATCATTATTGTGATAGAATTTTCCATCTATTCCTCTCTTGCGGGTTGACATCACTGGGTTGGATCCCTTCTATCTATCCCTCTCGCCTCGATCGGGGCGTCATGGTGTCTCTTGTGTTGACATCACTGGGTTGGATTCCTGATCTGGGGTGCCACTGTTATCTGTACAGCTATGTCTGCAGTGGGGGTCATAGAGCCAGTCGATGGGTCAGAGATGCCAGAGGGATCTCGTAAGTCAAAACACGATGAAGATAAAACACCGAGCACCAGGGAGGATGGGGAGAGTTGTGAGGCCTTCATGCAGAGAGCACACCAACGTGGCGGCCTGACATTTTCCTTGATCCAGCTTCAGTTAACTTCCTGTGTAAGACATCAGCAGCTCATGGGCCTCTTCCTTCCTGTTGTCTGAGTTAACCCGAGTATCAGAAATTCCACAACAATTATCACCCTCTGCACAACAAAATGAAATGTATGAGATATTTTTAATTCAGTGACTTCACCAGATCAAATTAAGGTGCTAATATCAATGAAATGATTCATTCTGATAATCACAGAAATTAAAGTGTGAAAAAGTAAAAGACTATAGAGCTGCTTCAAGATCAGCCATCTACTGTATTGTGTTTCCAAGACCTTGTACTGTATATCTCAGGGTGTTGGCTATTCATAAGGATGTTTTTAAGAGGTTTCACTTTTCATTTCTGTGGTGACTGAAAGAATGATATTCTCTCCATTTCAACTGAACCGCACTGAAAACATAATTTGAAGCCACAGCCAATTGGAAGACCTTAAACAGTTATTCAGGGGTAGAACCAATCAGCGTCCAGCAGGGAGGTATTGAATGGGTGATAATCAGGCACTGGCTAGAAATTTGGAAATGCATACAATGGTAAAGTATTGCTTCAAACATATCCTGAGATTGACAGTCGGTCACGGAGTGAGTCAGACAGGATACTAATGTGTGTCCTGTCATTCGGTTCTCTGCTTTTAGCGGGCTCCATCTCACTGCCCATGTGGGACTGAGTCTGACTGACAGGCCACTGACATTTACAATCCCTCAGCCTCAAAGTGTGGGCATGCGTGGCTGTATCAAATTTTTCGATGGCAGTGGATGGTCTGAGTCACCATTAGTGAATTTATTATGGACATACATCATTATATTACAGCTTCTTCAGTGTTGGTAGCGTGTGCACTATATTTTCACTATATTTCAGTATAGAGAGGAATATTCCTCCATGTAGCTGAAGGTCATCACTCCTTTCATAAAATTGGAGTTATTTTGAGTGTTTGAACTATAGACTGTATATACTGTACAGACAGTAGCTGCAACTATAATATCTCTATAACTACATTTATGATCAACTTGACACATATTCTACCACCCAGACTTGTGACGGTTATGGAAAGTTAAAGTTACATCTCCTTTCTCGTGAAGTTCCTGAGCCTCCGGCTCTGCGACTACTTCACTCAGACCACCTATCAATCACAACTGTCAATCACAATGTCTCACCCCCTTTTAATAGCATTAAATAACCAATTAAAACAAAATGTATCAGATAAATAAACACGTGAACAAACATCAGCATGATAAGAACTACCTAAAATGACAGAAACGATCTTTGGGAAAAATTTGTGTGTATTTTTGTGTACTTTTTAGTTTGGCCTATGTCCCATCTGCTAACATGGAGGGGGTAGCCAACCACCAGGGGGTGAGCAAGATGATTTGACTTCACTTTTGGGCAGCTGTCATGTTGCCCAATTTTCAATACAGTCTGTTGATTAGCCATAGACTTATTACAGTGATGCATGTGCAAGTGTTGATTTTTTTTTTTTTTGATAAGTCTGGTTTTAATTAGTTATTTGATGCTATAAAAAGGGGGTGAGATGTCATGATTGGCAGCTGTGAATCTCCCTCGCTGAGAAGCTGCGGCCATGCTCGGCTACCAGCCTCCTGATCACTAATGCACACACTAAATCTCAAGATGGCAGCTTCCATATCCAGGATATTTTAGCTTTATTTTTGTACCGTGGGAGGAAATGGAGACATGTTATCTGTTATATACAGTCTATACTGCAAACACCTTAAGGGAATGAAATAAAGTCTATATGGGAGGAATAATGTTCTCATGGTGGAAATGAATGAATGAAATCCATGTCAATACTAAAGTTATTCATCCATTATAGACATAATGTCCTTAAATTATAGGCTTCAGTCTGGGACTATATATGGTAATGTTTATTGTGCCGCGCTACCTTCAGTCAGAAGTGCTTCTGTGACAAAACACCTACCTGAAGTCTAGCAATGTTGCTAGGAGACTTTATGTCCAGCCAAATGGCAGACTAATAGGCACTGACTTATTCAGTCTCAGTACTTGCTGTTAGGAAAGGTTATATCAGCATGGAAAGCCTTTTTCATCCCGAGACCTTTGCGAGCGTAAAAATGGGCTGCATCACTGGAAGTTCAGGTGGATCCATTTGTGTATAATATTTCCTCACATTAATCCTGTTGCGGTCCTCATTGAAGGGCATGCAGTCAGGAGGGCTCTTTCTCTTTTCCAGACCACTGCTCGAGCTATGTGCTGTATGTGCATGGAGCCTTTCCATGCCAGTGGCATAAATTAATCTATGCCGTCTGTCCACCTGCAGCAGACCCCATACAGTACAAGGGCACATGCATTTATTTCACTTCTTCCTACGGGGCCAAATATACAGAGACGTATAATTTAGAGCTGTCATCTCTTGCTACAGTATCTGCTGTTTTTCTAGCTAAACAATACAGAATTTCAATGAGAGGTAAGCTCTTGCCTAAACCATTTACGCCGTACCTGGAAGAAAAAGACATGAGAAATGTGGCTATAAATTTCCAGCACTAGAAATAAATAATTGCAAACCTCCTATTGATGTCTGCAGCACCTTATATATCAGGTGCTTTAGTTTGTAATTCTTTGAACTAGCTGTTGTACAGTATTGGTTGTGAAGCAGCACTCGCTGCTTTCTATAGCGAGGAACTAAAAGGAAATTGCTTGTAACATTTTTCAGGAAAATAACATTGCAGACGTGTAGAAATGCAGCTTAAAGGCTTCTTTGAGGTTCAAGCTCTCTTATGTCAGCTACAGTATGCACATGTAAATAAGTGGTGAAGGTGAGAGTAAATGTATTTGTTAGAGATGTGGAGCCATAGCCTGGCATCACTGCTAGTAATACAATAGTAACACTGGATCATCCTCATTAAATCAGTGACAAAATCCATTTCATCTACAACACACCCAAACCAACAGCATCATGTATTAACTCCAAAATGATCAGTCACATCTCATAAAAAAGACAACATAATATATTATAAACATATTTTATTACTGTTTTTTATGTCATCCAAACCCAGTTCAAAAGTGGTAAATGCGACATTGGGAGCATTTGTATTGCATCCGCATGGCTCTCAACATGGCGACGGCTGAGCAGGCGGCTCGTAGCTAACAGTGCTAACAGTGAAAACGACAAACAAAGAAAGCAGTGCAAACCTTGGGCGGTTGCTACACTTCCTAACATTGCCATCGGTTGAGATGGTGTTATCATTTTAACTGCTCACATGCACCAACATGACCTAAAAGTTCGGAGAAGCTCAACAAACATAGATGGAAAGCAACTTCATTCCCTGCTAAGGTAGACATTAATATTTGATATCATTACATAGAAAATTGTTTTTTGCAGCTATATTAATGCTCTGGATATCATGCAGCATCATTAATTTACCCCCAAATTATCAGACGCATCTTATAAAAACAGATAAATAAAGGAGACATTCAGAACATTTTGTATTTGTGTATTTTATTTCATCCAAACAGAGTTTAAAAATTGGACCTTATAACAACATAATGGGGGAAACTCATTAGAAATGTATACTGGACAGTGGGGGTCACAATAGACCTTTAAATTGTTTTTTTTTTTTTTTATTGTAGATTACAGGCGTTGTTATCAATTGATTTCCGAGAGTTTGCAAATAGTAGCACTGTCAGCGAACGTCTAAAACTGATTTAGGTCTGTGCTCGTTGGTGCACTGTAGCCAATATTACATCCTTGCCTGGGAACAGGCGGGAAAGTATTGTATGCTGAGTAAATTGAATATGTATTTTGAGCTGTTCAAAATGGCTTCAGAAAGCGGGCTGAATGTTGAATAAATCATTACGAGAAACATTTTTGAAACACTGACAAAATTACACTAAACAAAAAGACATTATCGCTCACGCAGAATTTGACATTGTGTGGCATCTATTGGATTTCGCAGGAAATCTGCTGCCTCGTTTTACAATATAGCCAGAAAAATGGCTGCTATTGAACCGACACTAACATAAAGCATTCAGAGTGCCAGGCTTTGGCAGATTTCTCTTTGTGGCAGAAAGAGAAACAGTAGCACGCTCTGACAATTTGATTTCAACAAAATGGAAGCTACATATCAGTACTAAAGTATCCTATCATCATAAATTAAACATTGATTTACTGATGTTTAAAATACCTCCGGTGTTGGCATGGGAGAATCTCTTCTGGCTTTCAGCATAATGCATTTTGGAAAACCACTTTCACTCATGGATTCATTTCCATTCATCCAAAAAAACCACACTTCTGTAACCACTGCCAGATCCTCCCTGATTGCACCATAAAAGGATGATTTGCTATGCTGGGCCCAGTCTGCAAACAGCACCAGTGGATCATTGCTGCAGACTCTATTTAGACATCAAACCACAAAATATCACCATCTTCCCATCTGCTAAAATACAATACATAACCTTTAAGTTTAATGGAAAAGTTTCACCGAGAACCACAATCATCTCAACTGAATGTGCGTGATGACAGTTTACCTCCTGACACCTCTGACCTGCGTATATATTGTCCAGCTTGCAGCGTGAGACGTACTGTATAGAGTGTATTTGTAGCAAACTCTGTCACCAGCTTGTCCCTCAGGGCCGGTGACTGCGGCAAATCTCAAAGTGGCTGCCTCAAATCGAGTGGTCTGGGTGATGGATTGCCTCAGGCATGATGTATGGCTGCTGCCTTCCTCCCACAGGCCTGCATGGGTTGTGTTTGGTCAAGTGACCTCCGTTTCCTGTGCAGCCCATCAAGTCCCCGCAGATCCCGATCTGCTGTCTGGGTGTAAATATGATCCATGGCACTACATGGCAGATGCTCTGAGTGATGGGCCTCATTGTTCGCGGGACGGAAATCAGATTGTCCCAGGTTTGTTCCAGCAGCCTTTGCACCGAGCTGAGGCACACAGTACGTGTCCTAGTGATGCAGAATTAGTGTTGTGCAGGGCTAGCTGTTACGCAGAATTCATGCACTCTGGCTTCATTTGCGTTATTCCTTTTGCTTGGGCGTTATGAATTTTGTGTTGTGGTATTTGTAGTCATATTGCAGCTTTTGCATTCGTGTTGTGGCTTTTACAATCATGTTGTGGCTTTTGCATTTACTTTGTGAGTTTTGCATTTGTGTTGTGGCTGCATTTATTCAACCTCTTTCAGCCACTGCAATGAAGAGATAAAAGAGATAAGTGTAATAATTTAAAGGACAAGGCTGCTGAATTTTAAGTATTTCAATAAACAGTATGAGAGATTGCTGTCAGTGATCAGTGTCAAGGATTTTTTTTTTTTTACCTAACTTGCAAGTTATTCAAGTGTTTATACAAAGGCTGAAATGAGTAATAAATGAAAAGATAACGTATAACTATTTGGCACAATGAATTCTCATATTTAAGTCTGGATATTGTATATCTAGCTGTAGGACAGTCCTATGCATTTCCGCACAAGGAGTAATAAGAATGTTCAGGTCTGTTAGAAAATGCACATTTACCTTTACAGTCCACCTACAATCCTTATGCAGCATGACCTTTTATTGTGCCCAAACCTTTAATCACCCGGCAGCCTGTGCAACATCGGAGTCAAATATGAAATTTCTCAGTATACCATCAAGAAATTTTATGATTCTTATGTTTGCTGCCATGCACCGCGGTGCACACTGCTCCACTAAATGATGGGTCACTGAACTTCCATAACAGAGAGAAGTGCAAGGCGCTGACACAATACATTTTCCCCTGCAATAGCTACTCTGGTAAATACACACAGTGAGAAATTAGATTTGGCAGGTCATTCAACTCTCCCCCTAGGGATCTGCAACTTTGCGACTGCAATGTTTTTTTTATTTATTTATTTATTTATTTTTTCAGCTCAAAATAAACAGTTCACCTCAAATGCTCCAAGTGTTTTGCAGATATGACCGTTTCCTTTAACCTCCAGATCTTTCAAGGCAGGGAAGTGAATAAATAAATAAATAAACTATCTCACCACTAATCAAAGAGCATGTAAGGGTAGAATTACAATTTCATCCTTGACTTTTGACTGTTCTGAAACTCTACACTGTTACTACGAGTAAACAGAGAGAATGAATCGGCGTGCCAAACAACACTCCTGAAGGATGAATTTTGAATCGTGATGATCATTTTTATCCGATTTTTCTTTTTCTTTTTTTTTTTTTTTATCACATCACTGGTTGAGCGATGAAAAAAGAAAGAAAGAAAGAAAGAAAGAAAGAAAGAAAGAAAGAAAGAAGACAATGGCAAGTGGTAGTTTTAAAGCTGAAGTTTGCTTCCCAGAGAAGCTGCAGCTTCTTTTGCTCCACTGCTCCAGTACAAATCAGCAGCATTAGCTTCACCTCTAACTTTTCCCAGAGCTGGTGGCACTACTGGAGGATACAGTCCTGCTCATAGATCTTCCAGAGTATTCATGTATGTCCGCTGCAGCTCCCTTGGCAACAGTGGAGGGAAGGACCCAGTCTGTAATGGTAAGGTGGTGCTCTCTGTACAGCGTGCACAATGAAAGCCAGAGAGACATCATTCTTATTTAAAAAGCCAAAAATGTTGCTGTTAACAATTTCAGTTGAGTCCATTCATCATTAGTCGGTGCTCTGATTCATTAATGCTACTGTGAGCCTCAGACTGCTATTGTCAAGACAAAGCACAAAGGAAGCTTTGCCATCTGACATTTCCACAATTCCACCTCCATGGTTTGTTTATCCTGTGTAGCAACACACATCAACACAGCTGACATGACAGCAGCAGCTGGATTTCTGCCTCATTAACTATTCCCATTTTTTGTCTTTATTAGATATAGATTATACATCTATTGATTAATAGGTTCAGTTCCTCTATTATTAAGCTGACTTTTCCTATTTCTAGTCCACATGAGCTGCATGACATTTTTTGTTTCCCTTTTTAAACCCAGGGCAACTAAAACCTGAGAAAATCTGCTCAACCTGAAAACATAACCATGATTCTTGGATAAACACATCATTACCTACAAATCAGTGCCACAGTTGTCATGATTAATAATGTCATGATTTACATCATCACCCACACTGAGATGTTTGAAGAAGCACTCCACCAGATTTATCCATGAAGGTCAACTGCTGGACAGACATGAGATGTCACAGAGATGAAACATTATACAGACCTGGTCCCCAGAGGATGAAACCTACTTTTCCTCTAGTGCCACGAGCAGGCTGACAGGTTTGACTTTTGTTATCATATATAATGTAAATGTAAAAACTAGGGCTGTCAAAGTTAATGCGATAATAATGCGTTAATGCAAAATCATTTCATTACTAATTTCTGTAAGATACTGACATATCAAACTTGACAACCTAAGGAATCTATTGCTACCAACCATGTCAAACTAGCTTGTTATGAAGGAGGTTAAATAATGCTCCAAACTTAAGCTAAATTTTGGTGAGGAATGACTGGCATGGCCATTTTCAAAAGGGTCCCTTGACCTCTGACCTCAAGATATGTGAATGTAAATGGGTTCTATGGGTACCCACGAGTCTCCCCTTTACAGACATGCCCACTTTATGATAATCACATGCAGTTTGGGGCAAGTCATAGTCAAGTCAGCACACTGACACCTGTGAGGGTTTCTGGACAATATACAGTATGTCATTGTTTTGTGTTGTTAATTGATTTCCTTGATTTCCGATAATGAATATATACTGTACATACAACAAGCATATCTGCCCGCTCCCATGTTGATAAGAGTATTAAATATTTGAAAAATCTCCCTTTGAATTATATTTTGAACAGACAAAAAAAATTATTTTAATATTTATACATAATCAATGGGGTCTGGTCTGGGATTTTTCGTGTTTTTGTTTTAGTCTTTCAATCCTTTAACAGTGTGTTTTCAGTTCATGGAAGTTAATTGTAACACGCTGGCCATCTATAAATGTTATTATTCAGTGTTTGGTTGTACTTCGCTCCATCCTCTCGTGTCACTTCTGGTTGCAAGAAAACCAAGACGGTGACAGCTGAAATGCTGAACTTGAGGCAACTGAGGCAACTATTGGGCGTATTGTCATGAGATTTTGTACAGACATTCATGGAGCTGAGAGGATGAACGCCATAGACCGTTGTGCAGGTTGAAGTAGGTAAAGTACTAAAGTTTTTACCTATCCCATGACATATCTCAACACCCATCTCAACATCTAATGTCTATTTTGTTGAGATGGACATAGGTAAATGACAGGCTGACATGAGTGACACATTGTCAGGAGAATGGGAGACCAGGGGAATCTTAAAGTTAATCCCGAAGGATAACCACAAAAATCTCAAGTGATTGAAAGGGAGAGAGTGAAAACAGTCACCCTACACTCAATATATCATGAAACGACTAAAAATAAAACGCTGCTGCTGAGCAGCTGACTAGAACATAAAGGAAACAAAGAAACCAATGAAGGCAGGCCACCCAGACCTAACCCACTCTAAGACTCCAGCTCTGAGAAGAACTTAAATGGTGAGCAAATCCCAGAGATAGGTTCATGTGGTACTTCTGCAGATTCACACACGCCTGTACAGGTAGAGCAAAACAGGACAGCACTTTCACTACCTCTGACAAGGAGATAATGAGTCAGCATCTGAGCACTGAAACCAGGGGTAGATATAGGATTCAACCACCAGATCCCCATCAGGGACAATAAGGCTCCACAGCTGCCTCTCCTCAGAGATAATGAACCCAGCCAGCCTGCTGAGTGACCCTCACAAACATACAGAATATGCTAAATAAAGTCTACAGAAATAGTGACGTTGATAAAGTAATTTGAGACACACTGAAGGAGACGGGATTCATGTGCACAGTTTATCAGAGCTGAATCAAAGTGAAAACACTTAAAAGTCTGTGATTCTCTGCATAGAAGTGGCAGCTCTTGAGGTGATAATGATAAATTTGCTCCTTTGGACTCGCCCCTCGGCTAATTATCATTTTGGTCTGTTTTAATTTGTGCATTGTGAAACTGAACCAGACCAGATAGAAAATAAACCAAAAGTATCGAGTTCACTCTGATTTGGACAAGACAAATGGACTATGATTAGATGTACTGGCACAGAACTGTATATGGACATTCATGGCTCCCAGATGATGCATCCTAATGACTGTATTGATCCCCTGCCTTTTCCTCTTGCATAAAATATTGAGTGGATCATTCATATATGAATGATAGCAGTACTCACAATTGCTGTAAAAGTCTGCCAGCAGTAAAATCAGATATTAAATAACATTTTGCAATCCTTTTTATCCAGTTTCATCTGTGGTGATTGTGTCTGCCTCCACTCTCTCTCAGTCTCCAAAGGTCTCTGTTTAAACAAATGAACCTGACTGAGAGATGACCTTCTGCTTCTTTTCTGGATAATAAGAGAAGGCAGATGTAAATAATATAAGCTATTTGGTAATAATCTTTGTTTTATTAACTCTGCCAAGTGAAACCCTCGGTCTAAGTTCAGTGTCAGTGTTATACAGATGAGAATAGTCGAGGATAAGAAGTTACGAATGGAAGGAGGTTGTGAGCCTCACAGCCTTCCAACCTTTTCCTCTCATCTCTAATCTTTCCTCTAAGTTTTTACTTATTTGATAACTCATAAATCATCTAAAATAACGTTATATTATATCAAACTTTTATTGGATGATACACCACTCTTTTATTTATAAAAACTGAAACATTTGCTTTGTTCCTGGGAGAAAAGGTAATGAAAGGTCTCACTTGGAACATTACATTGACTTACATTCATTTCCTGACAACTTACCCGAACCATAACCACAACTAGCCTTATCCTTACCAGTGGGTAACCTTTGGGTCTGAGTGCCTTAAACTTGCTTTCTTATAGCCAGCAGGGGGCGACTCCACTGGTTTCAAAAAGAAGTCTGATTGTTTAGAGGTCTATGAGAAAATAAACCCTGCCCGTCACTTGATTTATTTACAGTGAACACTATAAATATGGGTTTATGGTCTTGATAGCTAGTCTTCTTCATTATAACATGATGTTCATTTAGTGAATTGTGGTCCCAAGTTAATTATAACCGTTTTGGTTGCCTAAAAATGTCTTATTTTGCATTTGTTTTACTTAACTCCACCCTCTTGAAACAAAGATGGCGACAGCTAAAAGGCGAAACTTGAGTTAAAGCTAAAACATTGCAGTCCACAAACCCATGACTGACGTCATGTTGACTATGTCGACTTCTTATACACAGTCTGTGGCAAATACCTTCAAAACCGACGTTCTAATCACCCTCAGCTGTACTTTGTATTTAAAGAAATTAACCAGTGTTAGCATGCTAACATGATAAACAAAGATGGTGAACATGGCAAACATTAGATCTGCTAACAATTAGTATGTTAACATTGCCATTGTGTCAATATGAGTCTCATATAGAGTTAAATAGACCATAAAGCAGGGTATGTTTTCTGGCATAGCTACCTTGTGTTTGACAGGTTTTCTATTGTGGTGTTGTCAGGTCTGAGAGTTGTCTGTGTTGTTGTCTTAGCCTTTTAACCCTTCCACAGTGTGTTTTCAGTTCGTGGAAGTTAAATGTAACACTCTGGTCACCTAAAAACGTCTTATTCAGCATTCGGTTGTACTTCGCTCCGTCCTCTCGTGTCACCTCTGGTTGCAAAAAACCAATATGGTGACGACCAAAATGCCAAACTTGAGGCTTCACAACGGCAGTCCACAAACCAATGGGTGTAGTCATGGTGACTACGTCCACTTCTTTTACTGTAATTTATGTCCCCACAACATGAATAATACACACCAATACACACACACACACACACAAAGCCAGTGTGATTTGTGTATAAAGTGGAAGGCATCCTGCTGCTCCTCCAAAATTACATTCTGGCAGGTGTAAAAATGTGCTCTGCAAGAGCACTCCACACAGGTTGATTGTACACCTGCTTGGCTATTTTACAGGTGCTATTCATGCTAGCAAAGACGGCGGCATCCTCTGAGGATCCCTCCCCAGTCTCAAACCAACCAGGTCTGTGCCTGCCAGCATGATACAAAAGCTCAGTGAATCAGCCGTAGAATTGTATTTCTACCAGAAAGGTGAGCTTCATTAACTTTTTTTTCCAGTCCTGTTGCCCTGGCATGGATTCTCACTATCATTTTGCTCCCCCTGAAATGCAGTGAATAATTAAACTGGCTGGGTGTTATATTAGGTTTGGACTTTCCAGAGACATATAAATATTTCTGTAACATCGATGAGAACACAAATAGCTGCTGCAGCAATATCAGCTCAAACTTATCTGCTGATTTATCATTTCACTAGTTTGGATTCATGTGCTTGTGTGACACAGCCGACCACATAAACACATTATATGCTAAAAGGGGGTACTGGCCCAGACGTTTTAGACGGGAGATAATTAACTGGAATCCCTGGACTGACTGGGAACACTCCCCATCTTTAATCCCTCAACAAATACCATCCAGGTGCCATCAAACAGCATTTAACCTTCTTCTGCATCAACAGAGGATGACGGTAATCCAATTTAGGCTGCAAAGCATGGATTTTTTTTTTTTTTTTTTAATGTAATGAGCTTTTCTTTGTCATAAAGCCATATTTACTTTCCTTCCCCCTACTTCTTGCCTCTTGTGGTAATTTTTTTTTCCAACTTTCCATCCATGATATTTTTGTATCTTTTAAACTGCACTTTACCCCACATGCATGGTATCGTTTTTCAGCACAGTCTGTATTTAGCCTGTAATGTTTTTTATTATTTGTTTGGGCTGCATACATTGTTTTTGGTTACTATCACTTCTGGTTATTATCATCCTGGTAATTGGGTGTGGTTTCACTTTATTCACTTGGACCACATGATTTCAGACAAAGAGGGTGAGTTAGGCTCCAACATTTTCTGTTGACCATGAGTTATTACTTGTAATTCTTTTCATTTAATAAACAGCATAAACGCATCTGGACTGGATGGTTTTCTTGGAGTGAGTCATAGTAAAGAGCCCACTCAGCCTCTTAGTGGCTTTTGATTGATAGTCGTCGCTTCACTCAGCTCTAACTCATCATTTTGTCAATTTAACAAAGTATAAAGCTGCCAGGAATGCAAAATACAAGAAAAATGACACAGGCGCCTGTAAAAACAAACTCTATTAGTGATAATCACTCAAAATATTATTATAGTATTGTTTCACTATTTAGTAGAAAAATGCAAAATAAAACTACAATACAGTATTTACATGTAAATTGTAGTTGTTCAACAAGTCTTGATGTCAAGGAGAGACATTTACTGATTTTCCAGCACAGTTACTCTAAATGCATATGACTGACATGGTATATGTAACATGCTATGCTCAAAGCTAGTGACATAGGATAAAAAGTGAGAAAGGCATGCTTATGATGGGAGGATGGAGTCAACAAAAACAGGAATTTTAACCAGGAGACCGGCGTTCATGTCCCACGGTTGTTGAGTTATTTTGAAGTTACATCAGTCATGTTTGTGACATGTTGTTTAATGATTAATCAAGTTTATAATATATTTTCCATCCTTACATTCTGTCTGTGCATATTTTACATAGTTTATGAACTTATTTTAAGCCTAAATACGTTTCTCCTAAACCTAAATGAGCGGTTTTGTTGCCAAAACCTAACTGCGGACATTACTGTAGTTTTATTGTGGGGCGTAAAAATGACACATGAAAAGGCGAAAATGCATTATCATGACACGTGGAATGTCCTCGTAATGCTGTGCCTCCCATGTGATCGGGTTGGATTTTCTCAGCTTGTCTACACATGTACAGGATATAATGTTAAATCTATGACTGATTCCCGTCTGAAGTGATACTGGTGACACATCTCAAAGACAAATTCAGCGCAAGAACGTAACACGCTGAATGGCTTACTGGTGTGATCGTAATGTGTGGCTGCAGGGACCACACGTCTTAATTACTGGTCACGCACATGCAAAGTCACTGCGCATATTTTTGGACCTGTTCAATCACCTATCTGCTGAATATTAATGGTACTCTCTGGGTTGCGCACAGGTTAATACGCATCCTTTCTGATGAATAACGGAGGGATAATGTATAATGCATAAGACTGGCTGCTCCCTGCTTGGGGCTTTGCTGTTGTCTCAGTTCATGTTGGAGGTCACTATCGGGAGGAATTGTTTCTGACTGTCTAATATACTGTAACTAGAATAAGGAAATAGTTATATATATATATATATAGAGAGAGAGAGAGTATATAGCTGTTACTGTCATTCCCATGAGCTCCTTCCATGTCTGGGCTGTACAGTATGTCCAATATGCATTTGATGTGAAGCCTACATATACAACAATACTCCCACTATCCTGGATATATTCAAAGTGCATTTCTCAACAGTTTTAAGGCACTCTAAACCAACACATGCCTCCCAATCATATGACAGTCTCTTCTCCAGCGTTGTTTTGTAAAAGAGATGGTGGCTTGAGAGGCAGATGCTGCTGAAATAATGGAGGGGAATATATGAGAATGGCTGCAGGCGCTGGATTGTTAGCCGGCTGAGTGAAGCTGCTTTGCTGTACTAGTTTGCAGACCCCTGGGCGCCCGGTCCATGTAAACAGAATATTTATTTAATCGTCTTCTTGGCATGTGGGACTGTTCCAACTCAAGTAAAATGCTGCACATGGATTTATTTTACTCTCTCCGCTCGTTGGAGCTAGTCCTCCAATAGCGTGTAAACCTTCCCCTGCTTATTGATTAGTTGGCGCATCGATTCGAGGGAGCATGTCAGTGGAAGATGCTGTTGTTAGTCTCTTGATGAAAACATTTTGCTATTCAGGTAGTCACCATGAATGAGCAATTTGAAATGTGTTCTTTCTGACTGCTGCATTGTTTGTGTGTGTGTTTGTGCTCAGTGCTATCTTGTGATGGCACATGTCTTACCCGATGTTGTGAGTGCTCCCACTGAGCTGTAATAACACACCTCAGTGCTGTCTGAAATATTCATGGCCAGGTAAGCCCATCACTTGGAGTCAGTCACATGGATTCCTTATTATCACGCCCCCCCCGCCCCCGAGCCTCCAGGTCACTTTATTCAGCCCGCCTTCTGCTGCATCACACTCGCCTCTCAGCTTCCAGCTGCCACCCGGTGTTGAGCATTGAGCTCAAAATGCCACTCTCCCGCCAAGCATTGATTTATCTGTGTTGGTTTTCATATCGGGCTAAGTGTACATGTTTTGTATTTACTTTATTTATTATCAGTTTCTACTTTAAGTGGGAATCCATGAGAAGCTGATTGTATTAAATGCATAATAACACTTCATTTTACAGGTCAGCAAATTTCATGGTAATTAGGTGATAATTAACAAGTAACCTGTTTGAAATTTCTTTGGAACAACTGCTCACTTATTATAAATTAATTTATTATAAAAATATTTAATAATTATATTCTTCTATTTCCCAAAAACGGGTCATTTATTTAACACATTTCCAGAAAAAGAATACAAAGTTCACTGAAATTCTTTATTTCCATGTCTGTTGCTAAATAGATGATAATTAGTAAATACTTATTTTCGAAATTTCTTAATACACTCCCTGAATCATTACATGAGCTGCCAGGTTACATTTATGTAGACAATAAGTCACAGTGGTGAGATTGGTGCCTGATCAGAAATGTCTATTAGTTTTGGGTTTCTGCCTTCGATGAAGAGCAGCTGCTTCACAAGCCTAAGGTTGCTATTTTAATATATATATACAGTATGCGATTTTAACATATAATTGTTAAATAATGTTTATAATAAAGTAATTACAATTACAAATAGGTTCAAATAGGTTACTGTCTAATTATCACCTAATTACCATGACCTTTGTGAACCTGTAAAATCAAGTGCATTTTCACATTTCACACTTTTGCATGTTTTCATGTTTCTGAAATGATTATACAGTTTATTGGGGATATATGGATTTCATCCATCAGTGACAACTGAAGCAATCAGTGTTATTAAGATGAGTGAAGGTTAAAGTTCTCACACACAAATCAAACCTCATTATTGATACTATACTTTATATGATTGACGTATTCTCATATGGTTTATGTGATATCTTATGAAAAGTTATTCCTTATTTTTCATTTTCATTTTCATTTGTCCTCAATGTCCAGCATTAATTTCTGCTCCAGGATTTTCAAAATAAACTGCAGTCTTCACGGGAAGCAACTTGATTAGGTTTAGGCAACAAAGGTCAGGAAAAGATCGTGGTTACGCTGCAACTGGAAGTAACGTAAGTACATAAGTTCTGTGACAAAAACTACTGTTAAAGTTAAGATAGTTAAGTATGGAAGCGTGAAAGTCTGGTGTTTTTTGACCCAGCCATCCATCTGACCTTCTCTCTACATTTCTTTACTTTTTATATTTCCTTGTTCACAGTTATGTAATTTACATATGATTTGATGTCACTGGATATGTATGAATTACAGTGCATCTACTTTTCATAGGTAGGTAGAACAGTCTGATATGATTGGCATGTTTTCTGCAATAGCCATTCAATCTATATACATTTTGTGAATTCTGCTCTGTAGTTTTCATTACTAGTAGGGAGTCCACCATTTCCGCCCTTGATTCAAATTGCTCCCCTAGTTTGTTTGATTGCTCTTTTGTTGTATTTCTGATAGAGTAGCTGCATTTGCTGTTAAGAAAAATGTTGAATGGCCTCAGGCTAGTCTTGTGTACTATAATAAATGTGTGAATTTGTGTACAAATGTGTTACATTGTGTAACATGACTACATGATGGTGGAATAGATACACTGTTGTGAAGCACAAGCAGAGCTGTACAGAAGGTCCTTCAGTAACAGCCGAGAGCTCAGCGGAAACATACTCTTTTTTTACTGTATAACATAAAGTATTTCACTGAAAGGGGACATATATCATGCTCGTTTTCAGATTTATATTTGTATTTCGCGTTTCTACAAGCATGTTAAGATGTTTACATGCTTTAATGTTCTAAGACACATTTTTCTCATACTCTTTGTCTGAATATAGCTATATTCACCTTCTATCTGAAATGCTCCATTTGAGTTCCTGTCTCTTTAGGACTCCTTGAAAAAATCCCAGTGTGCTCTGATTACTATGTGAGAAAAATATGGCACACCTTTGCAAAGGTAGTTCTCAAGCAAGCCCCCATGAAGAGCACCAGTTGTTGATCCCAATTTTCATAGTGGCCAAATGGCGGTACTACAACTTTCATGTCCATCATGCGAAGCCATTGGGCCCAAAAACGACTTCTGAGAGAGACTTCTGAAACTCAGACCCCGTGATCGAGCCACGTGACCGAGTGAATGCTACTGTACCTGTACCTGCCGGAAGATTCAGGTACTTTTCCAGTTTGGAAGTTGAGCCATTTTGGCTTCATGCACCACTGAGCAACTTTCATTGGAATGAACGGGGCTCTGCCTCCAACGCTGTATCCTGTTCTCTTAATACATCCATGTTCTCAAGCCGTGGGTGGACCAGGTTGTCTTATTTCACAGTACGTGGGCTGGTAGGCACTCCAGTTACCAGAATGTACTGTATGTGTATGTATTTTTTCATTGTTTTTCATAATTTGTCCTCTTTAATTAAAGGAAATTATCCAGTTGGCATAAGCAGCACATACAGAGTTGGGATACACTAATAACTGAATACTCTCAGTTAACATACACAATGCCACTTCAAATCTAGTTTATTTGATCCCTTGCTTTAGAGCAGGTAAAGACAAATATTGATCAGTTCTTCGTGAACAAATTTTGCCAAAGTCCAGTGAGGTCAGGGCTCCATCAGCACCAACCCTTCCAGCAGAAGTAGGGCCAGGTGAAAGCAGAGCAGTTGCTCGTGAGCGGCTTTTTTCTGGCCAAACTGCGCTGATCATCACTCTAAAGCTGAGGCCATTCAGCGAGGTCAAAGTCAACCTGCACCAGGTCATGGCCTCAGCCAAGCACCGCCAGTTAGATACAGGCACTCAGAATAGAATAGCAGCCTTTTCTTTTCTTTGTTTAAAAGCGTTATTTTTCTAGATTTACAGAGCCCTGATTCATAAACAATCACACCTGGGAGATTTTTCTTACAACAATCACGCTTTCCACTGCTTTGCTGCAGGGGCTGGGTGTGAAGTTATTTGCTCAAGGGCACATAGATATTGGCTGTTGGGGGACGAGTGTGGGTTCAAACCTAGAACCAGCGTGCCTCCCATGCATATAGACAATAATCACATACAAAAGATATGTGTAATGTCATATATCTAGCAACAAGACAACAATCTCTGAGGAAATCAACAAGGCAGAACTAAAAATAATTCAATCACTGAAAATGTCATGCCTCCAGGTCAAAGTGGTGGGCTTGTGTGCTGTATTTCATTGTTGAAGTTATTGTTTTTACGGTCTGTAGTTTATACAGGATAATAGCAGACACTGAAACATTTTCTGTCTTTTAGGATGAAGCAGAACGTGTGGATGAGATACGTCAAATAAAATGTTTTCATCCTTGTATGGTGCATATCAAATCTAATCTCCTGTGTTGACATGTGACACTCATTGTAGCTGGCTTTATAAATACACAGGCTTTGTACCAGTCAGGGGAAAATCGTTGTCTCGATATTTCATCAACCAAAACTTGTTGTGTTTTTTTTTTTTTTTTCGGTCTCAGTTTTTAAATCTGGTTTGCGCAACTGGAAGAAAGGCATTCTTTGATGATGTTTACTGTGAATCTTATCATTATGTCAGTGTCATGGAGACAGTACATGGAAGGAGCCCAGTGGTGTCATGGAAGACAACTCAGTGGTACTTTATATTTTCAATAAGATGAGGAGAAAAAAAGAAGACACAACTACAGAAAAACAGGTCCAGATCTTGCTCCCGTTGGCTGTTACATAGAGCCTAACATAAGGAGGCCATTAAGAATCCAAGTCCTCACACAGTGAAGCACCATTAAAGGAAATAGTGAAGCATGAAACAAATAAATGCAGCTGGCAATGCCAAGTGCACAGCCCCACCATAGAGAATGAGATATTTTCTGCTGAGATGTCACGGAGTGAGCTTATCAGAGAGCTCATATTGTAGTATACAGTATTACCAGTGATAAAACTGGAAATATATATTGATGTTAAAGCTGAAAATAGGAAGAAAACACTGCAATGGTCAGCAACCTTACAGAGTTACGGCTGTGGAGCTGTTGAGAGGTGTTGTAGACTTTGATTCAGCAGACAGTTCACATGCAGCAGGACTGACAAAGGTGAGAGTTAAGCATCTACAGAGAGATATGATCTGGAATACTGATCAACCTTGTGAGAAAAAGCTGTGGCAGGGCAGGACTAGAAAGCAGCGTGTGTGTGTATAAAGGAGGTATGATGTGGCAAATATTAACTGAAACATACTGAAAGCTCAGCTTCCTGTTTGCGGACAGCAAAATGTACAGTTGCAGTGGCGAGGGTTTCTGCTTATGTAATTTAATTGTTTATGGGGCATTTATTGTTCTTTCTTATTCGAAGTGACCTAGAGCTCTTGCATCCTTTTATGGAACCGATGATCCAGTGGATGCAGTGGACTCAGGCTGTCTGAGGGGCAAAAAAATAAATAAATAAATAAATAAATAAAAAGGGCACCAGTGCGCAACAATTTCGAGCAAGTAGGGCAGCTTTTTTGGCACTGTATCATCTTTTCTCTACTCCAGAGGGAAGTTTTTCACATTTTCTCCATTTAAGGGGTACCTTTTAGTGCACTGCATCCTACTTTCTCCACTGGAAGGGCACCCTAGAGCGCCCTTTATCATGTTTTATCTACCACAGGGGCACCCAAGAGGGCATTTTCTCTACTGTAAGGGCACCCAAGAGGGCATTTTATTATGTTCTCTCCACTCAAACAGCACCCCAGAGAGCACTTTGTCCACTGGAAGGGCACCCTATATGGCGTGTTATCAATATTTTCTCGACTGGAAGGGTACCTTAGAGGGCGCTTTATCTTGTTTATCTTGTTTTCTCCACTGGGAGGACCTGCAATAAGGCATTTTATCATGTTTTCTTTACTGGAGGGGCACCCTAAATGGTGTGTTATGCTGCAGAAATAAAGCCTTTTTCAGGGCTAGACTGAAGAGGCGAAGAGATTGAAAATCATTCAATATAGACGTGCAACTGTCACACAAAATACTACAGTGAATCTCTAAAGTACAATTATCTTTGATTACCTGAAGACAAAAAAAGACTTCAGGAGTGTCAAGTGCCAACCGACCCCAAAGATGTTTTAAAATGTACACTCATGCCTGAAAAAAAAAACCGTAAATAATGTAGAAAATACAACCGTCACTCAAACAGCAGCTCTTTTTTAAAAAATGGTTTGTTAACCTGGCAGCTCCAGGAGCAGATGAAAAATGTAATAGAATGACCATCCATCCTCCTTCTTGACATTTGGTATTTCAGAAACACTTCAAAGAGGTCCTCTATTACCTCTGTGAAGCCATCATCACACCCTTCAGCAGTGAGCACTACTGGGCTTCTGCAACTAGAAACTCCTCCTATCTCAAGCAATTCCCTTTTGCAGCACCTACTGTAGATAGTAGTAATTACAGCATTTCAGGATGGTCCTTCAAAGAAACACATGTTTTTTCTTGCCAAAATTTCATTAATTTGACTTTATATTAATTTGAAAATACAAACTATGCACTGTCTAAAAATGATGTCAAAGAAGGTATTTTCTGTACTTGCACGTTATTTAAACAAAATGAATCATAAGTTGTATTTCAGTCTGTGACTTCCACCCTCAAACTTAATATAAATATTCCATTGCAGCAATGCCACAGCTGATTCATAGCATGGCAGATGTAAAAAGCATGATAATTCAAAAGCAAAAGTGACAACACGTGTCAATGTACAGTCCAACAATGTTGATAAGTCACTCTGTCAGTTAAATGGCTAGTGTGAGTGAGTGTAGGGGAGAGAGTGCACAAGGAAAAGAAAGGCAGCGCAAGAAGCGCACATCAGCTGGACGGAACAAAAGAAATTCAACTCTGCGACAATAAAGTAAAATTGCCTTTTGAGCCTTTTCATTAAAAATGACTCCCCATGAACAATATGCTTTTTAATTCTAATTGAACACGTGTTTTAGAAGAAAAATGACATCCAAATGTAATTTAACTGTGATGAGAAAAGAGCAAAGAGAAACAAAAACTGTCAAATTTTCCACTGCCTCCCATTAGAGCAAGTGCTAATATCTTTTGACGAGAATAACATAACTTCCTTGTCATCTCAGTTGCCAGTTTGAGCTTGAGAGCCCCCTGCTCTCACCAAAGGCAGGTCGCACCTTTATGGCTGAGAGTGGAAAACAGCCGTTGCGTTGAAGAAAAGTGAGCTGAGCAGCGAGCGAAGATGAAAGCTGACGCTAAAAGTGGCAAGACTTGCATCTGTGTGACTCAAGGCCTGTGTGGTTTAACGTGATGTCCCTGAACTCGAGACACACAGCGGATGCAATGGACGTTTATGTGCTGTGAGCTAAGGGAAAGTGTGTGTGTATGCGTAGGTGGGGGGCAGATGTGTTGTCTTGTGCAGTCACCCGCCTTCATCCGCTCTTAACTCCTCATTAGGGGCTCGTGTGACATAAAGCAGCAACCTGTGACCAACTAGGCATGGTATACGGCCATGAGAGCAGGGAGGGAGGCGGAGCCGTCTGTGTGACTTGTTGTCACTTGTCAGGTACCGCGCGGCCGCTAGCCTTGAGATACTTGGCTGTTGTCTGAGAGTGCTTTATCATCGTGATAAATGCAGCCTTGGAGCAGTGCACTATCAGCATGCTCAGGGGCATGAGACACACTCTGACTAATGAAAAGAGAAGGTCAAGGAGAGGGAGGGGTGCACAGCATGCAGAAAAAGAAGGAGCCGTGAACAGAGATGTGGGTGTAAAAGTGTGGGACAGCATGTCACACAGTCCATGAAAGATTTGTGAGAGAAAATGCTAATTTTTTTTGTGCGTTCCTGCCATAACACCTTGCATGGTGGCAGTGTGTGCATGCTTGTTCATGCTTTTGCGTGTTGTAAATGAAGTGTTTGGTAGTGTACAAACCCCTTCAAGCTGAGCACTCTATTATACTTACGGACATAAAACTTGATCTTAACATAAGCCTCTGCAAAGGCACACAGAACACTGTTATCAGGGCAAAATAGAGCTTCCCACTGCAGCAATAATTTCATTTTTTCAAAACATCCGTTGCGTCATATCTGCCCCACTGCAGTTCTAATTACATTTGACGAGAGGGGTTACGTTGATTTTCTCCTACCTGCATTACACAAGGCATATTCCATATATCTTGAATGTTATTACAGCAGGTGTTGGAGATTTCCTAGCGTAGTGCTAATTTTGGAGTCATCAAAGTGACAGCGCTGAGCTTGGGAATCCTTTTTGGGATCATTACCATAGTCTGCTGAATCTATTGGCAGGGGCCCCGCATGACTGGGCAGACGCTGCTCCAGCCTAGCCGTCAGATAGAAGCAATGATCAGGGGGTTAACAGATGCTGCTTGGTCTTCGGGGTCGCATCCACCCTATTCCCACCGTTGGGACACAGAGCGAGCACAACAAACCATCCACACATGCTCGCACACACGGCTTGCAAGAGAAATGTTTCCCGTTACAGACTCTCTCTGAATGCTCTTGTACACAGCAGTTACAAAGCCACGAAGTAGTTTGTGAAATTCATAATTTGAGGTCAAAGGTCAGACGCAGCTTGTAATCCTCCCCTCCCCCCCGTTCCCTTTTCTCCGGCGGAGAGTGGATGTGCACAGAAAGCTTTGAAAAAAATGTCTACGGCGCAGCTGACTTGCTCAGAGGGAGCTCTTTTCCAATACATGGTAATGAGGAGTGTGCAATTAACTGGGCTCTACCAGGAGGAAGAAATGCACAACAAAGGTAAGGAGGAGGGGGAAGAGGAAGGAAGACAGTACAATGTGCAAACTATGTATGCTACACAGGTGCATGCAAGTTAAGAAGAAATGTGGTGTTAATAGGGAAATTGGGTCATTGTTGTAGAAGGGAGCAGGACATAAAGCAGATAAGATGGCAAGAAAAACAATAAATTAATAAAGATAACACACAAATGCGGTATGCCTTTCTCTTCACAGTGGCTGTTAGATTCACATCGGTACACACGGCATTGTCTATAGATCTATTACAGATATCCTCCTGTAATAGATTCTTTTTCCTATTGAGGAGCATTAGCAGTGCTGTAGACAGGTATAGGTAACACATAGGTTATGATATGAAGCATATTGTATCAGTTATGGCAAGAGCATAACTTGATCACAGAAATAAGTTAGTACTACTATCGTTACTGATTTGGTCAATTATTGATAAATCGCTTCTATATGGCATTTTTTTCACATGCGTTCATGCTGCGATTGTTTGTTTATTTTGTTAATTTGCTTTGAAATATTTACATATTTAAAGGTACTAAATGCAAGATTTAGAGCATTTCTATTGCCTCCGCACAGCTTTCAACATGGAGATGGCTGAGTCGGCGGCTCGTAACAGTGAAAACAAAGGCAATAATGCTGACAGAGAACAGTGTTAACCCCTTGCAAATTGTTGTTTGCTGCTATATTAATGCTCTGGGTATTGTACAGAGTACCTTTAATGCATTTGATTTACCCATTGATTCTATTGGTCATGCTCACTGTGTGTCAAAACTGGACATGAGTAATTTTTTTGCATAAGCAAACAATAATACCGCTACCAGCAATACTCAATACAATATGGAAGAAACAGCCTCTTCAGGCTCTGAGCAGAAGTCATTTGGTTAATTTCCACATTGGGCATCACCCTAATTTTGCCAGTGTTGCCTATTAAATATGTAAAAGCTGTGAATAAAAAATGTTTCAGCCTTGAAATGTCAGTTTCAACGGAGGTGAGAAGCATAAGAGTGAACAGAATGAGTCAACCCCGTTTTGGTCCTGTATTAGCCTAGCTGCCGCTCATCCATGGATATGGATTATACACTCCAGCCGGTTTGTCCTATTCTGAGGTGAAGTTTTACAGATTGTCATAAAAGAGAGTGTCATTAAAATCACATATTTTTTTTTTTTTACCAAAGATAACACGTAAGTCCTGTCAACAGCTAAATTTAATCAAACCACTAAAACCACTTCAGCAAATGATTACATTATATACAGGATATGCACAGTGTGAGAGGAACAAGAGGTTTTCAGCTTTTTGTTTAATCTTTTTCACAGGTTATACAATTTAACAGCTTTACCTTCATTATTCTGTAGAAAGAAGCCCTATGCTTAAATGAAAAGACGTGGTGACAACGCCAACGACATGAACTGTAAAACATTAAATATCAGTCAATTTAAAAAGAAAAAATACATTATGTATGTATGTATGTATGAGAAAATATATGAAAACAATCGTTTTACTATTGTGAAGAAAGAGTAATCAGTTTCTTTGAATGGTGTTTTGATGTAGAAAATTGCTGAAAAAAAAAAAAAAAAAAATACACGTTCCAGTAAGTATAAAAAGAAACTCTCGGAAAAAATCAATACTGTGTGAGACAGTCTTTGCTGTTCAGTTTTCTATGATCAGACTTCTCTGACTGTTTGCTATGGTTATATAATTAAGACTGTTGGTAGCGCTTCAGTGGTAATGATACACGTTTTTCTAAAACTCCCCAAAAAAGAAAAAATGACTTTAGAAAGAAAAATCAGCCAAGGATTTTGGCTGTACTGAGTTGCATCAGATGAGGAAACAAACTATCCCTCACTGTACTGATTCAGGTATAAATTATTTGCCATAGTATATACTATCCCTCAGTTTCAAACCCTAAATCTCTCACATCCCCTCCCCACCAGCAGCTGAAGTCTGATTGGCACAGCCTAATGCAAGACAAACAGCAGTAAATCACAGTGAACAGATTTTTGGGCCAGTACTCTAATTGCGACTGCTGGCTGAAAAGGGTCACGGTTCTGCACTGTGAAATGTAATGCACGATGATTAGCCCCGCATGCATTTGTGCATCCTATGACTGTGATATTGATGCTGTTGCTGACTGTAATTTGTAGGTTGTAATGCTACGTGGGCAGTGAGACTCATTGATAGCATTTGGCACACAGCCTCGCTTTGATGAAGCACTTAGCCAAAGCCAGTCAATCTGAATATTACAGACAGTGCTCTGAGTCAGTGTGTTTGTTGCTGAACACGGCGTGTGATAATCAGTCAGTCCTTAGCCATCTAATGAACAGTCATCATAAGATGTTTTCTACGTAATCCTGCCATCTAAGATTACCTTAATGCATGTAAAGACTCGCCGTCGATGTGTGCCTCATTACCTTGGTACATTGGTCATTTCATTTCAAGGGTCTGATTTTCATTAACTGCTCTGCCCCCTTCCCCATTAGCAGAATGAAAGCTCGGCTGAAACCATCTGGCTGCCAACTAGACCTCTGGGCTGCTTTATGGCTCCACAGAGCTTCACTAAAGGGAAAGTTGCACTATTAGAGCCTTTTCTGAGTCGGACCGGAGGGAAATGCAGGAGTGATGCAAGGAGTGTCCCATGCTTGGGGGTGTAGGGGTTGGAGGTTGCGTGGGGGGCAAACAGAGAGATGAATTTAGAAGAAAAAGGGAGACGTTGGCACAGTGATAGAGGAGACAGAGAGAGGCAAAGTCAAATAGAGCCGGAAAGAACATGAAAAACAAAGAAAGGAGACGGAGAATAAAGGATGAGTCAATGACGTGATATTCTTGAAATAAAATGTCTAAAAATGCAGCTGTGATGGAATGGTGGTAGATTCTCCCATCGACTCACGCTAACATCACATTTACAACGTATAATGTCGACCTCGGAGAACAGGTGTGCAAACACACACTGCACCACTGTACACCTTTTATTTTTAGAAGCAGTGCTTTTGAAATAGCATCTGCTTACACATACTATTTTGTCAGCGACGTCTAACTCAGTGCTTTTATTCCCCCATCCACCTCCCATCCCCGTCTCTATTCCTGCATTCTAATTGCTTTTATTTTGATAGTGTATTTGCCCTTGTCTCGCATAGCAGGTTGCCTGTGAGCGTACGTCAACCTTCTATATCTTCTTCTGTTAGGCGACAGAGTGCAACACAACAGCACAGAAAAAACACCCCATAAAGTGTTTTTTACCTGTAGACTGTGATCTCTTTCGGAATTTTACTCATTACTGTTCATGCACCACTTACGTGGAAGTTATGGACTGGATGAACAGAATGCAGGCACTTAGTAATTATTTTACCTGCTATATTAAAGCTACAGTGGGCAAAAATGGAGCAAATTTGATTGAAAAAAATATTTTTATAAAACAGTCTCTATATCCTGACAGTAGTGCATGAGAGGGGTAGTCTGAAAAAACAGCTCCTCTGTGTCCTCTGGTGCTCCTAATGGCATCTGCAAGATTTCACAGACTGGAGGAAAATAACCAATCAGAGCCAAGCTGGAACCCTCCATCTCCGAGCAGCTGTCAGTCATGTAAGTCATGTAATGACTATTTCTTGCATAAAACGTTTTCAGAATCATCTTGAAGATCAGTTGAGGAAATACCAAGCACCGCCCCAACAGCCAGAGCACAGCCAATAGGAACACTCAGGAGGAACAGTCGCTCTTTGAAAAGACCTGTGATTGGCCATAGTCTCCCAACACAGGTAAAAATGTTTCAAGCCTAAAAACAGAGCCATTTGGAGGTGTGGAAGTCTAGTTTTTTCTCAGGACACTTGAATTATAATATGCTGAAAGGTTATTTTTGAATTTTTGCCCAATGATGCCAAAAATGTTCTGCCTCTTGCAGGTTTAAGCCTTTAATGTGACCTAGATAACTAAAGAGGGTGTAATGATGAGCTAGTAAATATTATCTATACATACTTTCTGATTGCTTTCATGTCATAAGGGCAGATCTTATTTCAATATATATTTTTGAATAATCCCCTTTTCATACTCTGGATAATGAGATTATTAATAATTGAAAGCAGCAACTACATTGCTAGCTAAAATAATCTATAATAGTTTATCTTATTCTGATTACCTAAGGCAATGATGAAATACTGTGCTAATCTGTTCACTTGACTCCACAGGGAGGTCAGAGGTCAACCACACAACGACCCTTAGACGCTGTAGGTGTTTGATGTCTTGCTTCAGTTCGGTAACTCCCTGACACATGCCCCACATGAGACTAAACCTCTTGGAGGATTTGTTTCATTGTGCATTACATCTTTGTCACAGTTTTGGTTTATCTTGCTGCTACTGACCAAAATACTGTATTTACCTGTAATGCTTTACCCTCAGTAATCAATTTAGACACCCCACTTTATTCATTAAAGTAGAATTCTCCTGCAAGTGCCGGGCAGCCCTACATCACTGGCAAATAGATACAGCCCTGAGACATAAACTGAACCTAGGAAAGGGACAAAAAAAGAAATAGTGACCTAAGAGACTCAGAGCATGGCATGATTATTTCCAGCACCTGAGGACCGTCTCACCTCAGGGTTTGTCATGCACAGCAGGGTCTGAGCTGTACTGGGAAAGGGTCTAAAAAAAATCCACTCAGCTGCTGTCCTGACTCGTGTGGGCTAGAAACTAGTCAGAATGGTGTATGCTAAATGTAGGATCAGAAATGAAAAGCAGTGGCATACAGATATTACACATATACAGGTATCTGGCTCCATGTGAAACACCTGACTCTATAGAGCAACAAATCATGTTTTTGCTGGTCAAAATCTACCATTCAGTTTTTTATGGTAATACTGCACACCTCTCCCTCCACCTTAGCCCTCTAAAGCTTACGTAAACAAAGAAATGCCAGGACATATAAAGTTTTATGTTTCTGCCAATTTGTAGCTTATTTTTTCAGTCAATATCATGTGTTATACATTCCCGTTGTGTGAGCATACCATATTGATATGACATAAATAAATAAATAAATAAATAAATAAATAAATAACCAAAATAAAACTTAAATATATACAAAATATAAACACCAGGCAAAGTAGCCAAAACGCCTCTTTGGTATAGTTTCCACTACAGTAGGTGTCTCAGAGGCCACATTTTGCCATAATGACCCACAGGTTGAGAATCTCATGGTTCAGATACAATGTGCAAAACTTTTTTCTATCATAAATGGTTCCAAAATTATTTAATATTTTGTAGAAACATGTCTAGCGTAGCATTGACTTTTAAGGACTATCACAGCGTCCTGCACTTTACCACAAATGATAAATAACTCATTCACCGTTGTGTTTTAAATGAAAAGGTAGGTTGGTCCACCATTTATTATGAAAACTCTAGTATAAAAAAATCATATTTAAACACATTTATTATAATGTTAGGTCATAGGTTATTTTAACTTTATTTATACTGCTTGTTCAAACAGAGCTTGGAAATAAAAGGTTATATCATTCATAGTTTCAAGGATTTTAAAATATTATTCTCAGGCACATTTAGTACTACATGAAATTGCTTTTCTTAATGTGTAACCACTGTTCTCTGTGTGTATACTGTAATTGTTGTTGAGTTTCTCTCCATGTTCATACTGCATTATGTTCTCTTGTGCATATCTCTCTTGAAAAGGAAAAAATAAATAAAAAAAATATGAACACACACAGTTTGCTGGTGCTTATCACAAGTGAGCCACAACAGCAAGTAGGTATGTGGATTTGAACCTAATTCTGACTGTTATCTGTTTGGCCTGTTGCTCTGGCTCTAGTTATTTGACATGAAGAGGAGGTTGTGTTGCTCTGGCTTTAGCTATTTGACATGGAGAGGAGGTTGTGTTGCTCTGGCTTTAGCTATTTGACATGGAGAGGAAGTTATGTTGCTCTGGCTCTAGTTATTTGACATGAAGAGGAGGTTGTGTTGCTCTGGCTTTAGCTATTTGACATGGAGAGGAGGTTGTGTTGCTCTGGCTTTAGCTATTTGACATGGAGAGGAGGTTGTGTTGCTCTGGCTTTAGCTATTTGACATGGAGAGGAGGTTGTGTTGCTCTGGCTTCAGCTATTTCACATGTAGAGGAGGTTGTGTTGCTCTGGCTTCAGTTATTTGACATGGAGAGGAGGTTGTGTTGCTCTGGCTTTAGCTATTTGGAAGCTGCTTGACATCTTCCTGGACCCAGCTTCTCACATATGTTCACATTATTTGTATTAATTTATTTCATATGGATAATATACTATGTTGTATCTTCATTATGTTACTCTGAATGCACTACATCTATTGCACATCTGTCCATCCTGGAAGGGAGATCCCTCCTCTGCTGCACCTTCTGAGGTTTCTTCCATTTTGTTATTTTTTCCCTTGTATTTTTTTTTTTTTTTTGGCCCTTCTCCGATGAGAGGGTCGCACTGTAAAGGATAGTGGGTGTCCTGTCCAGTACAGGCAAACTGAGGCAAATTTTTAATTTTGGTCGATCCAAATAAAAATAAATTGACTTGAAATAGTTGGTTAGTATATTTAATGAGAAAACGGTATATTTTAAAAATGCCTGTGCTCTTAAAATAACTTAAAGGATGTAAAGGAAATACAAAGGAAACGCAGAGAGCACTTTGAGCGTCCTAACGACCTGACTGTTAGGAGGCTGTTCCCTCAGCTGACGCTAGGAGCTGTCCGCGGTGCTGAAGCCTCAGCTCGCTGCCTCCTCTCTCCTCTCCATGTGCTGCCGACCGCTGCTCACACAGACAGGAATCCGCTCACTGAGCGTCCAAATTGGAAAGGGACCTCCGCGTTTCACTTGATAATACTCGACTGTTTTCACTCAGCGAATTATAGAGGAAGTGCCGCAGATAAACCGCGCGGCTGTGTTGTGTGTTTTACGCACGTTTGAATCCTCGCTTTGCTTGTTTTTGCTTTTTAAGCCCTGGAAGTATTCTTTCTCAACACGAGGACGTGTTCTGTAGCTGTACGCGGAGAGCCACCTCGACTTTAGTAGACATGTGGATGAGACGAGACTGTCAATTGAAGACCCTCTTCGGGGTTTTGGTCCTCGCTGCTACCGTGGCCAGAATACACGGACAAGGTAAGAACTTGGGTTTTTTTGTCTTTTGTACTTTGTGGGGATTTTTCCGTCTAGTTAAACTATATAAGCCGATGGATGGAGCTCAGTGATGGGCTATGTTCACTATACTGTCAGATCTACAAGTGCGTTATGTGGCGGTACTGGCAGAATGATCTATGTAATATTAAGTTTACAAATTGTTGGTTAAAAGCTTCACCACGATATTGCCGGTTTAAAAGTTATTATCATTAATTAATTATCTGCACACAGTTTAAACTGCTACTTTGTTTTCTATAAAGTGGCAATCTAGAATATTTTCATTTAAATACATATCTGTAAAGTCATATATTTATAGCTGGTAAAACAATAGCAATTCAGCCTATATTGCTCATAAAATTTGCAATATTATGAAAAATGAAATTGCTTTTATTCTCCATTGTACACACACCCACAAAAATAAACTATGCACACAATTCTGAAAACTTGAGGCTGATGTACATAGAAATAGCATTTTACTTTTTTTTTTTTTTAATATTTGTGAATGAATAAGAAAACTCCAGACTGTTAAACTGCATGCAAACCTTTCTAAATAAACCAGGACTGAAATGTTAAGGACTGCCACTTTAACTATTGAAATAACAAATATCAAATAAGAAGCATATGGCATATAAATAAAAAATCAGCTTCCAAGTGACTCCAGACTGCACACAGAGTATATAGCTACAATTATAAGATATAGATTCTCACATATTGCCATCGGGTAAAATGTGTTTAACACTTACATAAGGGTTTACTGTCAATCACAACTTACAGAGCCTCTTTAGATTCTTCTAACTGCACCTACACACGCACAAACACACATTTGCCTATATATATAGCATGAAAACAACGCATGGGGATTAAAAAACTTTCCCAGCACTATTCTGAACCATATTCAACCTAATGTGATCAGCTTTTATTCGTGAGATGCCTATTTATTTGATGTATCCCGGAGTAAACAGCCAGGAAGTGACTTGTTTTGGGCACCGAGGTCTGTGTGACAGACGGTGCTCGGTAATAAGACTCTAATCCTCAGGAATTGCTGAAGATTATTGACCAAGCTGTTTGACACAGTTGAGTGCTTGTGGGGAAGCGGTGACGGATTCATGCACAGCAATGGTCTTGTCCTAATTATTTCTCTATTGTGCGTCTAGCCCTCTCTTTATCATTCAAACTGTACAGTACATGCTGTTGGTTCTACCTGTGTTTTCAGCATGTCTGCACAGTTTTACTATCACCCAGCCAGCCCCTCCCCCCTCTTTCAGTAGTGATCTACAGTATATCTCCTCTTTGTCAAGCAGTTGGACACAGACATGAGCCACCTCCAAGGTAGTGCATGCAGATGCAGTTTGGATGGATGTCAGTAATGTAATGAATTATGTGAACACAAAAATCATGCAATGTGCACCCAAAAGACTGGAATAAAAATTTACATCCGAGCAGAATTACATGTTGAATGTATTGCAAAAATCAGTATTTGCACCTTTGGACACTTTTTCTACATGCACATCACCAGTTAATACAATCACATAATATTGCAACACAGTCCTTTAGCCTTAACTAGAATAAATGACATTAACCCAAATGCTTTTCTACATTGTTCTTTGATGAGGGCTGTGTGTTTCATGTAGAAAATGAACACATTTATGGAGGGACAAGTGATTACTAAACAATGCAATAATTGTGAAAATGAATTCACATTGCCTGGGCTGGTTCAGTCATTACATCTCAGCTCGTGCAAAACCAATTTTGGACCTGTGCCTGAAACAACATTTTACACTATCAACAAAACATCTGCTGATGGGTATCTAGCAGAGGAAAGATGCAGTGTTGCTTCAATACAGAATTTCAGAAACTTGCACAGGCAAATTGCAAATCCAGTTATTTCTGGTTAGGTATGGGGCGATATGGGATTTTCTCGCAGATCGCGATAAAAAGCAATGATTGTGGTGAATTTTCATTATCCGGATAATCATGAATATTGTTACATGAGTGAAAAAGCTGTCTTGTTTGCTATCATATAGAGGTGAAAAATAGAGACTGATTTGATGCAGGGGGCCCTTACGACTAATGATTATCTTATTTAAGATTGATTTTCACTAAAAAGGATGTTCACTAAAGAAAAATATGTGTCCTATCTGTGATTAAATAAATATTGTTTAAAATGTACGTTAAAGTGATTCCAGCAGTGAAAGAGATTTAAACATATTTTGATGAGTATTGTGATAATATCTTGAATCACAATGATTTTTGGCAGGATAATTGTGATCTGAAATTTTCATTTTGTCCTGTGCCTGCTTGTATAGCCCAACAAGACATTTCATATTGTTTAAATGTTTGATTAACTTTGTACAGTAGTGCCCATAAGTAGGAGGTGTATGCATTTTTGAGTGTTTTCAGAGTCACAATTGCACATATCCCAAGAACACACCTGCGCTGCATGCTCACTGCTTAACACCCTAGGGAGAGGGGAAAAATGCACTGTGCACTATTTTTAGAGCAAAATCAAATTTAACAGCTTCCATTAGTGAATTCTTTGCTGTTGCTTTGCCAGCAAATGTTCACTTGAGTTAATTCAGCAAGGCTGGCTATTTAAATTTTCTCATGGTGTTGATGTGTTGCCATTGTCCGAAGCTTTGAATGTGCATGAGAACCAGTGAGGTTTTGTTTGGGGGAGGAGGTCTTAATCTCTCATTTGTAGCACAGCCTTTTGCTGTGAACTTCAGTCTGATACCTAGCAGGGAACACAAACACCCATCCATTTCACTGTCATGATCCCAGGAACTAGAGTCGTTTTACAGAATTTTGGGAACTGAGATGTTATGTTCCCATCTACAGTGTGCACATTCACATTATTTTGAAAAAAAAAGGCATTTTCAGTACTAAATGCTTAATAATTGCTTGTGATATTGTCAAAATTACAAGCTCCTAATTTTATTTTCCATCCAAGTTGCATTGCTCCTCACACTTTCCATTTGCAGCGCAAAGTCAGGCTGCTTTTTTAGAAATATCACACTGACTGCACACTGCTCAAACTGTCTTTTCTCTTCATTTCTTTCTTGTTTTGTATAATTAATGCTAGATTTTTATTGGCTTCTAACTTTTCTTATCTTTTCAAAGTCAGAGAAAAAAAAAACATGCAAACAGATGGATTAAAGACTTTTTAAATATTACAATAAAAAAAACAAACAACATTTCTTGCAATGTGTGTCCTGGCCTTCGACTGCATTTTGAGCAGCGGGATATTTCTTTCATATGGTAAGTATCAAACAGACAGCAAAACATTCAAATGACAAAAAAAAAAAAAAAAAAAGCATGAGAAAAATAATTACCCACTGATTATGTTAAAAATGGAAACAGGGGACGGTAGGCACAAAGTCCACGGTCGTAACAAATAATGTTGCTTTTCAAATGAAAGACTTCTATCCCTTTAATTTGTTTTTTCCCCATTGATAAGAGGAGGTCATTTGGGGAGAGAGAGAGAATCAACGATCGTTAAAATTCTGATCAGAGCCTCTTTATGTACACCTTCAATTGCAAACAACAACGAGAAAAATGACAGGGACAGCCTCTCAATCTGCCCCATGCTTTTCATGAGGCATTTCCATTTAGTCCGTCCTCCAGCATTTATATATGTTGAGTGAAGATCAAATAGTGACTCAGCAGTTCTGTGGGGAATTTGCAGGTTTTCAGGATATAATCCGTCTCACATCATAAATGAAATTGGATGAAATTACTCTCTCTGTCTCTCTCTCTCATATATATATATATATATATATATATATATATATATATATATATAGTGGTGGCATCAGTGGTGGTTATATATGATAAGAGAGAGCACGAGTGTTGGCAAATAAGCTGCTTTATGCAAATGCATGTATATATTTATTTTTAAAAATAATTTAATAATGCAAGCCAATGACAAATATTGTCCAGAAACCCCCACAGTTACTGCATTTAGCAGAAAACAAATATGCTCAAATCATAACATGCCAAATTGCAGCCCAACAGGCAACAACAGCTGTCAGTGAGTCTAGTGTGCTGACTTGACTATGACTTGCCCCAAACTGCATGTGATTATCATAAAGTGGGCATGTCTGTAAAGGGGAGACTTGTTGGTACCTAGAGAACCCATTTCCATCCACATATCATGAGGTCAGAGGTCAAGGGACCCCTTTGAAATTGGCCATGACAGTTTTGCCATGCCAAAATTTAGCGTGTTTGTAGTGTTATTTAGGCTCCTTTGCGATAAGCGAGCATGAAATGGTTGATATCAATGGATTCCTTAGAAAAAAATAAACCATGGTGAATTTTTGGGTGTTGCAGCAGCAGTAGTTTGAGGATGTGATTACCAAATCGCAACAAGTAACACTTAACATGAGAACGTTGCAGGCCATTAATTATCTCAGTGCGAGTCTCCGAGCGACAAAGTGACAGAACTTGTTATGAACATTTACTCAGATAGATGACCTGAAGGCAACAGCTTGAACTTGTCATAAAAGGTATCAATCAAATTTACACTCTAATATAAATCATGCAATCAGATGTAACTGCTGTTACTTGTACAGCACTGGGTCAAGTCATAAATCATATAAAAAATATTAAAAGGAACACGCTGTAAACATCTTATCCGTCTTTCCAGAGACATTCATGAGCATAAATGCTTCTAACCACTGTGAAAAACTAAATCTACATTTACTTAAAAACTCTCCCAGTGTTTTTTTTATGCTTGTTTCCAGTTCATTCCTTCCTTTCATTACAAAGCAGCTCAATAATAATTGAATTTTGCAAAAGTATTCAAATTAGTGTGTGTGATAAAGTCCTGACAGATAATTAATAGCTAATCACACATCCATTCAGTGTGGAGAGTTTTTGTTGGCCTTGGTGAGCACTTGGAAGTTTTACACAATGTAATGACATTCAGCTGAGCCTATTATCTTTATGCTTACACATTATCCCTGCCTGTTAACAATGATCTGTAGCCATTGGGGAGTTGGAGAAAGGGATGTTTTATGTATCCTAAAGCTCATTAAAATGAGTTATGATCTACTGCTGGTTGATGGAGCGCTCCTTGACATACCACTGTTGGTTTCAAGAATGTATGTTTTGAGTTCTCTAAGTCTTAGATTCACAATATC
Source organism: Pterois miles (assembly GCA_947000775.1). Classification (NCBI taxonomy): domain Eukaryota; kingdom Metazoa; phylum Chordata; class Actinopteri; order Perciformes; family Scorpaenidae; genus Pterois; species Pterois miles. The sequence goes on along the minus strand of CAMQGK010000052.1, from coordinate 15,617,411 downwards.
TGAACGTTATTCATCATTATGACATATTGCAAGTTACATTGTGTAAAATGACAATTTTGCATCCAGTCCACTTTAAACTATTATGCTGTATTGATCTTGACTTGAGGTTATTACTGTAAGAGGTGCATAATAAAAACTGCACCACTGCAGCGCTGTGAATTATGTTCAAACTTAACAAAGAAGGAAACAAAGGTTACGATATTGTAACCCTGGTTCTATGAGCACATTGGAGAAGAGTATTACCCATAGAGTCCAGTCGAGGGCGGAGCATGTATGAGTTAGAACTGCATTGTGAATTACTTTTCTGGGAAAACATATTCTTTTGCAAATTACTTTTGTTTTTGTTCACAAATATGTTTATAATGACAGTCCACAGATTTCTACGTAGGAAGGAGGCCTAGGGTGGTGGATGGGCCAAACAAGCACAGGACAGAACGTTCACTTATTTTAACTTATGTGTATAACTTAAATAACGTAACAAATGTCATATTAATCCTATGCTTTTTTTGTACTAACTCTAAGTAGTCTTGGTGCATTTTGTTTTTGTTTTTCAAGTTTGTGGTCATTTTAAAGCTAGGGTTGGTAATCTTGAGAAACTACCAACAGTATTTTTGTACAGCTGACATCTTAATTTTTTTTTCTTATTGATTACAGTCTGGATGTAATGATAATTTCAACTAATAGCAAAACAAGCAAAAAACTTTAGCCAAACCATGATGCCTTACTAAACCTAACCAAGTAGTTGCCTAAACCTAACAAAGTTTAGTCAAAAAAATTTAGGTTTTGGTATGAAACGTTAACCATGTGTTTAAAACAGTTTAAATTTGCAAGGAGACGATATGTTTCCCTTGAAATGTTATAGAAAATGCAGTTTAGTTGTACGGGAAGGTGTCAGCAGTTAGGGTAGACCACTGACAGTAACTACAATACTGGGTGAACGTTTTGGTGTTTCTGCTTTTTATTGCCACTTGTTACAACAGTAGATGGTTAATTTCATGTTCCAAATAAGCAGTGTGCTCATTCAATTCAACAGCAAATCTCCCTGTAGTAGTAAATCTCACTAGTTTTCTGTTCTCCATCATCGGAGGTGTTTATACGTAATGACTAATGACTAATCCAGGATCACGGGAATAAGACGGCCATACTTCAGGGTAGATTGTTGCTTTGAGTGATAAGACTGAAAAATCTGAGCATGCTATAGTTTCAGGGGTGGCAACAGAAATCATTCAACACCTGTTTGTTGGATTGCCAGTGATTAACTCCATCAAGGGCTATTCAGCATCTGTGTGCTGTCATAATTAGTTTAACTTTCCCAAGGCCTGTCAATGGTAAATGAGAGTCATTATGCCAGAATGCCCCTCTTCAAGGCTTGGCGCCTGCCTGCCTGCCTCAGCCCCTCTCTGTGCCTGTCTCGGTCTCTTTCACTGCCTCCTAGGTGGAGCTCACAGCTTGGCTGAATGCGACTCATTTTCAACTCTTCATGTGCAAATGCCTCTCTCGCTCCGTGAGAATGTTCTATGCATTCTAATTTGAGTCACTGCCTCATATATTCTTCCTCAAAAGTGCGGGGCTTTTATTTGTCGAAAGGAAAGGAGTGTTTTTGCAAGGATCTTTTTGGATTTCATCACTGTTTTTCTTGGAATGGTTCTCCAACAGCTGGTTTTAGCCTATAGAAAATAAAGCCTGGTGCTCTCACTAAATCAGCCTGTACTTCAGCTCAATCTGCAGTTCAGTATTAAAAGTCAGACGTGGGTAAAGTGGTTGGATGAAAACATGGTTTATTTTTTGCTCGTATCCTTTAGTGTGTGGTCAAAATGCAGCATCAGCTTTAAAAATGAGGGCAACCGGCTATGTTGTGTGAATAGTGAAATAAGTACTTCTTTGTCAGGTTCTCTTTCCTTCCCTGTTTTATTTAACATTTAGCATTTCATTCTCTGAACAGAGACTCAGAGACGAGTGGTTTTGTTTGCTCCAGAGTACTTGAACATTTTAGTGTCCTTATTTTAGGGAAAACTAGGTAATTAACAAACATATTTTGTTTATTTGCTTATTGATTTTTTTTTAATATAATAGGTTATCCTGTTACTATACTGTTTATGCATAAGATAAGATATTCCTTTATTAGTTCCACAGTGGGGAAATTCAAAACATATAGGCTACTATAATTCATTTATTTTTTTATGAAGTCAATTACAATATTGGCTGCTTCACCATTAACCAATGAAGCAATAACTGTTTTTAATTCATATAGAAAAAAATACTGTGTAAAAAATAATTGTCAATTATTTTCAAGGGAAATATTTACTTGGCTGGATTACATTTGTTGTTCCTAATAATAGGGAGGAAGTCGGGATGCAGTCCCTGCATAGGGAGGAAGTCCCGATGGGTTGAACAAACATAGGACTTTCACCCAGGAGACTTTTGTTCATGTTCTATGTGAAACCAAACATCAGCGCTGACTTGATATAATTTATATCCGTAACTTAAATAATGTGACAAACATACTTATTTTAAGTCAAACCATGATGCTTTATCAGGGCTGTTAAAGTTAACATAAAAATAATGCGTTCATGCAAATTTGTTTTAACTCCACTTATTTCTTTAATGCATTAACACAACTTGATTAATGTCTTAAAAATCCGACAGGCCGCAATGAGGTGCTCAACCATTAATTTGGTGTTTGCAGCAGGTTCAATCTTAAAGCTATGCACCAACATGGTGCCTACAGCTTGCAAAGGAACCTAAATAACGCTCCAAAATTACACAAAATTTTGACGAGGATATAGTGGCTGATATGTGGCTGAAAATGGGTTCTATGTGTACCCCTTTACAGACATCCCCACTTCATGATAATCACATGCAATTTGGTATAAGTCATAGTCAAGTCGGCACACTGACACACTGACAACTGTTGTGGCTGCTGGGCTTGAATTTGCCATGTTATGATACCAGCAAATTTCTTAATGCTAAAAGCAGTACCTGTGAGAGTTTCTGGACAATATAATATTTGTTTTGTGCTCTTGTGATTTTTATTAATAAAGAGTATAATAATATATAATAATAGTATATATTTTTTTACAAATCCCCCTTGAGATAAAATATGTGTGATTAACTATGGACAATCATGCGATTAATCTCAATTAAATATTTTATTTGAATGGCAGCCCTGTTGTTTACTAGGCCTATCAGAAGTTTTGTTGTCTAAACATAGAATAATTTTGTTGCTTTTGTTTTGTTTGTATTTACATTAACCACATGTTTAAAGCTGTGACTGTAATTCGGGAGAAAGTATGTTTCCCTCGAAATGTAATTGGCAGCAAAGTTTAGTTGTATGGGATCATAATTTTGTAGGAGACAGGGTTGCATACTCAGAGTTCAGAGACTCAGAATTTCATGTAACATGTTAAGTGTTCCCAAAAATGCATGGTACAGTAAAGGATTTTAAAAAATACAGCAATACAGAGACAAAGAAAAGGCTTTTTTCTCCCTGGAAACATTCCCTATCCTGTTTATTTAATCACTTTGACAGTTTGGATAGGCCTGAAATGGGTTATTGTATTTAGATAATTATGTGAGAGGTTTCTCCAACAGCCTGTGTTATGGTTCAACACAATCATCTCTTTAGAGATTTAAAGTAACACGTTTAGAATGAAATTGTCAACTTGTAACCTCGGCAAAGGAGAGAGATTTGCTCTGGATCGGAGGCAGGCACCAGGCTAGAGCCGCTCCACTTATGAAATCTCCCTCCCGAAGCAGATGACTGGGGCAGGACTTCCAGCAGGGAGGGCAATGGACTCTGGGAAACTGGCGGGGCATACTCATTTAATTTATTCCAAGTGAAGACCAAAAGCCTCTACCAAAAAAACCCTAAATGAAGCGATGTCTACCACTTTGTCAAGGGAGAACATCGCTGGTTTACTTCTACCTGCTTTGCCTTTGGCCTTGCGCCTTATCGATCCCACCAGTCGTCCACTGACAAAAAGAGTCCCCACGGTTTGCCTCCCCCCCGGGCCGAGCCTCCTTTCCGCACCTTTCACGCTCCGCCTGGCCATGTACACACCTCTCTAATCAGGACTGGCGTGTTTTGCGGCTGCAGTGGGGATGGCTCTCTGAAACGATTAGGCCCAGGGACAGCTCCGGCTCTCTTCCCCCTCTTCTCCACGCCACATCACATCTAGAAAGCATTTCATCTGTGGCTGTGGGAAGGCTTATGCAGGGGTCGGGGAGTGCTGGGTGAAAAGCAGCAGGTAATAGGCTGTGTAATGTGTTTGGGGGAGTAGTTTTAGTATTCACAGTTAGTGCTGACCTCTGGCAGGCTGAGCCACCCCCACAGTAATTTTCTCTGAAAAGATGTAATTGAATTCATCAGGATGAGTAAACATATTAAAAGTAGCGGCGAAAGATAACAATGTTGTGGGTAGATCAAGGAAGGGGATAGTGGCTCCGTGAGTAATTGAAAATAGGCAAAGACAAACATAAGAAAGTGTGTAGGACACTGGGGGAATGCGTTGCATTTAAAGTTGCAGCTCGTTTAATCTGTCTTGAAGTATGAATTACATCTGCAGCAGGCAGAATATTTTTGGCATCATTGGGCAACAAATCCATAATAACCTTTCAGCATATTGTAATTCAAATGTTCTGAGAGAAAACTAAACTTCTGCACCTCCTCGTGGCTCTGTTTTCAGGTTTTAAAAAATCTAGCCCGTGACGGGAGACTCTGGCCAATCACAGGTCATTTTAGAGAAAGTGTCCCTATTGAGCATTTCTATTGGCTGTGCTTGGTGGGCGGTGCTTGGTATTTCCTCAGCTGATCTCAACATGGCTGTCGGGTCACAAACTTTCTCATTTTAAAGCTAAACAGTAACTACAAGATGTTTCTGAAAACATTTGAGGAAACTAGGCATTACAGTAACAGAATATTGATTCATATTTGATCAGAGCTACTGAATTTGAGTTTACTGGGGGACATGATTTTTTTTTTTTTTTTAGATGTACTGTCAGGATATAGTGACCATTTTATAAATAAATTTAAAAAAAATCATATTTCCTCCAATTCTGCCCACTGCAGCTTTATGTGCTGCCTAAGACAAGCTGATCATAAGGTCACCAAAAACACTGAATTGCTCCAGTGGATGCAACCTCCCACTGAACTGAGTTTAAAAATGAAGCAGTGTATCACAGCATACATCCATTTCCAAGCATTTTGTACAGCTGACGTCTTCAGTTCAGACAATACAGACACAGAGCAGAGAGACATGATGTAACCCTCAGCCTTCTGCTCTGTAGTGAGATGTATTGAACTGACGTCCCAGAGGACCTTGTGTATAATTCAGAGGTTCTAACATCGACCGCCATCTTCAAAATATCGAACATTGTCAGACCGAGCAACTGCAGGGTGGTCAGGCAATTGTCTGTCAGTTATCAGGCATTCAGTCCTCTAGCCTCTGCTTCTTTCCCGGTGATGGAGAGCCGGCTCATTGTGGCCGCGTTCTCATCTGTCAAAGCTGCGAGCAGCCTGTAGAAGGAATAGCCATCCTTAAGAATGGATTACTTAGTGGGGAGCAGCTGGAGCTCTGTTAGATCACATCATTGATTGCTGGACTATAGCCTTTAGTGGTAAAAGGTCCATGCACAGGGAGCTGTAGTGACTTTTCTTCTGAAATAGATGGTGACATGATGTTTAGTAGCTTCCGATTGATGGAGGAAAAGCTTTGAAAGCCAAACAATACCTTCGACAGTGACATAATGTAACTCATTGCTTAATATCTGTGTTCCTACTCTTTTTACATTCCAGCGTAGGAAATATTTCAGCTATTTGATAGATTGCCATGAAATTTAATATGGACATTCATGGCCCCCAGAGGATGAAACCTGGCTTTTGTGATCCCCTGAATTTCGCTCAAGCGCCACCATGAGGTTTACATTTGTTTTTCAGTGAAACAAATTAATAACATCCTTGATCCCCAGAGGATGAATTGTAATCATGTCTTTGGCAATCACCTTTCTTCCCCTCAATTGCCATTATCAGGTTGAAATTTTAATTTCTCAAATACAAATACTGGGTCTAAAAAGTGAAGCCAATGCAGAAGTGCCTTAAACATGCATTCTTTCTAACATCCAGCAGGGGGCGACTCCTCTGGTTGCAAAAAGAAGTCAGATTATATAGAAGTCTATGAGAAAATTGACCTACTTGTCACTTGATTTATTACCTCAGTGAACATTATGAACATGAGTTTATGGTCTCAATTGTTAATTTCAAGTCTTTTTCAAGACAGCATGATGTTCATTTAGTAAATTACATTTACAGTCCAGTAGACGATAAGGCAGGGTATGCTTTAGGGTGTGGCTACCTTGTGATTGTTGCTACCACAGTGTTGTCCGGTCTGGGAGTTGTTTGTGTTTTCATCTTACAGGTTAAACCCTTTCACAGTGTTTTCTGTTCATGAAAGTTAATTATAACATTTTTGGACGTATAAAAATGTCTTATTCAGGTGTACTTAGCTTCACCCTCTTGTGTCACTTCTGGTTGCAGAAAACTAAGATGGTGCCGGCCAATGATGAACTTGAATAAAAGCTGCAAAACGGCAGTCTGCAAACCAAAGAGTGATGTCACGTTGATTATGTCCACTCCACCATGTTGCAGATCTGTATGCACTTATGAACGTATTGAACCAATTTTATATTGTGTTACTATATTTCCCTTCATACATGATTCAGGACAAATGATGTCAGTATATGTAGAATCAGGCCTTGAGGGCAAAATCCCACCTTTGTGGAATCACAAATACATCATGCACATCTGCATGTATGACCAAGAAAAAAGAAAAATAAAAACATCTCCACAAAAGTGAAAACGCACTTTTGAACCCAATTTTGCAGACATCAAGCAGGAGGAGGTAGGCAGGCACCTGATATGACAGAAACTTCACTGTACACTTGTAATGAAGGGAGAAAAAAACCCCACACTGAACCAAAAGGTAACAATAGGAAACAAATACGTAGGCAGATAGGTAGACAAAACTGACAAGGGAACTGGGAAAAGTAAAACCATCTGACAGAAAAAGGTTTGTAATGAGGTGCAGCTGCAGCCAGCAGGTCATGAAAGCTGTTGAAGCTAAAGGTTTCCAAGACAGAGAAACGGACTAACAGCACCTGGACAGGCGAGGCCATAGGCTTTTGTTTCACAGACATTTTTTGACATGTCATGAAAAGCGGATTTAAATGATAAAATTAATAATGGCTACATTCCATCTTAACTATTTCAGTTTCAGGGTCTTGGGCTGTGGTTGAAAAGCTATGAAATTACATCCTAACATCTTTTCTTAACCACTTTTTCTTGACCAAGATGTAGGAGGTCAAGGAAAGATGAGAAGGAGAATTCATGAGAGCTTAAGAAAAGCCAGCTGTTTTGTTAAAAGAAACGGACTGCACTTCGCTAGGCTCCGTAATAATGATGCGATGGCAGTGGATGTTAGTGACTTGGGTCTGCCGTGGTGAAACTACAGTGTTCTGAGGATGGACAACAAAAGGCGCTGCTTATCCCTGTATGTTATTAAACAGCTCTTTCAGGAACAGGCTGCTTCACCCGCCATGTGTGAAAGAGAGATACTGCAAGTCCTTCAGCTGCTGGAACACTTTACATCGGCACATAATAAAGGATTATCTGACCTAACGGGGACGACCGGTGAAAAATATTACTTCATTACCAAGGTTGGAATTGAAATTAAAAAGAAATAATCTATAGGCTACGGCAAAGTTTACATTTATTGATTTATAATGTAGGAGTAGAACCACAAATGTATATTTCTTTCTACTCCTTTTTGGATGCAATATTTATTGATGTTGATTATTTGTTTGCTTTATGTTTACTGTTCATTTAGTTTATCATTCTTGTTTTGATTTTTACATATTTGTTACTTGAACATAATACATTAAATAGAAATAAAGTGAAATGAAATGTCTGAAAATATTATGCAAGATAAGCATATCATTTGTTTTCATAAATGGCAGAATGGTGCATCACCAAGGAATTGTGGGATGTTATTTATATGTCATTTCCTTAGGTAAAGGACGGTCCAGTGTATCCTATGCTAAAGGAGATAAGAAAGGAAGCACTGAAGAACCTTTCGTCAGCATTTAGAGAATTTGAATGGCTCTTATCACGGCTGCTACTGAGATACTTCTGGGTCATTTCACTCCGTCAGGAACCTTCCTAAACAAAAAAGACTTTTCGATCGCAGCCCTGGTTCTTGTGCGTTCTGGCTCACTGTCACACGTCACGCTGTCATGGCTGACTGGGACACTCAAATATAACAGAGCCATCATTAACAATATCAGTAACAGCCGTTCTGTGAAACAAGCCCACAATCACATTCTTGCTGACGGTGAAATGAGGAGATTTATCTCGTGCCTGTATGCTAACTATGATTCCGCAGCCTGGAGATAGTTATCTTATGTAGAAAGCATATACATAATGCATAAAGATTATGGTTCACAGCTAGCCTGGCTCAGTCAAAAGTTCAAGATACACCTAATGGCACATCTAAAGCTCCCTAATCAACATATTAAATCAGAACCAGAAATATCCCCTGGGGGGAATTGGGGCGTTACAGTCGCTCTTAAATAAACATAAATAAATGTAAGAAAATTATAAAAATAACAGAGTATGTAAAAAGTTCATTTTCTACATAATGCCACAATACATAACACACAATATGTAAAGAAATATAAGTAAAAAATAAAAAATAAAATAAGAAATGAGAATATAAGAAATATGGGTAACTCTTCATTTTACAGATCTGCAAATTTTATGGTAATTAGGTGATAATTTCCAAGTAACCTATTTGAAATTTCTTTGGAGTTAATGCCAATTTACCCCATAACTTACCTAAAAAATTTATAGAAAATATAAAAAGATTTTTTAAAAACATTATTTAATAATTATATTCTGCTATTTCTGCAATAGCTGGTAATTTATTTACTACATTTCCAGGAAAAAGAATACAGAGTTAATTGATATGTTTTATTTCCATGTCTGTTGGTAAATAGATAATAATTAGCAAATAGTTTCTTTGAAATTTCTTAAAAACCTCCCTGAATCATTACATTAGCTACCAGGTTACATTTGTGTAGACAATAAGTCACAATGGTGAGATTTGTGTCCATGAAATCTGTGGACCAGTAAAACTAAGTGTTACCAACATATGTACATATATTTGCATATCACGTGCAATATCTCACCTCATCTCATCATATCATAACCACAGTGCAAATAAGTAAATACAAAATACTGAGAAGTGGGTTCTATTAAATATGTCAGAAATACTTTATTGATTCCTGGAGGGAAATGAAGTTTTGCTCCCAATCTAGAACAGAAATATATATAGAGTATATAAACGTAGGCCTTGAGAAATCACAAGAAAAAACATCTAAGAAATATGAATAACAAAGCACATATAATAATGCTGAAAAATATGAGCTATCTTTAAGTGAGTAAAAAATGTAAGAATAGTATAAATAAATGTGAATATTAGCTTAAATTATTACATAGTTCTATTAAGTCAGTATTACACAGTTGAAGATATAATAAATTATGGGGTTGTAGCTGCTGATAGGGGTAAAAAAAACAAAACTAATTTGAAACAAATTTGAGCAGTTTACGAGTAAATGTTTGTTCTCACAGAACTGACATTGGATCATCTTCCACGACGAACACAAAACAGCATCGCACATCATCAGTTAGGGCAGCTGGTTAAGTCGGCGTCAATGCAGGCTGGGGGATGGGGGTCTTGTATCCCACTTCCACTCCCTGCTGATTGGTTTGGGATAACACTTAATATCGTGGACCTTCCATGCGAACGCACAAACAAAGTGGAAGTAAGAAGGGAGAGGGTGTGGAGAGTGGTTTGGAATTGGGCCAGAGTGTGTGATGGCCACAGGCAGGAATGAGCTCCTGTGGCGCTCTGTGGTCCATCTCGGTGAGTCTTGTTTGTTTAATCTGTGCACAAGCATGAATGCAAAAATTGAACAGGATCGTCCTCTTTAGTCCTGTTTTACTGGCTTCATATTTAACATTCAGTTGTATAGATCATCTCTTTGCACAAAAGCAAATAAGCGTAATTCCCCCAACTGTAGAATTCAGTGGTTTGCCTTGTGGGGACCAGCTTCTTACCACTGAATGGGACCCAATAATGAAACCAAACAGTAAACTGATTTTTGTCCCAATAACATCATTAATCACAGAAAGAAACAGAAGCAGAGGAACGAGAGGCAACGGGCATAAACATCACCGTGACATCGGTTTAACCTCTGGTGGAGTTGTCTGCTAACTGAACCGTCAATTATTTTATTCGCTGCTAATGAATCTAAACACGCATCAGTGAACTCAATGGTGATATTTGTGTCAAACTTAATGGATAATGGCTAATCACATCACAAATCTATATGATTTTATTATGTGTTTTTTTACTTAATCATGTAATCCATCTAGGTATTCCTTCATATCCCTTAAGACAAGAATAAACTGACCTTTGGTTCAGCTGGAGTCATTTTCTGTCAATCGCGGGTCACAATCTTTACTGCTGCACAGCAAGTAACAGGCTGATTCTATAACAACAGCATATCTCAGTCCATCCCAGCATGTGTAGGGCAGAATCTACAAAGGGAAACAAAGTCAGATCCAACTAGCTGTGAGGCACTGTGCCATGCTGCGCTGCTTTGAAATGCACCACTTTCAAAGGACTGATGATTTTCTCTCCATCCTTATTTTTAGAACAAGAGACAACACTTAAATGGCACAATTCCCTTGCCCTTAGAAACGGCATACATCTGCCCTTAATAGAGTGTATATTGTAATCATTACTGGTTTTAAGAGGCAGTCTGAATAGAACCAAAGTTATAGATATATCTTTTTTTAGCAGATGAGCTATGAGCTGGTTTCTTGTTATTTTTGTAAACGCATCTCTGGTTGCTTTTAATGGAGCCTGTTCTGCAGAGACCAAAAAAACAAAACAAAACAGATGTTTATCAGAAAGCAGCCTTGGTAAAATATTCTGTGAAAGATCATCTAGGGGCATTTTTGTGTGTGTGTGTGTGTGTGTGTGTGTGTGTGTGTGTGTGTGTGTGTGTGTGTGTGTTCCGTGCTGCTGCAAACCACTCTCACTTTTTGAGTTTTCTCCACTTCCATGACTGCATTGTAAATAAAATGTTCCGCTACATCCTGTGTTTTTCACGAGGACAAAAATGAGTAGAGCTGTATTTGTGATGTGTGAGGACAGCTGTCTGCTTAGACTCTCCAGTACACAATGTCTCTGCACACGGGGTGACGCTGATTTTCTTGGCATCATTTCTAAAAAAAAAAAAACTAAAAAAAAACAACTTCTTCACTGAATTCAGAGTAAGGCTGAGGAACATGTAGCATTAAAAGTAGCAGAACTCACATCGAGAGGAGTACAACATCTTCAATGAGATCACAGCGGTGAAGGGTATACCCGGTGTTTTCACAGTAAGAATTGTTCATCGGCTCGACAAAGGTAGCAGGTTATAAACAATTTGACAGGGAGGGTGCAAAAGTGAGAACGGAGTCGCAGAGACAGTGAAAGAAATGAAAGCAAAGCAGCGGGGAATCTTCCCCCCTTCTGTTCATATTAGGGACGACATTAGATACACCACTTGGTCGATGCTTTGGAGTGCCTTAACAAAACCATGAGAGCATACATGATCCAACATGGCTCGAAACCCCTGATAATGTTAATGTTCATCAGTGTTTTCTTTCGGAGCATCTTAAGAGATACTGACCGGACAAGTGTCATGCTGTTCAGGGCCGGCTTAAGGCTTTGGCCATGCTGGCGGTTGCCCAGGGTGCCACGATCTGGGGTTGTCACCATCTGGGGTTGTCACCTTCAGAAAAAAATTAAAGATTAAAAAAAAAAGTAACAAATGAACAAATAAATAAAGAAATAAACTCACTACTGAATATATATATATATATATATATATATATATATATATATATATATATATATATATATATATATATATATATATATATATATATTTTTTTTTTTTTTTTTTTTTTTTTGCTGCACATTTGTGCAATTTGTGCAAAATAAATAAACATAAACAAAAATGCAACAATATTAAGGACCAATTCTTTTTTTACAGTATATTACAGTGAATTCAGTTATTTATGAAGATAAAAATCTTGAATCCAAATCCAAATTTGGCCTAAGGCACCAAAAGGGCAAGAGCTGACCCTGTTGTTATTTTATGCCCAGGTGTTTTATCCAATCATCATCATTATTTCAATCTACACTATAAGGAGCATGTCAATGTCAGTGACCGTCCCTGCTTGAAGCTGAACTTTGTCCCTTCAAAGTAGTTTCATCTGGCAAGTAAACAAAAACAACGTTCTAGCAAAACTTTGAGAGAGAAAAAAAAATCTCATCACAAAAGTGCACCACTTGGCTCCAGTGCAATTACCTTCTGTAAATGAAGCTCAGTCTGTCCTGCGAGCTGCTCACACTGTGCAGGCGCTTTGCACATACACTGTGTCAACAAAGCAGCGCGGCCCTCTGTTTGGAAGGCGCGAGGAGGCTGTTTACCTTTGTTGCGGTGTGGATTGATGAGGTGGCTGAGGCAGAGGCATGGGGCATGATGTGAATAGTTGGAGTATTACTGTGGAAAGAGGTGGTTCCCCCTTGGAGGCGGCTAACCGAGTTTGACAAAGCTGTTTCTGCCGTGAGGCTGTAGGGACCGCTGCTTGGCCCCGCTCCAGGAGCCCGGCTCTGCATGTGGATGCACATTTGAGGTGGTGATGAAAGGAAATGCAGAGACAGGAGGGAGGAGGCTGCTCCCACTAACATGGTTTAAGTAGTGTAAGACAGCCTATAGTGTGTTTAATGTTTCAGTAGTGTGGTTAGAATACAAAAAACAAGACGAAGCAAGGTTTCACTTCCAGGGAGATTAATCAAAGCTCTGAGTCTGTGATATTTCAACCTTGTCACCTAAAAATTTCCATTCAACAAACCTGCATTATGAATTACATTTTGAGGGAAATTTTGTCGCAGGTTACATTCGTTTTTGATGTATTGCAAATACATTTGTGATGATAGTCCGTGGAAGGCGTAGGGACAGGGCTTTCACGCACACTGCTGTTTGTGTGAAACAAAAAGCGTCACAGTGTTACACTGTGTGCAGATGCCCTCAGACTTTTTGCAGACAAGACCGAGTTGTTTTCTGTGTTTTGTGTTTTCTGTGCTGTTTTTCCTCCTGTGCTCCTGTACTGGCTTTCTCTCCTTTGTCTATCTACACACCTCCTCTGATTCAGCCTTGTTAGGTCTTCCCAGCCTATCAGCTCTCTTCCCAGCCCATTCCTCGGACTAATCACCTCATTCCCCTCACCTGAGCTCCCCCACCCATCTCTCCACCCTCACGTCCTCCTCTTGTCGGATTAGTTCTTCTCAGTCCCTTTTTTTGTAACAGTCTCAGCATTCTCTAAACTGTAAGCGAGCGCAGTTGTCACGATTGATGGGGCAACTCTATTAACACACCCAAAACACTTTATTCGTGCTTCAGAACTTAGTTATTGTGTCAGTAAATTGGTCAGTGCCACCAGCTGCTTTGGCACCGTGGGAGCTATACTGGTCAAAATGTTTCCATGGTTTTTCACCATGGTAATCAATCCTGAACAGTATATCCAATTTTGTTCAATTTTTTTCGGCACACTGACTGGTTACTATACTATGCCAGAATGTCACTTATGTCCGCTGAAGACTGTTGTGAGCTTTTTAGATTCCCATTTCAACATTAGATAAAAGTTTACTGGGAAAACTCAATACTGTAGTACACAGAAACAGGATATGTACATGTGTTTATGTATTATGAAGCAATGTGTTACATATATTTTAAATATAAAACTCACTTTTGAGCTTTCATGTAAAGTCATATACAGTGAACAAAAATATTTCTACAAAATGACAAACATACAAACATACCAACAGTGAAAAAAGCTGCCTTAGTTCAGTAAAAAAAAAAAGAGCTATCTGTATCTCCTCACAGTACGTAACACTGTCATAGATATTTATGGAATGTGTCTGTATGTCTGACACATTTTGATGTTAAATGGATCATTTTGTATGTGATGGCTCAAATGATGAAAGAATGTTTAAGAAGTTGTGAAGAGTACGACAACTTCACTGAGAATCAGCTCTTTTGATCAGCAAGATGTGCAGGTGGTTATTGTGCAAATTGTAGACAGTTGTACTGACTCTTTTGCACACATGTGCCAAAACTAGTGCAATTTGCTTGAATGAGTGAGAAATTTGAATCTGTTGTGAGCAACAAACTAATTGTTCAGAGATCTGAAAAAAAATGTCATTTTGAGAACTGAGCAAAAACAATTGAGAAAAACTGCAAGTCGTGGTTTTCAGTTGAGTCTTTGTTGGATCCTTGATTTTGTTATGAGATGTTCAGTTCTGCCTTGTCTGCACCCACTTAAAATTATTTATCCAAGTTCCTGTTGCCTGTAATTTCCTGCATTTAGCTCCACCTGCTTCCTTCTCCATGACAAAAAGTCAACATTCACCCATTTAAATATACAGCTGTGGCTTATAAACGTAGCAAACATAGTCATTTCAATCCAAACCATGATTATTTGTTTAAATTAAACCCAACCTAGTAGTTTTTTTGTGTATTTCATTTTGGTTTGTTTCAATTTTGTAGTCATTTTAAACCAAACCATGATGTTTTACTAAACCTAACCAAGACAGGTCAGTTGCCTAAAACTAATAAAGTAGTTTTGTTGCAGATTTTAATGTGTTTTGTTTCTGTTTACAATGTTAACCACGTGTTTAAAATAGCAACCGGAATCCATGTTGTATATGATAATTTGTTCATTTTGTAAGAGACAAGGTTGGATTTTTTCTATATCTATCATAAGTTCTTCACAAATACTAAATACAATACAAAAAAACCTGTATAAAAAATCTGATAATGATAACTTGAATGATATTCTACAACGTTATCTAACCTGCATCTTCATTCCTCCTTTTTACTCCAACATTTTGATTTCTACTTCTGTCCTTTGGATGCAACAGATTCTCTTTGAATCTATCTTTCTCTTGTTAGATTGTTGAGCAATCCTACTTTTGGTGTTTTGGAAGTGCCCATTTGGATGGCATATAGCTGTCCCTATGGCTTTTATAGGGGACAAACCACTATGTGATCTTTACACAGCTCCAACTGCCAAGCAAATTGGATTAAATGTCTGCTGCGATTTTGGACTCATTTTATTCCGCAGCCTTTCCTTTCATTGTCTGTGTGTGTACTCTCTATCTCGGCATCCCCCTTGCCATTAGCGAGGGTGCGCTCCCCCATTTTTAACTCTGACAAACTTTAACTGTGGACTTTTTTCATATTTACTGCACTCGACTGTAAATGAAAGTAGAGATAAGAGAATGGTTTCAAGCCAACTGGATTTGTCACCCTATAATCCAATGGGATTTGCGAGCTCACATTTCATTTCACAGCACAATCCAGTCTGTCCAAACTGATTATGAAAGCAAATACGAGGACACATTTGTAGGCACTAGTTCAAACAGATTCGAAAGGGTTTTTTCTCCACCCATTTGCCTCTACATGCCACTGCAGCCAAAAGGGTACATCTACAGGGATTAAATGGTCACAGTATGTGAAACAACTAAAATGATTGTTTTAAAGTGCAGATCCACCAAGTCCAAACAAAAAACTCAAAGACGTGACAGAACCGAAAATGGTCCAGTACACAATGGGTGGCGCTTGATGTTGGTTTTGACTGTTTTCAACATGGCGGGTTCTTTTTACACCAAAACAGTACACTAAAATATGTTTCTGAAAACATTTTAGGTGAGAAATAGAGTAACAGTAACAAAATATTGATTCATGTTTGATCAGTACTGTCTTGTTTGATGGTTTGATCTGAGTTTTGTGAGCTCGCTGCCTTGTGATGGAAAGACCTCATTTGAGGTATAATAATAGGTATAATAATGATTATGCAAATTCAGATTCATCATGTGACACGCAGCCAGATCTCCTGCGCTCCGTAGAAATTGAACTGGATCCATCAACTTCATGTATGTCAGCTGATTTGGTGTATCTCCACCATTGATGTTTGTGTAGCGGGGGGCCCCCCCCCTGGGGGGAACAAACCCAAATTTTAAGAGGGGGGGTGTGAGAAAAATAAAAGGCTTTTTTTAAAACCAGGGGGCGTTTCCCAAAAAGGCAGTCAGCGAGGCAAACAGAGTTAAATCGGCGGGCTAGAGGCAAAATGAAAAAAAGTTGTCATTGTTGACCTATGGCAAATACCAGGAGTCGAAAACACTAGGAATAGCTGGTACGCTGTATTATATAGTTAAAGACGAACTGGACAGGAACAAAAGGGAGGAAACATTTATACTGGTCAGATATTTTTATAAAACAGAAACAAGGGGAGAACACGGGATGTGATTAATATAGGGGGGTTGAGGAGGAGAAAGGGGGGGGGGGGAAAGGAAATCAAAAGAGGGGGGGGTTAGAATGCAAACAAAACAGGAAGTGCGCCAAAACTAAAAGCTTGCAACCGGAAACCAAAGATTAACATTTATACTTCCTGCAGCCAATGAAAAAGTTGTCATTGTTGACCATGGCAAACCATCAAATGAAATAACTAAGTACAAAAAATATTTAAATTATAACACTCCTTAAGTGTTTTTGTTTTTTTTGTTAAAAAAAGAGTTGATGAGCCAAAAAGGATATGAGAATGACTTTTCTGAATAAATTCTGACATTGCGGACATTTAACTTACTCAGCCATGTCTGCTGCAGCCATCGTCTCGAATATTCCCATAATGTTTGAATGTTTGTCTTCATCTCTGAAACATGGACAGTCCTGGCTGACATATAAGAACATTACAACTTGACATGTGAACTTGACGTGACTTGAAACTAAGATCTCTTAAGATCTGTCCTTTTTTTAAAGTAGATGGTTAGATGGCTGAGCCGACTAACCATCTTGTTTCTGGTTCCCAGCCTCTACTTCCTCTACTCCGTTTATTGGCTGATTACAGCCATGTGTAGCCTATTTAATCAACTTCTGACCAAACATGCTATGCTATAGCTGAGTTCATGCGCTCCAAACCAGTTGATGAAAATATTTCTTTTTGTTGAGATATTTCAAAAGTTGACTATTGAAAGGAAACATGGCTATTGATTTGGTCTGAAGAGTAGTATTGTGCCTTTATTGTTTTGTCTTGCATGGAAAAAAATATATACAAACTAATTTTGTATTTTGTTTCTATTTCAGTTTTATTAAAAAATAAGTAAATGTATCAAATTGAATGATATCTAAAAGAGTTGTAATTCCTTAACTGGTTGGTTAGAGCATCGATGTTAGGTTGATGTTTGGCATTTTATTTTCATAGTCACTGAATAAACAGAGAGACACTGCTTTCTTTATTAACATTTTATTTTCCTATATTATTTTTTGAAAGCAGAGAAGATACAGCAAGGACAAGCTTAACTTGCCTTCTTAAGAAGCTGAACATGCATAATGTAGTTTACTGTTGATAAAAGACTTCAGTATTTTCAGCTGATATCTAAAATTAAAACTATAGCTATAACTATAACTAAACTGGACATAGAAAGTGGAACATAACGGCAGCTATCAAAAAAACTTTATAGTGTTTCACGGTACAGTTTATAAACTCCAAGAAAAAGGTGCTAAATGCAAGATTGGGACCGTTTCTGTTGCCTCCGCACGGCTCCTATCATAATGACGTAGATAACAGTGAACAGTGAAATTAAAATCAACACTGCTGACAGAGCTAATAGTGTTAACCTGCTTCCACAACCACACCGTTGGTCGGGACATTGTTATCAGCTGTAATTGCCATATGAGCGCTCACATGTATGAACATGCACTTAAAGCATGTGCAGCCAGACTGGCAATGTCATCAAAGCATGGAGAAACTCTGATTATAACACACACAGAGGGAGAACGACTTCACTCTCTGCTCAGGTAGACATTACTCCTCTATATCTTTACATAGCTAGTGGTTGTCTGATACTATATTAATGCTCTGGATATTGTATAGAGCACCGCATATATAGAACAATGCATTTTCCCATTGTTTTTGCTCCTTTCAAGAATATATTCCAGTCCATCTCTTCCTGGTTACTGCTTGGTTTAGAGCCTTTAAAACAAAAATTATTGACCAAGACATACACTGGCAGAAGAAGCACAGAGGTGTCATATTCACTCTTTTCATTGACTCATGAATGGATCCTCAGAATAGAGGAGTTTTAATAGATCCTTGGGGAAGAAAAATCTTGTTGTTTCCATGGTAATATGGGTGAGAGTAATTCCACTGAGAAACTTTACTTGAAATAAGGTGAATAAAGACAATCGCAACATCAGTAGGGAAGCCTCAGTCCTTCAATTTAGACATTTCATCAAGGCTGAAAAATAGAGTGGAATAATAACAATAATCTACCACAAAAAGAAGTCTGTAATGATTGTTGGAATGGAGTGGCACAACAGAAAAGGGCTGATGCACGGACGCACGCACACACTAACAGACAGCTCTGCTATTATGCAAATGGATCTGGAAAGGCACTTCAGTGTGTTTGCTCTTTGTCTCAGGCCGTCTGAGGATTTGGTGAGCTTGAAGACAAACCGCCCCTTGATCTGAAAGCCCAGAATCACGTAGAAGATAGATCAAAGCCCATGTCTTCTCCCCGAGATGCTTCCGTTAGAGTCGGGGGGGAGATTGAGTGAAAGGAGGGGGGAAGATAAAGGAGGAGAAGAGAGAGGGCAAAGTTTGTGTGGTGTGTGCCTGTGTACTCAGAGTGTGTAATTAGGGTGGTTTTCTGGTAAATGTGTTGGAGGGGAGATGGATTGGCTGAGAAGAGCCGCAGAAGAAAATCCTTCTGTCTGGGTCTCACGTCGGCCTCGGACACACAAGTCTCAAATACCGTGAGACAAAACAGGGCCAGCAAAATGGTGTGTGGAAGCAAGGATTGGGAAAAACTGTATTATCAGAAGTAACTGGCGTAGGCAGTTTTGCTCCTTGCTCGTGTTATTGTGGATTCAAATAGAGACATTAAAATACAGTTTGTCTGTTTTTTTAGTAATACTTTATTGGAAGTAAGATCAGGTGTACAGAAATATACAACAAGAGCACAAATGTAAATGATTGCCTTTTCATTTTGTGGTATTTTTCCCCTCAAAGCCCTCTCTCACCCAAACCTCATCCACTGCTGAAGCAAAAAGGGTAACAAACAAAAATCAAAGTTAAATTAAAAAAATATATATTTATAAGAAGATTTACAAGAGAAAAGAAAATAAGATAATGAATAACAGTGGTCCTTTCGGTTTACATATTTCAGACTTTGTGATGACACTATGGCTGTCAATTGATTCAAATATTTAATCGTGATAACTCACATGATTGTCCATAGTTAATCACACATTTTTTATCTGTTCAAGACAAACAAAAAACATGGGAGTGGATAAATATGTTTGCTTTATGCAAATGTATGTATATATTTATTATTGTAAATCAATTACAAACACAAAACAATGACAAGTATTGTCCAGAAACCCTCATAGGTACTCCATTTAGCATATGCTCAAATCATAACATGGCAAACTGCAGCCCAACAGGCAACAACATTTGTCAGTGTGTCAGTGTGCTGACTTGCCCCAAACTGCATGAGATTATCATAAAGTGGAGATGTCTGTAAAGGGGAGACTTGGGGGCACCCATAGAAACCATTTTCTTTCACATATGTTGAGGTCAGAGGTCAAGGGACCCCTTTGAAAATGGCGAAGTCAGTTTTTCCTCACCAAAATTTAGCCTGACTTCATAGTGTTATTTAGCCTCCTTCGTGACAAGCTAGTATGACATGGTTTGGTACCAATGGATTCCTTAGGTTTTTAAGTCACCATGAGATTCATAAGACACCAGTATCTTCACTCTAACTTTAGCCAGCTCCAGTCTAAAAATCGCAAGTTGCATTAATGAGTTAATGAAATTGAGTGTTGTTAAAACAAATTTGTGATAATACTTTACTGTTGCGTTAACTTTGACAGCCCATCATGTGGTCATACATTTTAGCTGATGGAGTGAAGTACACATCTCTTATGCCATAAGTCCATGAGTTTGCCCAGATACATTACATCCAATATATATATATATATATATATATATATATATACTCCAAAAAAATACAAGTGGTCTTAATCATACGGGAGCATTGTCAGTCAATCAAAACAAGATAAAAGGGGCTGCCAGATATAGTAAAAATTTCTGGGCTGATCTGCATATGGATAATAAAAATTTTCCCAGTTTAAGGAACAGCATCACATCTTTAGGGATGATAACAAACGAGGTGCTGCAGACTCTTCCAAAGGAGTAATATCCTTCTGCAAGAACCAAGAGAGGAAAATACAGTTTAAAGAGATTAAATTTGAAAATACTTCCTGCTCCATCAGCTGAACCAATAAAAACAATGCAGTCCATTTTTTATACAAGGCCTCAACTTTTCAGTTAAAAAAAAAAAAAAAAAAAAAAACTGCTGGCACAGATTGTGACTGTATTCAATAAAGCATTGAGGCTTCTTGGCTGTGTTCTGTGTTCAGTTAATGATTACGCAGAAAGCTGTCCTTCTGGCCTTTATGTGAAACACTTCCTGTGAGAGAAGCTTCTTAAATTAATTATGTTTGCCTAATGAATAATTAAGTCCGGGGAAAGATAATTTGGTGTTACGCAGCGAGCCAGACCATTGTGCATGTTACAGGAACCGCCGCTCTGCGTGCCTGGCTGGTTTCGCATTGGGAGTCTGAAATGAGAATTAGCAAACAATTTGCCTCCTGTTCCATCCATCACCATGACTAAAACATCACTGCTGATTACGTCTTGACAAGTGTCAATACTACACACCTGTTTGTTAAGCGCACCAGAAACAGGTTGCTCACTGTATGAGGCTTCCATTGTTGTGGTTTTAAATCCTAGAGTGTTATTGATTCATGGTTTGGATGAAAGCAGATAACAAATGCTATTGTGTCTGTACGTATTGTCACAGACGTTGAAAAAGAAATTGAAGTAATGACAGGAGACATAAACAGACATTAATAGCTTCTTTTCTGTGGAGGTGAGACACAGAGGATAGAGATTAAGCCAGGAGAGAAGACATTCAATTATTTAAGTCATGCTAGTAGTTTTCTCTCAAGACTTAGATGGTGTTACCCATCAAACAATCCTATTTATTTTTTTGTATAATTCCTTTATTGGAAAAAACATATTATTCCTCCTTAATCCACTTATGAACGCTGTTTCACAATTGTGGCAAAATGTAATCCAAGTTGCCATATGTATTATTTTCCAAAGGTTTTATATGCTTTTTTAAAAAATGCATTTGACTTTTAATTTACAATGAATTTTTTAAAGTTGAGATGAAATGTCTTTTTAACCCTTTTAGATCACATCCCCTGTCATGTCAACTCCATAGCTTGATATGGCAGGCTGTTCTCATACATCATTCAAAGCTATTCCTATGAAAAGTAATGCACTCTAATTTGTATATATCCCACGCAATCTATTCATATGTAATTCATGTAATCATGTGCAAGGCAGAAATATAAACGGCGGAAACACACGTAGGGAGGAGGTCGGAGGTTGCATATCCTATATCCTGTATTGTCACATAACTTCCTTACTTAAGTTAAGTCACATCTCAACCCAAACCACCTAAGTAGTTTTGTTGTTGCCTTTGAAGACAGAAATTTATTTTGAAAAGACAGTATGCTGTATACTGAACATTCATAGGAAAATGAACAAAATATGAGAAATAACTTTTTTGTACGATGTCATAAACTTATGTATGATGATGCGTTGAATAACGTAAAAAACATAAGCCAAACCATGATGCTTGCATTACTAAACCAAACAGAGCAGTTTTGTGTTTTTTGTTTTGTTTTAATTTACATTAACCACATTTTAAACTGTTTAAAACTGCAGCCATAATCTGGGAATAAAGGTTTCCCTTGAAACATATCAGCTAACTGAGAATGCAGTTTAGTTATAATGTAATTTTGTAATAGAAAGAATTTGATTTAACAATATGTAAAAAAGAAAAAAAAAAAAGTAATAATCAGTAATCTTTTCTTCCTATAAAACCAAATATGAAGCAGGCTTACGAACACTAGAACCAACACTTTTCAACCAATAATATATTGACATTCATCTGAAACCTTCAGAGCCACAGTCCTCTTGCTCTACATCATGCTACAGTCTAAGCCCTCCCACTTTTTAACGGTCCAATCAAATATGAAGGATTTGATTCCTTTTACTGTACAACGCTCATATATTGCATTGAATACTCACATTACAGAAGCTATAAACTCCTTAACTTTTTTTTTTTTCACTGGGACTTTAAGACTGTGTGGCAAAACACAAAACAGGTGTTACTGATGGAGGGTTTTTATTTAATTCAGCTGCGTCTGTGTGTCGTCTTACTAACATACACACCTCGCTCAGACATATTGTAACACTGACAGTTTCAGTTTGTGATTTATAACCTCCGAGTCACTCAGCGAGACACACACACACACACACACACACACACACACACAGCCCCCCTTTCTATCTCCTTGTCTCTTCCTCTCCTCCTCTTTGTCCCGCCCTGGCTATAAAGACTTGCCAAGAAATCATTGGCTCAACAGGGAAAGGGCAAATCCTCTTCAGCCAATTTAAATTCTCCTGAGCACATGGTGCCGACTATTCCAAACTAATTAATAGACATGTCATGAATAAAAACACTTTGATTATGAAAAGAGGTTGCCCTGTGCTTCCTTTTAGGCTTGCCATTAGTATGAGGACACATGTGGTGAATAGCTGGAGTGTTGGTACCAGCAGCACAGAGACAGGCGCAGATGCCCCCTCTTGATTAAATTTTTTCGCTCCATGTTTTATTCAGGGCCGACTGCATGCACCCAATGCCACAGTCTCTGATTAGCTATACCTGTAGCGACAAGAGAGCCAGAACCGGCGGGAGCGGGAGGGCAAGGCTCATTCAAAGGGCAGGACACAAAGACATGTGACCCTTGAGCCCTCACTCACACTCCAAGTGCACTCCATCACTCCACTACCCTCCTGCTCTCTTTGTCAAAGGGACATACAGCACAGATCTTCCTGTTCTGTTGCTCCGCGATAACCTGCACTTGCTCGGTTTTATTTACGTGGCTGCGCTGCACTGTGGGGATGTGGCAGCATGTTCAGTGGCATGTCTGAGGTTGATTTTGTTTATATTATTTGCAAGCAGACTAATTGCTGTGGTAATTACTGGACCTGATGCAGCCAATAACAATCCTCCAAGAGAATGCTTACATTTAGAATAAGCCTTTGAAATTATTAATAAATAAGATATTCTGAATATAGTCTTTGTTGTAGTTTGTTTCCTGTTTTAATTTGAAAGTCCTTCCTCTTATGTGCTGTTTTGTTTTACTTCCTGTCTTTGTGTGTTTTCACCTCACCTGTGCTCCAGTATTGATTCATCCCTTTTGAATTCACCTTAAACTGTATATGTGGAAGTAGTTGCTGTGATGTCAGCAATTGGTTTGTGGCCAGCCATTATTAAGTCTTGTGTTCAGCATTTTGCTGTTGCCATCTTGGTTTCTGGCTGTCACTATCTTGTTTTTTTTGTTTTTTTTGCCAATGACACGAGATGGTGCAGTTAAGTACAGTCAAATTCTGAATAAGACATTTTTAGGCGGCCAAAATATTACAGTAAACTTTCATGAACTGAAAACACATTGTGAAAGGGTAAAAATGCCAGCCGTGTCACTCTCATCCTTTCATCCAAGGTGCTTCGGAGGTTGTACTATTGTTGCGTCGGCTGTTACTAAGCAACCAAAACCTGTGTGCCGCGATGATGATGATGATGTTGAGGTAAAAGCCTCTCTGACTAAACGAAACAAAGATAAATGGATTTCCAGCACTGTAAATACCTCACAGTAACATTACTACCTGCTTTCTCTGTGTCATTCAATTTGCCTGACTTTTCAACCAGATGCTGTGACGTCCTCGGACAGGGTGAAGCAAGTAAAATAATCTGTGGGACAGATGTAAAGCTCTGGATAGCCCTACACTTAAATAATTAACTTCTCCTCCATACAGTATATTTACCATAGACTGATATTTACCAAAGAAAGAAAAGATATCTGCTGCACATGACATGCACGCTCTGAAGAGATGCTTGGGAATTACGTCTTACGAGGCCATCGCTGCCGTGATTGAGTGCACCTTCTGCTATCCACTGACAACACTGGATTTAAGTGTGCAAAAGACATGACATGTGCACAGCCCCATAAAGTCCTATGACAAAAAAACAGTCTATTTGAAATTAAACCATAATTTACTAAATGAAGATGATGTTGAATTGAAGGATACATGAAACTAGTGATGGAGACCATAAACTCGTGTTAACAATGTTTACTGGGGTAATAAATCAGGTGAGAAGTAGGCTCATTTTGTCATAGACTTCTACACAACCAGACAAGTCGCCCCCTGCTGGCTGTTAGAAAGAATGCAAGTTTCAGGCACTTCCAGATTGGCTTCACTTTTCTGGTGTGGAGGTTGCCTCCTGGTATTTAGTCTGTGTGTTTCCTTGTCTACATGTCATGTTGTCAGCATCTCACCCAGTAAGTAACAATCTAGCGATTTCCTAGTTTCTAGTTTTCCCAGTGCTTAGCATTTCTAGTTTATTCCCTGCCGTCAGCCTTTTGGGTCCCCATGATTTCCTGCCTGCTACCCACTAACTGCTACCCGTTACTTGGCTGCCATTACCTACCTGCCTGTGGACGTTCAGCTTCAAAACCATATTCTTTAATACATCACCAAAATCGTCCTGCTGCCTCCGCTACTGTCAGCAGTGGGGTCAGTTCCTGTTTTTCTGGATTACCGACTGACATATACAGTATGTGTGCTTATAAACTATTATTTCAAGTAGTTTATAAAATGACCAGCAAGTTTTAATAATCTAAAAATGTGTATAACAAAATTCATTCATGATACAGTATGTTAATTACTAACACATTAATTTAATGGCTTAAAAATTATTTGTAAATGTTACAAATGCATATAAATGATTTGTTAATAATTAGTTTCTAATACTGATGTAAGATTACCAGTGACAGTGTTGTGAAATTGGATTTTTAATGTTTTAATAATTTATATAGCACTAATTTAATAGGTGTGTTATAATTATGGCACCGTAGATACGGTTTGGTTGGGATAATGGTTTCCAGAGGGGAGTCTCACATCGCACATGACTATGCACAGTTACGAATAGATAACACTATATATTGGCACTGTTAGTGTTCCACTCGGCTGCTTTATTGATTCTGTGGCACAGTACTAGTGCAGCATCTCAGACATGTACGTGGTCTCCAAGCAGTTATAAATGGCTCTGTAGTGCCTTATGTTACACTGCAAAGAGGTTCTGGCTGTCAACATGTGGTCCTCAGCCCAGCTGATTCATCCCAAAGGGAAGCCGGACCCCCTGCAGGAGCCATCTGTATCCCCGACAACGCTATCCATCATCTTCACCGTGGCGCTCAATTGAGGGTGCTTCTGCAGACAGCTTCAGGCGGCAGTGAACAACTTTACATGTACGTGTCTGTAATGAGAGCCCTTGACACCTGGCTAGTGGCTCTCAAAGCCAGCCTAAGGGCTGAGGAGACTCAATGAGTCAGTCCCTGAGGCTAAACCCACAGCAAACCTCCAGTGGTCATACCAAATGTTGCTTTCTTCTCCGAATATCTCGTTGTGGAGACAGCAGCATTAAATTAAATGAAGAAAAAATGATTGGTGTGTCCTGTAACATACAACAACAGCTTCTAGGTTAGTGATTCTCAAACAGGGAGTGCTATAGGGTCCTTTAAGGGTTTCAAAGGAAGATTGATTAATCTCACACATAATCTCACAAAAGAAAGCTGTTGTGTAGAGATCCTCCTATTTTTTTTCTTTCATCAAATAGAAATTGCGTCTGCATAGGCATATGTAACAATACAAGGGAAACTGGAAAAGTGGAGGAAATTATGACTTTAAGCAACCCTGAAACTGTTTGTATTTTCAAGGAATCCTCATACAGCCTATCCGATTATATCTTATTCCTCATTTTTTATGACTTTTTCTTAGAATGTACAACACTTGTCAATTTCTACTTGTTACATTCATACAGTCTTTTCAAAATAAACGTCCTGTGAAACAATAAAAGAAAATTGGTTAGGTTTAGGCAAGAAAATTATCTGGTTAGGTTCAGGAAAAAATCATGGTTTTGGTAGAAATAAGAATGCTTGAAATACTTAGGGTAGGTTTAGGCAACCTAACTACTTCGTTGGAAAAGATTGTGGAAGTACCATTACTAAAGTTCAGATGTAATGTGACTCACACAGGGTACTAACATCGGTCTCCTGGGCTGAAGTCCAGAGTTTATTGACCCACCCATCCACCCAGAGTTTCTCCCTACGAGCAACGTTTGTTGCTCTTTATACAATATATATGAATTACAGTGCATTACTTTTTGAAGGTATAGCTTTGAATGGCATACAGCTCGGTATTTTTCACACCGTGGCCTCGAGTGCAACAAGTGGAACAACAGCACTAGTGTAAACATCCATTAGTGCGCTTGAGTATTTTTGATCACGGTGTGCTTCTTCTCCAGGAACTCCAGGATCACGTTTATCACACTAATGGTTGATGTTGTTGTAGATTCCACAGGAAATCTAAACATCCATTAGCGCTCTTGAGTATTTTTGATCATAGTGTACTTCTCCTCCAGGAACCCTAGCGTCATATTTATTATTTTAACACTAATGGTTGATGTTGCAAATTTTTATTTTACCAGGTGTATTTGACTGAAAGCTCACGTTCATTTACATCCTTGGGGCAAAAGTTGTAGGAAAAGGATCGACTTATATGCAATTCATGAAATTGCATTCACTCATGCTTGAGGGCTTGCCTGCTGCAACTACAGGAAAACACTTTTAATTAATTTCCACAGCTCAGACTTTCCAAGCAACCTCCAGTCAAAAGCCTGCTTTTTTAACCCCAGGCTGCTGCTGCTGCCCTATTGCTAGGAAACAAATATGTCAAACAACCAACTCCTGCCTTTAATGGAGTGCAAGAACAAGGAACCTTTCGCAGAGCCTCGGAGAACTCGCCAGGGTTGAGGGTCGTTATCTTTTACAGTCATCCTGGTTGTATTTGATGTCGTGCTGAGAATGTGTTTATCCTAATAGCTGTCTGAGCCACTGCATCCCTATGTCCTAGTGGATCAGACACACTCGCATTGCCTCGATTCAAAGTCTGTCAGCGATGCGTTCATCTGTTCAGCAGGTAAGTGGAATCCATTTTGTTTCAGTTAATTCAATCAGGCCCAGCTGACTGCTGCATGCTGACGGTGCTCTCCGAGGCCACGGGGGGCTTAGGCGAGAGAAGACAGAAAAAGGATCCTCTTGGTGGGGGGGTTGAAATGTCACATAGCCCATTGCCCTGGCCAGATGAGGCTGTGTTACACACCAACTTGGCGGCTGAAGACACGGTAGTTGCGGCTTATCGTATGTAAGCTTGGTGGGGAAGGAGGCCAGTAGGCATTCCCACATTTTGTCTTGTCGTGTTGAATCTCTACATTACAAATCTCATTCTTCATGCTGGTGTGCTGAGCTCTTGCGCACTTTCTCAATAATCTTATAGGCTGGTCGGTGACATGTCTAAATCCCTCTCCTACAGGTTCCCAATTACACACGAGAGCAGTAAACAACCTCAAAAGTACTCTGAAGGCAGAGCCAGACAGGCATAATACCTAATCATCTTTCCATACCCAAGATTAGTCTGTCCATGTTGCACATTACTGCTGCAAATGCCAGTGAGCTTCCACCAAGGAAACATTCATTGTAAGATGCAAGATTAAGGGGAATGAGTTAAACCTGGTACCTTGGAAGTCCTTAAAGCTGAATAGCATCAGCTTGCTTTGCACAAATTCTTCAATTTATCCTCCTTGATAACTTGTGGGGGACTGCGAGGTGAAGTAAACATAAACCTCTTGTGCCTGCAGTCATTGCATAAGCATGGACATACCTGAATCATTTCAGGTAGTGCATTGTAAGAGTAATCTGAACTTTTGGTGTGAAAATTAATCATATAAAGTCAGGATTAATTCCATTTCCAGTCACTAACGCTGTAAATCAAGCAATTTTTCTGCCTACCACAGTGCCTACATCATGCCATTTAATTCTGAGAAAGGTGCTTAGAGGGATACAAAGTGGTACAGTGCAATATCCTGGTGTGCATACTTGCCAACCTGGAGACCTTGAAAATAGGAAGGATTTCAAAACCAAAGCAGGGGTTTAGAGTTCCTCAAGTACACTGCAACAGCATTTTTATGTTAAACTTTTAATTTTATATTTCATTCTTAGGGAATAAAACTGAATAATTGGTGTGTGAATCTCTGGCATAAACTAATATTCATCAGGTTTTAGTCATTGTTTGCCCTGCTTGAGTATTTCTTTCAGTTAGTGTTCTCCATTTCTCTCTGGCTCTCAATCACTGAAGGCCTTTTCAGATCAGCCCAGATGCACAGCAGTTCATGAAATAGTCACAAAATCTAATGGATTGATTTTTGTACATAGACACAAATATTTTTTTTCATGATGGTCAGCACAAAATCAGTTTGTATGTCATCCACGTAATAGTGAACCGGCAAGTATAAAGAACGCTGTGAAGGGAGGAGGTCTGGGTTGATGAGTGGGTCAAAAAACACAGGACTTTCAGCCAGGTTTTCATGTCCCATGTGAAACCACAAGTAAAAGTTAATTTATTTGTCAACTTCTGCAGTGAGACTGTGTAGTTCAGATAAATTGCGACAATGGCATGACAGTGCTCTGAAACCCAACCCAAATTATCTCCAATGGCTTGCACCATGCTGTGACGGCTGTCCACTACGTCAAGGGAAAAAAAAAACAACAACTTTGGGTGCTACATGCAGTAATGCTCACTAAACCAAGCGTAGAAGGCAACTCGAACATGAGCTCAATCTGTAGTGTTTTGCGAGCATAGCCTGCTCTCTTCTGATGGGAAATGATATTTAGCATCGCTCTGTTGTTGTCTGGGTGGAAACAGTAGGGATTATATGTGCTGTACAGTGTTAGAAACAGGTTAAGATAATGAAAAGGGAAAAAAAATGTTAAATGTGCCTTAAAGTGGGAGAAATATGGGAGAATTGTGGCCCTGTGAGGAAACCAGGAGAGGGCAATGAAAAACAAGAGTCTCCCGGGGAAAACTGGAAGGGATGGAAAGTATGCTGTTGTGACATGATTGAAATTAAATCAGTTTTAGAGGAAATAACGCAGGGCTTTGTGTGTGCAAAACATGACTTCCGTGTCAGGTTTGCTGCAGGTATAACACAGTGATGGATACAGTGTGATGGTTAACTGTGGAGTGCTTTGAAACCAGTTCTATTGGATTTCTACCGCCGCGTTTAGTTCACAAGATTCGCATGTTGATGTTTTTGGTTCTATTCTTAGACAGACAAGCCTCCGGAGGGGCCCTTGCTTTTTATTTTGATCACACATGAATGTATCCTGATTTTCCCAGTAATGATCCCCATCCTACCTCGAGATTGGCAGACGAGACTCCCTGCGGACGAAGAGCTAGTTGAAAGTGCCGGGAATTAAAAGGGAACAATGTAGATATATGGAAAGCTTTATTTAAAGCATTAATCACACCTTGAGAGTTCTGCTTCAACCCATCAGCTCTGCTGTAAAAGGAAAACAGTAGAAGTTTTGTGCTTAGCGCTATCAGTACCGCAGTACACCCTCCCACGTAATTGCTCAACACAAAGTCACAATATCCTTTTGCCGCTTGTATAGAACCGTTTTGGAACTCAATGTCGAGTCAAAGTCATCAGCGCCCTCTTTTTGAAATCTTCTCTCAGTCTGCTCTTTTTAATATCAGCCAGCAATTTCCTCCACCAGCTGAACGAATGCGTTCTGAATTCATGCAATATGTGTGCTCTCACACTTAAACCTTGTGGGTGTATGTCTCAGTCTGGGATTGTGAATCGTGTGTGTGAGCAGTTGAGCATGTGGCCGAAGGACTGTCACTAATAACCAAAATTAAATTCCTGTAGATTAACATATGGAGATTGCAGGCTGTGAAATTGACTCAAGGCTGTGAAATTAGGCAATACCCACCAAGGTGATAGCGCTGGTTGTTCGGGTGTGGGGTGTGGGTGGGGGTATTCTGCACTGTACGTGTGTACACTGCAATTCAATTAGTGCCCTTGATCATCTTCTTTAGCAAGTCTGATGCGGTGTGACTTTGCAAATCCAAGCAGTGAGACACCAGGCTCGATCTCAGAGAGATGTTTGATTTATTTGTTCATTAGGAACTCTCTCTGCAGACTCAGACCTCTCATCAATCCCTGTTCACCCTCAACAAGCACAATCAACTTGACATTCAGTTTCATGGCCAAAGGGAAATAAGATATTGTCATGCATCATAACCATTGATAAGGTTGTCCCCTGCCAAAACTTTTCAACTAACCCATAGCCAGGTGGATTAAATATTAAATAATTTGGTGTGTGTGAGGAAGGAGAACAGGCTAGTGAAATGCCAGGAGGATTAAGTCAGAGCGGATGTGGTGCGGCAGTGGTAGTGTGTTATCCTACAGTTGCTGTTTCTCAATAATAGAAATGTCAGGAGGGGGGAAAGAGGAATAGAAAGGATGGCTGAGGAGGATGTCCTAACTGCAAGTGTTGGAAATCACAGCTAGTGTGGAATTCATCATTACTACATCCCACTCACGTCAGCTGTAAGATGGCATTAACCTTTGCTGCTGAGGAAAGTCACACTCTGGTAAATTCAACTGAAAGACTTTTATTCAAGTTTCTTTAGAAGAAAAGTACATGATAATTAGAGGTCAGCGTAATACCATTTTTCCTCACAAAATTACACTGATAACGTTCAGCTGCTGGATGTCATACAGGACCTTGTTAGAAGTGGGAATCAAACATCAGATATCTTCCACAGATACAAACAAAACATTCATTTTGGACCCGCCAAAATTTTTAAAATATTTAATTCACAATCAATATATTTTATAGGAAAAGCAACACTTTTATGCACCTGAAATTTGGGACAGACATACTTTGGCCAAGCAACAGCACAACTTTGAAATTTTTAGTTGATTATTTGTTTATTAATTTTTTCCATATGGTATATATTTGTGATATATATATGGTATATACATATCATATACTTGATTATGCACCTTGTGCACCCTTTTCTTATCACACTATATCTAGTATTTGGGCACATAGGACTACAGTACTGCTTTCTCTTAAAATTAGGGTTGAGTTCACCAAATGAAGATACAAGTGAAGATGCTGGCATCATATGAAACTAGACAACCTAAGGAATCCATTGTCATGGCCATTTTCAATCAATTGACAGTCCTACCTAAGATACTGTACACTGCAAAAACCAATTACAAAAAACATTACTTTGTAGCCAAATGGTTTGACCAATTTTGAAAATGTCTTCACATGTATGCTTAGGCAAACCCACTTACACTTACACCAAAGGAAATTAAAAATTTCACTTGTGAGCACAAATGGGTTAATCCTTTACAACCACAAAGACACACTCATTCTTACCACATATAATACTCCATAGCGATCTGCTAATAAGCAATTGAGTTTAGCGAAACAAACATTAAAACAGCCTTGCCTCGAGGAAGGAAATGTTATTCATATCCATCTTCACGCTTTATTCTGTAATGTTTTATCTCTCCCTCAGCGATCACTTTGTCAGCATCAGTAATGCCTATAAATCCTACTGTGGAGGAGATTAGTCTGCGAGAAGTGCTGCTGCCTGCAGTAATTAAAATTCTGCTGGATGGCCAGGGTTTCTCCTCCTGCCATCATCTCCTCCAAACATCGCTCACAGACTGTCTGTCTTACTAACTCTCCTTGTCCTTTTGTCCCTCTCAATAGTTTTAATCAATTACAATACAGTTCAGACCTGATAACAGTACTCCTCCGCGCTTAAGTGGGTGATAAGCGGGAAGAACAAAGCTCTTCTGAGAAAATAAAACTACAGATTGCCAATGACAGCTATCTACTTCTGTGGTTTTAAATTATTCTCAGAGATCATGGTTATGCAGGTGTACGGCATTATCTGAAAAAGAAAATAATATCAGATGTATATTGTTGTTTTGAGGCTATTTAAAGCAAAAAAAGTGACAAAATAACTGATATGTGATAAAGGTCTAGATAAATTCTCAAAATTACAAGTTGAGAAAGTCGACTGACTCATTATAATTCAGGTTTTATACAAACTCTACCACTGTTTACAAATTATAATTGTTGCAAGACGTGGTTCATCTATTTTTTCAGTGAATAATTTCTTAATCTAATCCAGATTTGTTGACATTTGCTCCCTTTTGATTGAGTACTGTGGCCATCTGCTGTCGCCGTCTAGAAGTGATCCCACAATCTATACGCCTGTCTGAGACTGGCTGTCTTACTCTATAAACATGTATTTTATGACACTCCAGCTCATAGCCTGACAATTGCACTCAATCACAAATGGAGCAAAATGCCATTGTGCATCTCTTTGCAGCATCAGCAGTATGCAAAGTCGATGCAATTATTCTGTTCTTGATGTCTGACAAACAGCTTTATAATTCATCATTTTCACAACCAAACTTGTGACTCCCTCCATTTGGACTTCACTGCTCTGGAGTGAGAAAGAGAGACTTGCATGATCTATGGATGGTCTCCGTCCATCTATCATCATTATGGTCATCTCAGGGACAAGTGTGTCTTTGTCTGATAGAGACACTTGAACTAGACGTTCAACACGCACACTGGACATATAACAAAGAGTTGTAGTGGGACTTTGACTTTTATTGCCACTGTAATTTATATTCTTACCAACCCAGTCTCAAGGGAAGGTGTATAAAAAGCATGACATTGCGCATGTCATGAGGATGCATTTTAGGCTTGTCACGTGTCGTTTTTATGCCGCTTTTCATGTGTCTCTTATACAACACACAACAAAATGTCTGCAGTTAGGTTTAGTCAACAAAACCACTTAGTTAGGTTTTGGAAAAACATCATGGTTGGGCTTAAAATAAATACTTAAACCAGCAGCATAAATATCGATGGTGCAATCAGTGCCTGGAAGCTGTCAGGGGCCCAAAAATCCCCTTCCTACACTGTGTCTTCACTGAATCAGTTATATGCACTTCTGTTATGTCATGGAAACAAACCACGTAGGCTACCTATCAGCCGGGAGCTTGAGATCAGACCAGAGCTGTAACTACTTACATTTTTTTCATTTGGTCTTTTCAAACAGAAAACACACGTTTAATACAGTGATATTTACTGAAAATTGCATACAATATAGCCAACAGCTGTAGGAAACTTCAACTGGTGATGTCCATCCAGCCACCTGTCACCTTATTTTTTGCTTTTTTTTGTAGTTAAATGAGGAGGTATTGTATAGATAATTCAAAATGATGAGCCATGTCACACTGCGTCACGCATGGCCAGGACATTCCTATAAAAAAGAACATGGTTCTTAAGTAGTGTTGTTAATGACTTTGCGGAGCATGAGCACTGGTTTCTTTTTGTTATTATGGTGTAATGTCAGGGATTTAAATATATTGCACTATAATTGTTACATCTCATATGTTGGAAAATATGCACCTATTAAAAATCTGTGATAACATTTGGCTGTTGAGTTAAGTGTTGATAAATTTGCCACTCCGGCTGCTGTCCGTGGTGCTGATCTAAGGCTGGTTTGCAGCATGGGAGTTGCATTGTGAGCCTCTCCATGGTGGCATAACAATTGCCCGTTTTGCAGTTTTCTGGAGTGGTTCTACCTGCGCACTTGAGTTTAGGCCAAAAAAAAAAAAAAATAAAAAATCATTCATCAAAAATCACAATGATGTAATCCTACTGATCTAAACTAAACAAAATATTTACGTAACAAGAAATGTTATTGCGGAAAACAAACACTATCAAAAAAACATGTGGCAAATGTCATTTGCAAAACAAAACCTGAGTGAAAGTCATGTGTTTGTTGGACCCATCCATCTCCTGACGCGTCGCCATAAGTGGCCTGTCTAACTTTTTTTTTTCTACGTCACTTTGAGCGCATATTTAAGTGGATGCATTTACATTGCACTCAGGACAGACTACAACATGGTGTATAAATGACAAAAGCAAGAATAGCATTCTTAATGCACTGTAAATGTCTCTCCTGTGAATGGGGTGATTCACACACACACACACACACACACACCCAATTATAGTACAACACTATAAACCAATTCTTATCATGGGGTATTTCCTTTGCTATTTCCCTAAATTAAATCAATATGCTTCCCTGCAGCTCTGGATGGGCAACATGCAGCTCTCTGGACAGACAATGTCTTGCTTCATTCCCATTAGTGCCACATCCATAACTAAAGTGAAGATATTTGTTGTAGATGTGACCCTGACTAGTGTCAGAATGACAACATTCAAGGAAAGAGCAAACATAAAAATCCTGTAAAGAAATCAGTTTCTTATCTAAATCTGTCAGATGGCAACGCTGCCAAGTCAGTGGAGCTCAGCCGTCTGCACTTTGAAAGATCTTTGATGACGGTAATCTGCCCTGTTTGTTTCGCAAACTGTGCAATCGACCGCATTTCAGATGGTATGAAATGGCGCCATCGCTCCTGTCTGTTTTATTTTTCCTTGCTCTGTATATATTTTTTTCACCACTTGTTGCCTCAAATGCCAGCTGTTTATCTGCTATATCACCTTATTGAGCTACCCTTTGTGTCTGACTTATGCTGATGGCACAAATGGTCGATGAGCCTGTGTCTCATTTAGAAGTTCTCCACGGAGTTATGAACAAAAATCTGGAGTTTTAATCAACAACCTTGCCCGCTTGGTCCGAACCTGATTTTGTTTTATGGCTTCACTGACCTTTTCTGGGCCATAAAACTCTGCCAGTGCCAATCTCTGTGTGACGTCGTAGGGTCATCACTTCATCAGTTATCTCTCTACTATAACGGCAACATGACCTAAACTCTCTGTCTTCAGCCATCAGCCAGAGAGAGATAGATGGTTTTATCTGTAAATGTAGCTATTGCACTACACGTACTGACATAAATTCCCAGCTGATAAGAGAAGCACTTTATAGGCCAGTGTGGCGGGTTATAGCTGCTGCTGTATCTCAATGCAGCATGAAAAACATTAGAAATTAGACTTCCTGGCTGCCCAGTTTTATAAATAACATTTGCAATAATATAGTATTTCATAGTTTTGCAATTCATAATTCTTATCTATTTTGTATTTTTGTCTTTTAAATTTAGTCATAAATTAACTGCTGGGAAACCATTGAACAAATCATTTATTTAAAGGTACAGTGTGCAGGATTTGGCAGCATCTGAAGGTGTGGCTGCAGATTGTAACCAACTAAGTATCCCTCTGCTCGCTCCCCCCTTTCCAAGATTGCGGTCACCACAGTTTCACAAGTATGTCAGAGAACTACAGTGGCCTTCAGGTAACATAATATGCAAATGGTTCTTGCTTGTTTGGTTTGTCCCTTCTGAGCTACTGAGGAAAATGGTGGACTGCGTGAAGAAGACTTGCTCCCTATGTAGATATCAGTGGCTCATTTTAAGCTGACAAAAACACAATGATTCTTCGTTTCAGGATGATTATACACTAATGAAAACAGTCCTGAATATTGTTTTCCATTTCTACTATGCCCTGAAATTTTTACACACTGTTCCTTTAAAGTCATTTTATATACTGTATATTATACATTTGTTTATGGAGAGAAAAATAAATAAATAATGTCAATCTTAAAATAATGCTGCAACAGAGGGTATTTGTAATTTTTGTTTTATATTGACTATCCCAATCAGAGTTTCTGCTCTCTGGCTGAACCTTCTCACAAGTAGTTGATTGCCAGTCTGGCACTTTGCGACACGTCCCTCATCCACAGACCTCGTTCCAGGGAGTCAGCCATCAGCACTATTGACGCTAAGCTTGATGGATACGGCATGGCAGAGAGCATCGACTGAAGAAACTACAGTGTAGTGCAGTGAGTGGCTGTTTGGCTTAGGGAAAGTGCCACTGAGAATCTTAAAATCGTCAAGCAAATAAAAATCTCCAAGACCAGCTCCACAGGAGGTTTAATTAATCCCAACGGGGGAAAAAAAAAAGATAAATCAAATAAAAAAAAAATATATATATATATATATATATATATATATATATATATATATATATATATATATATATATATATATATATATATAAGAGAAAATATCTCAGATGTATAGGTATCAATATTTATTTTATTATTCATGTTGAGACATAAAGGTTGAAAAGTGATTAAAAAAATTGAAAACCATTAAAATTTATTTAACTTTATTTTTTTCTCTTCAAACACATACAGACCTTTCTTATTAATCTTTCATTTAGATTTATCATTCTTCCAGTCAACGTGGCACATTTACATGCTCATTTAAAATTGTTTTTTTCAACAACTACCTCAAAAATAGCCTCAGGGGCAGAGGAATGTGTGTTTGTGTTTTGAGTCCAGAATACTGAAATAAGGGTGATGAGGTGTGAGGCTATAAGTCTGCCCAAATCTGTGATTTAGTTTTTTCCCAGGAGAAGTGGTGAAAACTTGTTGATATTTTGCTACAAAATGAAAAACAAAACCCAACTCTTTCAGACTCAATTAAGATCAGAATAAGCATAGCCTCCCTGAACAGCCATATATAAAGGTTGGCGTCCTTTTAACCTTGTGGGTGGCGTCGCTCGCGGCACTGACACAATGATGTGTCGGACCGCTTGCTTATTCACCTCCCTCCGGGAGAGAGGAGACAGGTAGCCGGAGCTGTGCGAGGGTGGTGGCTGACTTTGTGGAAATGACAAGTGATGCTGTAACAAGCTCTAAACAGTGAAACAGTGACCTCATTTAAGCATTTAAGTCACAGGCTACTGGTGCTACTAAGACCTCAGGCCTTTTGGCTTTATATGTGACTGCAAAGTCAATTGTCAAAAAACTGTTAAACACTGGGCACTAAATTTTACAATCACACTGAAATTAATTGGGAAATTCCATACTATACACTCGAACACCAGAACGGTTAAAAATAGGGGCATTAGGATGATTTAAATGGTGGCTGCAATTATGTTTCCATTCAATTTATTCCTGCCAATGATGGGACAAATATCAGGTGACCAATGGGAAAGCTCTTTTCACAGGAGGCTGAGCTAATCAAACATTTAACAATGGGACAATGTGTATCACATAGTGTCTGTTTCCAGTAATGCTGACTGGTATGCTTTTCCCCTGTGCTGGTACATCTGCCAAGATTTCAGGGATTAAACCGGGGTTGTATTTTCCATGGTGCCACAGAGTGCTTAACCTTGCGCCACTGTGACGACCGCTTTCCGCTCGGATTAAGCCGCAAATGTACACATTCGCCAGATTTGCTTTGGGACAGTAAGCATTTACTGCCCCGCTTCTTATTAAATGTACATGCAGTATTCATACTGGAAAATACATCATATGTTGTGCCAAATTTTGGTATCATGGATTTTAAGGCCCATAAAGGACCATATCACAAACATACTCTCAGGCAAAATGTTGAGAATAAAGTCAGAATATTGATAATGAAATCAAAATGTTGAGAATAAAGTTGAAATGTTGTGAATAAAGTTGCAAAACACTTACTGAGAATAAATGTTAAACTTTTGAGACTAAATCAAACAATTAGTGTTAGCGCATATACTGAAATTTCAATATTTGACTTTATCCTCGAAATGCAATGTAAACAACATATTCCCCTTAATTTTTCCCCTTACGCCTGGCCCCAATAGTCTTGAAATGTAAGAGTCCCTGAGAGACCTTAAACACATATGATCAAGATAAAAGCAGCAGTTAAATTAAGTGCAGGAGTAAATCTCAGACTTTGTCTCACACTCCAAAAAATGATGAAACAAAGCACTGAGTGGTATCACCGCTAATTGAAGGGGTTTGCTCCAAAATGTTATGTATCCATTATGAAAAGTGCTGCCACCATGGAACCCAATCAGGAATTCAAAGACGGATAATGGCTCTTTTATAATCCAGGCTCTTGAGATGACTCTTTGCACTTAATTAGTACCTCGTGTACTAATGTGCTTCATATCATGCCAGAGATCATTTTGATTTGAATAATATGTACTGTGGTATTACCCACTAGGCTCTAGTGTACTTTATAAGAAAGCCAGTGGATTTTAGACATAGAGTATCTGATATTCTAATATCCAACTTAATCTGTTCATGGATTAACAAAATATCATTTTTTTTTTTTGTCCTTGTAAATCCTAGGGTCAGTAAGTAACATATGGCTGGAGACATACCATCAGTAATATGCAATGCAGTTAAAGAAAACTGGAGGAAAACAACAAAGACGAATGAAAAAGCACTGTTTAAGGCATTTGTGTCTTTTGAAATATCCTTAATATTCTGAATTATCATTAGGGTTGTCAGTTGATTCAAATATTTAATTGTGCTTAATCGCAGGATTGTCCATAGTTAATCACAATTAATCACAAATGAACTGATTTTTTTTTTATCTGTTCAAAATGTAACTTAAAAGGGAGATTTGGTATTTAATACTCTTATCAACAATGAAGTGGGCAAATATGCTGCTTTATGCAAAGGTATGTATATATTTATTACTGGACATCAATTAACATCATAAAACAATAACAAATATTGTCCAGAAACCCTCACAGGTACTGCATTAAGGATAAAAAATATGCTCAAATCATAACATGGCAAACTGCAGCCCAACAGGCAACAGCAGCTGTCAGTGATGACTTGCCCCAAACTGCATGTGATTATCATAAAGTGGGCATGTCTGTTAAGGGGAGACTCGTGGGTACCCACAGAACCCATTTTGATGACATATGTTGAGGTCAGAGGTCAAGGGACCCCTTCTCACTAAAATTTAGCATTAACTTAGAGCATTATTAGCCTATTTTGCAACAGCAAACCACTGGTACTGACCATGTCGAACTTGCTGTTGCAAAGGAGTACATAAATCATTTGTGTTAATGTGTTATCAAGCTTTGACAGCTCTTTACGGATTAACAAAATTTATAATTCTAATATGGAGAATCATGAGTTTTTTGTCCTCCATCCATCCATCCATCTTCAAACGCTTATCCCGCGTTAGTGGTCCGCAGGGGGGCTGGAACTGATAGAGACAGACAACTATTCACGCTCACATTCACACCTACGGGCAATTTAGAGTCATCGCTGAACCTAACCTGCATGTCTTTGGACGGTTTGAGGAAGCTGGAGAACCCAGAGGAAACCCACGCTAACACGGGGAGAACATGCAAACTCCACACAGAAGAGCCCCAAGGCGGATTCAAACCTACGACCCTCTTGCTATGAGGCGACAGCGCTAACAGTAACAGTGTGGAAGAAAACAATAGTGCTGATTGTTTGAACAATCAGCACTAGAAAACCAGCTTTTGACACAAAGAAAACCAGCTCATATCATATCATAGTATGATGTAGATATTATAATATAATTCATGATTTTCATCACCGGCCATTACATAGAATTTGGACTACACTTTGTTTACAACAAAACATTATCAAATACTCACTCCATATCCATCTCTTTCCATATCACTGATGCCATTATCCTGACCTTTCCTATATATTTCACATTGTGGTCTATGTGGTGCAACTCAGCGGTGATGAAGGATGACATTTGTGATAAATGCACTGACCATAAACTGTCAAATCAGAGCAGAACCTGCCTCCTGGCCGCTCCCTTAGTTACGCTCTGCACCCTTTCCCTCCTGTCTTGTCCACGTAGTTCCCCTTCGGCCCCACGCTTGGCTGCCGCGTTGGACACACTTGGTCAGAGTTCACTTTGACGGGAGCTAAAGTGAGTCACATAGCGGCTGAGGGCATTAGCAGCCAATGTTAGTCACCATTAAAGATCCCTTCACCTCTCTCCCTACAACCCCCCATTTGAACTAGAAATCCCTGCGTCGGCTTCTATGCACTCTGACATACAGCAACTGAAAAGTATATACAGAAAGAAAAGAGGAAGGGTAAAGGGATATGAAAGGGTGCTGCAGAAAAGTGGATGGGTTGCCTCCGTCTGCTGGCACACTTTTATTTTATTCATCCGTTATTCATTCTCCCAGTTTATCTCCCGCTGACAAGTTGTCACTCTCCGCTAGTGTTTTGTCCTTTTAAAAAATACATTGAATTATTCACCCTGCTTCATGCATGATACTGCCACTGTCAGTCCACATCACTTTGAAAGCAGATAAGAGAGAAGTTTTTGGGTCATGTTTGCGAAACCTGCCAGAGGATACTGATCAGCGCTGATAAGGTTTTTCATTGTTATATATGGACATTATTTCTTGCTACTGTCTGAACTTTTCCATTAAACTTCAAATGTGAACAGAAAGGCTTTGAGGCAGCAAACTTCCATGGGGATGCTGCTGTGGATGAACGCTGTCACCATGGTGACACTGCAGTGTACAGTAGTGTTACACAGCAGAAGCAAGCAAACAGCAGCTAAACAGGTCAAACATGAGAACATCTTGAGCAGCTAACTTCACAAGGTCATCACGGAAAGATGTTATCCTTCTGACTTGCTGCTCCTGGTGGACAGATTCACCATCTCGAAAGGAACCGCTACACGCATCAACTTTGCATGCTGGAGCACACACTTTAATAGGCTACTCTATAAAAAGTAAGCACAACTACAAGCCAAGTATGCCTTTTTGTAGGCCTGTAAGGCATGTGTACTTAATTCTACTTTTCTTAAGTATATACCAATCAAAAGATTAAGTACAAGTAGGCCTATAAGCCAAGTTAAACTTTTCTATATACTTGTCAGTATGAGCCAAGTATACTTAGACTTTTCTGTACACTTGTCAGTATAAACCGAGTATACTTATACTTTTCTGTGTACTTGTCAGTATGAGCCAAGTATACTTATACTTTTCTGTGTACGTGTGAGTATGAGCCAAGTATACTTATTATTTTCTGTACTATTGTCAGTTTGAGCCAAGTATATTTATAGTTTTCTGTACATTTGTCAGCATAAATAAAGTATACTTAGACTTTTCAGTATACTTGTTAGTATAAACCAACTATACTTACACTTTTCTATATACTTGTCAGTATAACCCAAGTGCACTTATACCTTTTTGTATACTCGTCAGTATAAGCCAAGTGCACTCATACTTGTATAGTATACTCATAAGTTTCTGTATACTTGTCAGTATAAGCCTAGTTTTGCCATGTATATCTCTGATAAGTACATTAAAAATAAACTGAAAGTATACTCTCAATAAATGAATAAACTCCTTTTTGGTGAGGGCTATGACATTCATGAAAGGCTACCCAGCTGATAAAACAAGATTACATAGCACCAAACAAAAACATTATTTTTTTGTTACGCACTACAGTGCTGTTACGTGGCTGACAAGTTTGATTTTGCAGCATAACAGTAACACGACGCGGATGATCACGGTGCCGGAGTTGAAAGTGGGGCTTGTGTGTGTTTATAGCTGGAGAAAACTACTGTTTCCAGCATGCTAAAATCAAGGTCTGCTCGTCTCCCATCTTGTGCGTAGCTACGGAGTAAACAAACACCTGCAGATGCGAGTATCGGCTTTGATGTATGTCTCTAACATGTGCTCGGCGGCATATGGGGTTAGTGCTGGCGTGGGCGTTGTGACCACCTGCTGTCTTTAAAAGACCTTGAGGAGCCATGCTGGATTCTCCAGGAGCATACAAAAGAGACATGAGAGGCAGATGACAGAAGCATTCCCTCATACTCTGCTAAGCATGTGTCACTGCTCGCCCATCAATCAGTGCTCAGTTCAGCTGGCATCTGGTCAATAATGATGCTTCATATGGAAGTAACATAAAGCAGGTTCATATCAACAGACATACAGCTTATGGGCATGCCTGTTTAGTAACAAGAAGCACTGAGATTTGCACATTCTGCACAAATCTACATGACCTGTTTGAGGCCCTGCAGGCAGTCCCCCTGTAGTTAGACCGCATGTGGAATTAAGACAAGATTGCTAAAGCATATTCAGTGGGATGGGCTTTGATCATTTCTTATTTTTCAGTGGATGTAAAATTACATTTGCTAGATGTTGGGTATTTGTTTTGAAATTGGGTATATAGTCCTCCAGAGCTGCAGCTGCTGTTTTAAGCTTCGAAAGGAATTTAGAAGAGACATCAGTGAGACAAATACGATGCAGTGGCAAATATGCTAGATTTTGTTTGGAAAGCACTTATTTTCTGTGGAGCTCACTGAAGTGATGATTATGTCAGTGATTTATGCTGCTCATGAGTCAAGACTTGCAGGTGTTTTTCAGCAGCAGCCATCCAGTTGAAATATTGTCACTGCTTCCTGTAGGCCTGCAGTCGTTTTCGATATTTCTGATAAGATCCAGCTTTTCACGATTCGTGCATGTACTGGGTATGGTGTGGAAGACAAAAGCTGTCTGTTGCTTTAAAATAATGTCACGTGATGGATCCTCTGAGCCTAAAACTTGTTTGAGTCTTGGAAATGAATCATAGACAGTATATCAGAAGTGGTTTTAGTGGACTGCTGCCGCTTTGAGGTCTTGAGTTTGTCATTTTGTACATTGCCATCTTGTTTTTTTGCAACCAGAAGTGACACCAATTGGCCAGGAAGAGCGCCAAGCTTTGAGCCAAATTTTTGCGTTGGCCAAACAGTGGTACTACAACTTTCATGTCCATCACGTAAGGTCATTGGGCTCAAAAATACTCGCACTCATTTTCTCATAGACTATTATATTATATTATATTATATATTGGGAAAGAGACATGGGTAAATCAGCATATATATATATATATATATATATATATATATATATATATATATATATATATATATATATATATATTTTTTTTTTTACGTTTTTTTTTTTTTTTTTTTTTATTTAAATCAATTTCCCAGTTTGTACTAATAGCTGAATCCAGTTATTCCCTTCCTTAATTCATGTGAATGCAGCTAGGAGTGCTGGTGGGGTTAAAGGAAAACGCTACTGCACTTACTGTATGGGCCCAGTTGATGCAAAAGATCACCAGATGATTTGGGTACTTTATCAGGTGGCAGTTGAGCAACTGAGCAGCCCTCATATGAATGAATAGGAGCCTGCCTCCAATGCTGTATCCAGTTGTCTTCATATATCCATGAGTGACACTAAAGGGTGGGGTTAAGTACAACCGAATGCTAGATACTTTTAGGCAACCAAAATGTTGTAATTACCTTTCATGAACTGAAAACACACTGTGACAGGGTTCAAGTTGTAAGACAAAAACATGGACAACAGTTGATCACAAGGTAGCCACACCCTAAATCATACCCTACTTTATGGTTTATTTGACTCTAAATAGGACCATAATTTATGAAATGAAGACATGAAACTAGCAATTGAGACCATAAACTCAAGTTTACAATATTTACTGAGGTAATAAATCAATTGAGAAGAAGAGTCATCTTCTCATAGATTTCTATACAATCAGATTTATTTTTGCAACCAGAGGAGTTGCCTTTAGAAAGAATCTAAGTTTAAAGCACTTCAGCATTGGCTTCACTTTTACACAAACACACAACCAGAGAAGAAATCTTAAAGGCCCTGAAAACGTATTATCAGCCTCTTACAATAAGGGATGTGGTCTTACATGAACACACACAAAGTTAGAACAGTATAGTTTTAAATGGGTAAATCATTGCTTGCAGGGTTGTATAATTAATAGCAGTGAATGAATGATGCAACAATTTAATGCCACCCAACAGTTTAGCTGCATGAAACAGGGTGAGAGTGAAATACCTGCTGATGAACGCCTCAAGATTTTTGCTGAGCTGGAACAGACAAACCATTAAAAATGTATATTAAGAGCGATGTGAGGAGGATGAATGACTGGGCACTAAAATTTATTTTCCACCCCCTTAAATCTATTCAGGCTAAACCACTTTAATTTTCACCACTTCTTTTTTTCACTCTGCTCTTCCA
The DNA here is from genome assembly GCA_947000775.1 of Pterois miles. Taxonomy (NCBI): domain Eukaryota; kingdom Metazoa; phylum Chordata; class Actinopteri; order Perciformes; family Scorpaenidae; genus Pterois; species Pterois miles. The sequence goes on along the minus strand of CAMQGK010000052.1, from coordinate 15,573,224 downwards.
CACAGATTTGCTCTTGCACCACATGTGTTTGTAGATCCTCTTAGGGTAGCCAGGCTTGAAATCCAATTTTGGTGAAGCTATAAAAGCGCAGAGAGAAATAAATAAAATAAAAAAAAAAAAAAAAGTTTATAAACTGTGATGATTCTTTCATTACACAGCCGCCAATGGAAAAACAACTTTGCAACTTTAGTGCAGAGGTAGGTCTTTTTAGGAGGATTTTACATGTGGACTCAGCGATGCTAATGTAAAAGTTTCTTTCCCAAAGAATAACAGCTGCTTACCGAGAGACTTGTTCATCATCTGGGTTTTGTTTTTACCATCTGCCGGTGCTTTGACTTTATTGGCTCTACTGATGTTCTCCAATTACCTGGTGTGGTAATTTACAGCACCTCATAATAACTCGCTCCTGCACCACGAGGCAGGGCCCTTCCTTTTTTGTGAGAAGTTTAAATAAGATCAGAGCGGAGTATTTGCAGTCTCTCAATCATGCCTGAGTACACTGCTCTCAGTCACAGTTTATTAAAGCAATAAGCTACACGAGACTGTGATTTATAGTCACTTAAAGCAGCTACTGGAAGAACTATTCAGACGTTAAAAAAAAAAAAAAAAAAAAAAACCTCTCCACTGTAAAGTGTATGATTGCTTTAATCAAATTGGAATAACCAGAGTATTAAAAGTCAACATGACCAGTAAATCATTTTCTTTTTTGAACCAAACTTGTACCACAGTGACATGCAAGTCTCAACATTGCTTCACATAAACATTTCAAGTGTACTTTATGTATGTGTTCATATTTCAGCTGTCCTTGAATTATGTGTGCATGTACAGAATGAACACCGTGTTGCTCAGTGTACAGAATTATTGAGCTACACATACAGTGTCGGCAACCTTCATGGGGTTAGCTCAGCATGGAAATATGGACTCCAATATGGACTTACAAATGAAGTAAAGATTACTACATTTTCTTCAGAAATGTGTGGAAAATGACAATCCAAAGCTACATGCTAAGCTCAAATGTCAAAGTACAGTGTGACCTCTGTTTGTGTGTTTGTTAATCTGTCTAACAGCTTAACAGAATCATCATATCTCTTCTTATTATCAGTGACAATTTCATGTTATGTTATCCTCTAGTACCTTATCTCCCTTTAACCTTTTCCCATGCTGTAAACACACACTTAAGCTGTACAGTATGTTGGAGAAATTTGAAGAGAATTGCCTTAAACCTAAAATACCAGCAAAAAGGGGACTTTCTGATATATTGAATAGAACTGCTGTGGTGAAGAGTACAGGGCTGCTCATGTGCCTTTTAACAGCTGATTGAATTCTAGATACTCACTGTAACGTCATTGAGAGACGGGTCAATATAGATAAAGGCCAGTACTAGTGATCACCATTCAGACACACAAACATAACACACCATGGGACAAATCATCAATGCGGCATTACATTGTTATACTTTAATGTAATCTGTTGGTAAACTTGAGAAAAACACTGGTGCCATTCACGATATGTTTTGTGGCTGTCAGCAAAGTATAACCGTTTCTTACAGCTGCAGCAAATCAAAATTTTTGCAACTTTTGCTATTTTGAGTTCCACGGATATTCAAAACATATAACTAAAAGAAAAATTACAGAAGCATGTTTGCTATTTAATAGAGACAGTGGGCAGGATTTGGCAGCATGTAGTGGTTAGGTTACAACCAGCTAAACTTTTCCCTTGTACCAAGCAGAGAGGAGAACCATGGTGGCCGACTTGCCCCATCTACATCCAGTGTTTGGTTAGTCTTTCTGGGCTACTGTAGAAACATGACAGGTGGTTTTGTGAAGAAGACCCACTTTGTAAGCAGATATAAACGGCTCATTCTAAGATAAAAACTCTTATTTTCATGTAATTATGCACCAAAGAAAACATACTTATTAACATATTCAATTTCTGCCAGTACATCCCCTTAAACGCTACACACTGTTACTTTAAGCTTTAATTGAAAACCATCACCAAGGGAAGGTAGAAGTGTTGAAAACCTGGGAATATGATGATTAATTTGGGATGTAGTTCAGAACTGTGTGTCGTTGTTCTAGTGATAAATCACAAATAAAAATTAATTAATTAATGAAAATAAACGCTTAAAGTGTGTAAAGGCTTAGAACATTATAACAGCAGTACATGTTATGTCTCATAAATTCCTTCAGCAGTTTTTGGGTTGATACTATTTGTGACAAAGAGTTGGTGGTAAATTAAACTTTTTTTTTTTTTTTTTTAACCACTTGAGAAATGTTAAAAACACCATGACCTTGAGGAACACCATAGAAAAAGCCATGCTGTGATTTGAATTAAAAAAAAACATTTGGAGATGTTTCTGTGATTGGATGACAAGCACTTCTAGTATCTATCTATCTATCTATCTACTTAGAAAAACCATCCATCATCTCGAGTGCTCTAGGTCTCTAGTTTGTTGGTATAATGTTTCATGAGGCTGTGATTATACAGTGAGGTAAGTTTAAAAAAAAAATGCCTCATGACAATGAAATGGCTACTACGGGAACTAACATTATCACACACAAACACAGCTGGGCTCATTGGACCCACAGGACACAGCCAGTATGCAGAAATATTCAAACACACCATTTTTAGAAAAGGCAAAAATAATACATTTGTACATCATGCTAAAAACTGCATGGTTTTTGCCCCAAATTGCAAAAGGTAAAGGTAAAGGTAAAGGTAAGAGTCGTGGGTACCCATAGAACCCATGTTCATTCGGACATCTTGAAGTCAAAGGTCAAGAGACCCGTTTGAAAAAAGCCATGCCAGTTTTTCCTCACCAAATTTTTTGTGTAATTTCCTAGGGTTATTCAGTATTCAGTTCCTGAGATGAAAAGCCTTATTTTTTCTATTTGCATATACTGTTACTTTCATTCTAGCTCTAAAACCTAAAACCTGCCACAGCCTCTGAAAAAATGAAGTCGGCAGGAGACCAGCACCCTCAAGGAGTGGAAGAGGTTAACAGCCTATAGTTGGTAGATATAAATGAAAACAGCCCATCTATCTTTATGCAAATTGGTATTGTACACTTCTTACTTACAAATGCAGGTTTTACCTGTGAGGAATGTACCTTTTAGTAGAACGTGGTGCTTCTCGGCTGTAAAGGCCTCTGTATCTATCAGACCTCTACAGGAAGCAGCATCATCCATCACTGTCAGTGTTAATATTGTTTCCCCTCACCTCCCAATAGGCAGCTTGTGTTTTGGTTTACAGCATTTATGTTCTCAGACTGGTATACTCACAGGCCCTCACCTGGCTTTGCTCCCCGGCATCCCCCTGCCAAAACGCATAAAACTAATTTCAACATTACATGCAGCCGGCATATTAAAATACCTCTGCTGCAAGACATCTTTCTCTCTCTCTCTCTCTCGCTCTCTCCCTCCAGGATTTAGCTGATTATTGCTTGTGTTTTATATTCAGTTTCTTGTTTTAAGATTACTTTGAAAAACGTTTGGTGAAATTGCTGAGATTGGATGCAGTTTGGAGTTGACAAGAGTTGTGCTGTAATCAATTAAATTTTAAAATGCTCAGAATGAGTTTGGATTGTTAAAAAAGGACAGATACGTACAATGCCACTGGACTACTAATGTTACTGTGTGAATATAATACCTCCCCAAAAAAGTGTGAAAATTTCATGACAGCTGCCCCTTGTATGGATCAGATGCCAGAAACAACCAACAAACATAAAATCGAAAACTCTATTGTAAGAAATAGGCCAGTATTCCTGATCAAAGCATGAATATCGTAACTCCACTTAGGTGTAATTTTCCAGCACTAGGTCTGTCATGTTTCAAGGGAAGAAAATAACATCTTCCTCGAAGAATGACAACCTAATGCTGGGTCTTTCTATCTAGCCACATGGCTTTTTCCTTACAAGAGATTCACGTGTCATAAACTTACAACAATTTTCAAACACTGCGTCTCTCTGCTCCTCCTGACTTCTAGTCCCTTTGACCACTTTATTTCGCTTGCTTGCTCCAGCAGAGTGCACAGAAAATACTTGTGCTCTGATTCTGGGAGATGTAAGTGCCAAAGTAATTTCTGAGTCTGCCCGTCCACCTCCTTCGAACCAATCCTGTAAAGGTCAAGGCTCACACTTGAATGTGATCGCTTCTGCTCTGCTTTCCAGCACTGCTACATTAATCACTTTTTCCCTCCCATCCGTGGACATTTCACATCCACGTTTTAGAACATAAAAAAGTGTAAAGGAAAGCTGTTTGTAAGTGAAATTCACATGAAATTCCCTGCAAACCGTAGATTTTACCTGCTATTTATATGCCATTGTGGGAAGGCGTATAAATAGAACATTACGAGGGCATTTCATGTGTCTTGACCACGTATTTTCGGCTTTTTGCATGTTATTTGTATGTCAAGGAACAAAACTATGGTAACTTCTGCAGTTTGGTTTAGTCAACAAAACCACTCACTTAGTTAGATTTAGGAAAACAACCTGGTCTCACTCTCAGTTCACCAAATACCATCAATTAAGCAGCGCCCCTTGGCATTGGAAACCGACACACTGGGACACCCGGTAGTGACAGTATGTGATGAACCAGGCTTTCAGCTAACTCCAGTGTAAACCCACCTGTGATATTTGACAGTCGGCGCAAGTGAAGTAGGATTAATAGCATGTGTCCACAAACTAAAAGGCCGACTTATTTTGTCATGTCAGTCTTTAGTCACATGACTCATCGGGATTGTCATAACTATTCTCAGTCCCATGAGTCGCTATTCCGTGAGTTGTTAGTCAGTGAAGTTAACGTCAACCACAACTGTTTACTAACCCTACCTAAATGGTTGTGTTGCCTAGACCGAGCTTCTTGTGTAAACAGAAGTGTCTTTTGAGAGGAAAATATATGTAACAAGCATATAATGACTCCCACTACCCCGACCCAAGAGGGGTGTCTTGTGGGTTGATCTCCGATGCCCGGGGGCACTGACCAAACGCAGTATTTGATTAGCGAGTGGGAGGAGTGAGAATGTGTTGAGGTAAAATGTCTGTAAGATAAGATAAGATCTTCCTTTATTAGTCCCACAGTGGAGAAATTCACTACATAGCGCAATAAGGTAACAAACATCAGTAATGTAATTTACAACAAAAATATCGCTCTCCTGTTTGAAAGTCTTGTTTCTTGGACTCGTCCACCTCCCCTCCTACCCGCCATAAGCAATCTTTCTCACTTTTTATTCTACGCCGCTCGCTCTCAGCATAGCATATTTACGCGAATGCATTTCCATTGCAGTCAATACAGACTACATGGCATACAAATGGCACACCAAAAAGAAAGGCATTTTTATTGCATCTATAAATGCCATTCATATGCATTTTTCATGCAACCAGGCTGCAGAAATCATTAGTGAAATAAAATATGTATCCAGTAATTATCTACAAGCTCCTCATGGCAGCATGCGAAAATGAGCAACACTGGCCCGAAGCAAGAGATTCAGAAAACTAAAACCACAACGTGAGATATCTCAGAAAAAAGTTCATTTTTGTATTTCAATAACTTGCTTTGTCCGATTTTGGGTTGTCACTGGCAAAAGATTATGCTGTTGAGCAAAGTGAGTGCGGGCACCACAGAGTTGTGTAATACAAGGTTTAAAGCTGTGCATCTATGCTATGTGTGTGTGTGTGTGTGTGTGTGTGTGTGTGTGTGTGTGTGGGTGCATCAGGCAGCACATATCACAGGGGTGGTACTGTACTGTATGTCACACTATAAAAGGGGAGACAAATGGAACAGCTGGTCAGGTGAGAACTAAGGCACAAGGTAGTCTGGACTTAAATAGACACCGAGCGTTTCACCGTGAATGCCAGGAGGCCTGTTTCAAAGGAAGGTGACTCTGCAGGAGGAGACTCCCACAGAGTAGAAGACTGAGAGAAGGTATTTCTTGTTTGCACTGAGCGTTCGAGGGAGGGAAACTATTTGGATAATTGTGCCTGAGTGAAGAGAGCTGGATTTATTCTGCAACACATAGTACAGTTACCTTGAGCCAATTATTTTAAAACTGTTAAAAAATAAGGGTCTCTCTGTATTCTTATTCAGTGAGCTTTTCTTCTCTCTTTCTTTGCCTTTTTTTCCCCATTCTGCTGCAATAACAAGTGAAATAACAGTAAAAGTAGCAGAGCGCCAGGCAAACCCACTTTTAACTTCATCTTTATGGCCTCGCCAAATGCTACCATTGCACAAACCTTCAAGTTAACTTCATTAACCTGAACACAAGAGCACTGTACTGGTTGCTGAAAGCAAAACATGGAAGAAACAAAGACAACGGCCCTCAATGCATCTTGCTGGCACTTCAATTTTCCCAGTTTCAGATGGTCTTTTTTTCTGTCCGATAAAGAAAACGAGGTAGTTCTTGAGGCTGAAATGAGTCTTTCCTGCTTGTGTGTATGGTCTGTGACTGATTCAGTGTTATAACAGGAGCCCCCTCCCCACATGAGATATAGAGTATTGACAAGTGTAATGATGTATATAGACATGTCAATCTATGACAAGTACACAGATAAGGTTGGAAATGGCCAGCGTGGTCCTTTAGTGGTAGTTTCCTTGGGCTGATGGGTTTGTTATGGAGCTAGTGAATGATTCGGAGAGGGATGGAGAGCATGGCATCAATCAAGTAGCTTTTAAATTCACCACTAATGTCTGTGTTGTGAGCAGGAGAGCCAGATGTACAGCTTGCACCCTCAGAGAATATACTCTTTAAATCAGTGGTTCCCAGCCAATTTTCCTTATTTGTATGAGAAAAGCTGAGTCCCCCCCCTCCATATTTTCTGTCGTCATCACCCTTGAAAAATCAAATTTAAGGATGATTTAAGAGTCCTCAATTTGAATAAGGTGATTCAGTGTATTAAATGAGTCAACTTTCTTCAATGAATGTAACTCGTAACTCTTAGTCTGTAATCAGGCCATTATGCCTTATAAGTCGCTATAAGCACCATAGATGTGTGTTATTAGGGGCTTACTATGCCTACTATGTTGTAAAAGTGAAAATGAAACTTAAAAGCAACACCGTCTAACATGTAAAACTGAATGAAATGTCATGTTTTGAACATAAATTAATGGTTTCTTTAGGTTTAGGCAAAAAAACAAAAAACAACTTCTTTACGATTAGGCAACAAAACTACAACTTCCTTAGGCAAACCCCTTAGGAAAATCCTGTGTTTCGGATCCTCTTATAAGTACAGTCATGAGAGGTCGCTCTCATTTTATTTTATATCGTCTTTCAGTGATCTACCATGTGAATGGGTGATAAAACCAACTAGTGGGTGTAGTAGGACCGTTCTGACCCAAAGCTGTGGGGCTTGAGGTGAATGATGACATGTATTTAATAGTCTTACAACAGTCTAATGTGCTGGATGCCAGCGAATGCAGTTTACAATAATAGTGAGTCAAAATAGATCTTATTATAATTAAAGTGTAGTGTAAGTAAGTATTTATAGTTAAATAATTGTAATGTAATATTTGTTAGATTGCTGCCAGACCACCCTATTAATACAGGTACAGGTCCCCTTGTGTGTATATATTGTAGCTTTGTTAGCACAGTGAACATATGGATGGATTATGATTTTAGTTATATGGGAGTAAAATGAATTTTGACAGCCTCAGAGTAGACAAATCCTAGTGCATCCCCTCTGACTTTTGGTGTCTCCCTTAGAGGGGCCAGGACCCCATATTGGGAAACATTGCTTTTAATTATAGTATGACTATACTTGTGAACAATACAGATTTCCCCCTCTATATACTGATTTGTTATATATCTGCAATGCTAAAAGTACACATGGGATCTGATAATAATAAGTAAAACAGCCCACTTTTGAGAGCTAAGTTCTAGTTATGTTTTACATCTACTACCTCGCAACTACTGTTAAAAAAAAACAAAAAACATTTTGCTCACAACATAGTAATCCACTACAGATTTGAAAGTTGTATGTCTTGTTTCACCCACAGCTCCGTTCTTAATTGACTCCACCATGGAGTAAATGAGAAGAAAATGAAAAGATAAATTACTCTAATGGGAGGAAATGAAGTGTGAATAGAGACATTCCTCCCTGTATTTCTTTCTAAGACGCAGCACACATTGGTAGATTGAAATACATTCAGCTTCTATATAAGACAGATTCTGCCATGATTACAGAAAATGATGCGATTTTAATACCAGGCGTGTGTACGACAAGCCACGCTCTCATTCATTCCTTAGTTCGCTGGTATAAAAAATGTAAAAAGTGAAAAGCAAAGAATGCACATAAATAGGGAGAATGTGAGGCATGGGAAATGCAAATTGATTCAGATAGATTATAAAAAGATATTATTGCCAATTAAACCACATTCAACCCTTCACCATAGAGTTCAGATTTGTTTAAGGCTGGCCCATTTACCCCCTGCAGCTTTAGTGCTTTGTAATAGATTTCATGCAAATAGTGCAGAGCCGGGTCGCTCTGTTTTTGTTCTGCTCCAGCTTAAAGGTCAGGTCTTACGAGCTTCCTAGCACCATTAAGACACAGTTTGTTTAAAGCCCGTCTGAAGGACAATGCTCAATGAACCGGAACACAGACAGGCCGTTATAAATGAAAGGGAAAAGTTATGGTTCCGCTCAATGAAGTCAAAGGGCAGATGGAGGATAAGAGTGCATCTCATTTCAATACGCGGGTCTCCTCACGACTCAGACAGACAGTAAAAGCTAAATTTGATGCCGAAATTGGATGCACTATTCTGGGTTTAGACCGGAAATCACACAGTGATTTGTGACCTTTTGTTTTTCTTCTGAAAGGCTTGTTCTTCCAGCCAATGCTCACTTAATTTAATTCTCTTCCTGCTACCTTTCTTTTGTAGATTATTTATTTCCACATCCATGCACTTGTCACACCCACAAACCAAATTAAATTATCAATTCATTAAGTTAACTAATGGAATCATTTATCAGTTTCACCCCATTATTTCCTGTAGTCCGTCCTTATGGCTCCATGCAAACAAGCTGCATACGATGCAGGAATCGGCAGCAAATGCTACCACTGGGAAATGTTCACCTTATGTTAGAATGAATTCATGAGCTCAGAGCTCCATCGAGGACTCTAAAGGGAGTCATGTGGAGTTATCTGAAGGCCTGGTATCTCAGCCCAGCGGAAGCTGCTTATTGATTTGCTTGTCTAGTGGCTCTCTATAATAATAAGGAAATTATGCCCCTGGATATAAGGAGATTGATGTCAATCAGCAGCCTGCCTCAAGTGTGGCTTTTCCCATCTTATTAGTGCTGCACCGAGTGCTCACTGATGACTCCATTGATATGCAACTGAAGAGAGGAGGTGATGTGTTGCCACCTTGAGGAGGACTCCCCTATGATTGCTCACTCTGTCATCTAAGTCAGTGTCCACTGAGAGGTTGCCATGGACAAAGCATGAGATTGAACATCCACTCACACATATTCAGGACGGCTGGACACTTTTTATTATATTCTAGTCAGTAGAGGTGAGAAACAGGAGGACAGCAAACATGCTTAATCATTTTAGTCTTCTGCAACCTACATTTGCCTTCTCGAATGCTTTCATTATGTCAAGAAAAACAAATGAGCAACCCAGTTGAGATGCTCAGTTCAGTTCAGGAAATTCTTTCTGCAGCAAGACTGCAGAAAAACACAAGATGAAAACTTTCAAGATTCACAATATAAAACATAAACACAATTGAAAACAGTGTGGGTACCATACACGCAATTCAGAATAAAATAAAGTGTGTTTGATAAAACCATGTTATGTTCTTATCCCAACTCATCACAGACCACCCCTTGGCATCACTATATTTTTGGCACCAAAGCTACTATAGTTACCCTTAGTGTCACTTTAAAACCACTAAATAAAACCACTAAAGTTAGGTTTAGGAAAGAAATACATGATTGGCTTGAAATTTCAATGTTTCTACCATAATTCTCCTGGATGAAAGCCTTGTGTTTGTTGGACTTATCCTCTCCCGATGTGTCTCTTTTGCTTTTTAAACAGTGTCACTACACTCCTGGCATACTTTCTCTGAGTGTTTGTTTGGGTTCACATTGTAGTTAAAGGAATGCCAGGTGTGTCTCATACCGGCGTGCCATGTGCGGAGTTCCTAATTACTGATAGCCGTGACAAAGCCTCCATATTTGAGACCCTGGGAATGAGAATGGGCTGGAATGGCACAAAATACTGTATGGCCATAGTCTCTGTGATGTCATTCAGTGGTTTCTGAAGAGCTGTTGTGAAGCTTAATGTAGGTGGCTCCGTTCGTTGCCATCTTGGCAGTGATGACACTGCCTAACTCCCAGTTAATCCAAAAATGGGCAAAGAGGTGGATCATCAGTGGAGCTGAGGCAGCTAGCAGCTAGCGACCTAGTACAGCACCCACCTGTCACTCAAGCATCCACACCCTCGATTATGCCAAACTTTAAGCCTTAATATAATTTAAACAAGGGAGCCAAAATAAAAATTCACCTACCGTTTACTTGTCGTTAACAGAGATATTATCTATTCAGATCTAAACCAGTCTGCCTCAAGTGGACATTTGAATAATTGCAGTTTTTGTTACTTCTGCAATGGGTTCTTTTCTCCGCACCTGTTACCACTTTGGTAAAAGCAAGGAAAACACCAATGTGAAGAATGAAGATTAGAACAAAGAATAAAGTGCTAAAATAAGTGAGGCATCAAGTGTATCGTGTATTTATGATGGCATAACAAACTGATTATTTTCATACTTTATCCAGCAAAATATCATTTAAAGGTTTAGAGTAGGACTGCACCTCTTCAAACATTAATGTGGCAGATAAATGATATGAATATGCCTCACCAGATGAAAAATAAGTATTCATTTCACAATATAATGCAACTCGCTTGACCTCAGGACACACAAACTAGTTTTACTGAACCATTTGTACAGGTTTGTTTCGATCATTTCATACTGTCAGGTCAGATGTTTCAGCTAGCTAGATCCTGGTAATACTGAGTGCATATTTAGCGTCTGTTTTAAAAACAACTCTGGTGTGACATTGCATAGCTGGATGTGATGGAGCATAAGGACACACTTAGTTAGGAGCTGGTGAACTCTGAAGACCTCCAGCTACCTCAGAGACCCTACCATCTCCTAAATGTGCTCACAGAAGAAACATTTCACTGAGTAAATTCACCCCAAGACAATACTAATGGTATTTCATTGTATTTGTGACACCGCTCAGAATAAGTCTTTTATGGTAATTACCACCTCTAATTTATAAATTAACCCTGCAGTAATACAGCCAGCTTCAGTGTGGTGTGATGTAATGCACTTACACGCAGAACCTCTCGAGTGTGTAGCATGGTGCCTACTGCAGTAAATTAAGTTTATCTGAGGTACATTTCACATCAGCTCTTATGTTTACTATGGCTTCTGTCACTTGCAGTCAGCTCATAACAACATGTTTGACCACTAGTCATCGTAAAATACACAACAGCATCTCCTTGTGATTGTATTCATTGCCTGTGACTTGATGCCACATGCTGGTGCGTGAAGGGTTAAATACGACACTCATTCTGTGGACCTGACAGAGCACATCAAGATCACTTTGTTCTAACTGTAGCCTGGTTATGCCAGCATATTACAGTACATCTATACCTGATTGGAGTCCTTCAAGCACAATAAATTTAAATTGGCTGGCAGTGCAGGGTGTGATTCTGGAAACAGGTGAGAACGGGACCTGCTTGTGTCAAATTACAACCTCAACTGGACACTGACACAATCAGGGTTTGGCAAAGGGTGTAATTTTTGTCAATCTGACAGTATCATAAGGTTGAATAACAAATCAAATGAACAGAATTTCAGTGTTTGCATTGCATTATAGCTTTTTGCTAAACAAAGGTTTGATAAGCTGTGCAAAACCCTCTTTTCTCTGTACAGAGTCTAGAGGTCTGCCTGTTTGTCACAAGTGAAATGGATGAGAATTAGCGTGAAACAAAATCAATATACTGCGAAATATATTTGATAGAAGGAATAGTTTTTTTTAATGACGACAAATAAATGAATGGGTGGCTGCATTTATAAGGTACACATTTACTACACCATAAAGCAACCAATAAAACTAAAGCTGACCTACTGGGTGTTTTTCAGCCACTATTGATAATCTAAGCAGAGCATTCTGGGTGAATATATTCCATCAATAAAAATTTACTCGTTTGGTTTATCATTGTCAATTGTCTCGGCAATGAAAACTTAATCGGCTGCCTGTTTTAAAATGATGTACTCTCTGTTATCTTTTTCTTGTTTGTGATCTTTTATCTATAGTCTATTATTGTTTTAATATATATTTGGCACACCCTAGGAAAAAAACTAGATTTTATACACTGATCAGTTTTGAGTTTTTGGGCTATTTTGCTTCCATAACGTCTTCTTTCAGACTAGTGGAAGAAAAAAAAAAACATCTAAAATACACATTTAGGTGTTTATCGCACTTCACTTTGTCTATTTGTGTCAGTAAATTTATCATAAGTTCACCAAAAGTTAGCATTAAATAATGCTTCATTTGCATATTTAAAACAGACTATTTCACAAAACTTAATGTTAGTAATTAACTGGGGAGGTTTCATGGGCATATCTATTCATTAAAGATTTTTCACCTTATTCCTCTGTAGTGGATATCTTTAAAGGCTGTCATCTCAAAATTATTTTCTCTCACACTCTGATCCAGAAATCCCCAATTCAGTAACCAAAACACACCACACTTCCCACTTATCTATATTAGAAACGTTTTTACACAGGAGTTTGTTCATATATCATTCATAGCCTGTTTTGTAGAACATTTTATTTATTTATAAATATTTTTGGATTCATGGAGTGATTAAAAGAGATGTGATGACTCTAATGTCAACAAAATGAATCAAGACTTTTGAATCTGGCTTTATCCAATGATCAGATTTCTGTCCTGGAAATGTATACAAAATAGCACAAATCTGATAAGACCATGCTTCATTTACATATTTAAACATACACTCTATGAAAACTTGTATTACAAAAACAAATGAATGTAGTAATCAACTGGTTTTATGGTGATAATTATTAGTTATATCTTTTAACCTATTCAGCTGGGGTGTCTCCCTTTAATCTATTTCTATTTATACTGTTATTATTATACTGTTATTATCACAGTGAGTCATCTGTAAAGCACTTTGAATTGCATTAACCTGTCCAAAAGGTTTTGTACAGATGAAGCTTGATTGTTTATGTGTTTGCCATGTTTAGAATCCAGTAGGGAGGCACCAGCATTAGCCAGTCAGACCCCACCAGGGGTTGATAACCCCTCCTGGTGTTGCCCCTGGCAAGAAACTGTGCTTTATAAATTATTTTCAAATGTTGCTATTAGCCTGCACACTGTTCTACAAATTTACATTTTGAAATAAGCTAATTTTACATGCCCTACAGTTGTATATAGTTTGTCTAATGAGTACTATGCATTTTTCCAGCCTAGTTGAATTTTTCAGATTTTATTCTTATTTCATCTTTCATCTGTAGATGTAAGGTATTTCACTGGTAATCAGTGCCATATGTGTGTAAATATGACACCTGTCATACAAATAATGAATGCCACTTGCAAGAGAAAAAGACTGTAACTGGTTATTTCCTATTCTATTTATTGATTCCCATACTCAACAACTTACATTTCACATTCAGTTTTCAGCTCTGGTCTGTGAAACCTCAACTGTAAACACCCAATTAAAGCTGAGCAATGAGAACAGTTTGGTAGCAGCACTCGCTCCACTGTAATCACCACAGTGAGGTCTCCAACCTGTACACATTGATCCCGTATTGATCTGTGTATGAGAAACTCCGGTTTAACCCAGTTCTCTATTCTCACTCTCCACTTCCACTCGATATTCTGACTGAAGGGCAGCAACTGGATGGTCAACAGCCGACCAGCACAGATAGAGACAGAGAGAGGCAGATATTAAAAAAAGACCGCATGCAGTTCGCTGCAGCAATGTTGTCGAAGGCTTAATTCCCCGCTTTAGCATACAGTATGAAGTATGAAGTATGAAATTCCTCTATACTTCGCAATTATGAGGAGGGAGGGGTTGGGCAGCCTTATAAACCTCAATCATTCATGAAGACCTCCCTTTACACCCTTTATTCTCGCTGGTTGTGAGACATGTCAAATATGCTTAGTTTGCCTTTATAGTGCAGCTTTCGCCGCTCTTGTTGTGACAGAATAAGGCTACAAGGAAATGTTTCTCCTCCATCTCAGAACATCAAAAGGTCTTTGAATTGCCTCTGTCGCTAAGAAAGATAAATGTGGTGTTGTCGCGTCTGCCAGTATAATGTAAAACCATGTGTCAATTCTGCCAGCCGGGGAAAGGCTTTGTAACAAAATTGTTTACTCTTCCTCTTGAAAAGCCCGATCAAACTTTTATTAACATGCTGCATGGTGGTAAAACTGCTCTGCATCAGCACAATGTTAGAGTGGCTTACAACAACTTTCCAAGTTTTACGAGTGAAGCAGGGCTTCTCCTGTGGTGCAGTTATTTTTTCATTTTATTTTTTTACAGATTAATTCAGAAACCATTTCTCATCTAAAACCTAAATGTAGGTTTCCTGTCATGGGAATCCTTATAGAATCAATAAAGACAAAGTTGGTTTTCCAGGGTGAATATTTGTCTCCTGGCGCTTGTAATCAATATACCCAAAATGATCCAGTCAGTGGCAGAATATGCAAGCTTTACAATTTTCAGATATTAAAGAGGGCCTATTATGTTTTATTTTTGTTTTTCAATTTTCTTTCAGTGTATTATAATGTTTGTTTTGGGTTTTTTTTGTTTGTTTTTTTGCATGCAAAAAGTCTGCAAAGTTACAAAGCCCAAAGTTTACGCCAAAGGGAGTTAGTGTCCTCCACAGAAACACTGCTCTGAACTGCCTGAAACACCTTGTTTGTAGTCCTGCATTTTCTTCCATAACGTGGTGAAGTCACCAAGTAACACATTTGTATAATACCTGCCTAGCGACCCTCAAACAAAGCTAGTTGAAGAGGAGCTGGAGCAGTGTCGGTATGAGGAAAACAAAGTGTTTTTAGATAAGATAAGATAAGATAAGATATTCCTTTATTAGTCCCACAGCGGAGAAATTCACAGGGTATCAAGACATGTAAATGTGTTCTTGTGGAAAATCACAATACAAGTACCATAAAATTGCAATTAATAGCCCGGGCTATTAATAATATTTTTAAGGTCAACTTTATGAATGCAGCTTTTTTAATCCACTTCTTCATTTGAATTATTTTCAAGTTATGTAGAATGTAGGCTATTATAAAGCTATTTAAAACATATATCCAGTAGTTGCTCTATATGGCCAGAATTTGGAATATTAAGGCCAACACCCAGTCAGCACTCAGCAGCACAATAAATCTGAATGAAACATAATTTAGAGCTCATGGTTTGTGTAAAATGAACTGGGCGATTGAAGTGTAAAATATCTAACTGATCTAATGATGTGTGTATTTTACCTTTCATCGAGACCCGCGTTTATTTTTCAAAACGTGTAGCCACATCCGGCGAGTAAAAGGGACTCAACGGCGTCTAATCGGGGCTTGGCTTTTAATTGAAACTTTAAGATATGCATCTGGAAATGAGCTTTATAGGTCCTCTATAAGAACTAATCACATGGGGATTCAAAACGTATAGACAATAGACTGGCTGTGAAACTTACCATTAAAGCAATTGAGAATATACTGTATTATTACATCATTTGTTTCACCCATCACATGCAGCTGAATTTTAGTCGACATTTAACATGCACACACATCACATAACCACTCAACTGACCTCTAAAGGCCATTTTGAAATGAATCTTACATCTGTTTTGACCTCCAGCCTTCATCCTCTTAGAGTGCTGTGGCTGACAGAAACACTCATGAAGATATCTCACTCTCTCTGCTGCCTATGTCAATAACGTCCTTTCATCTATAAGCATGAAAAGTGTGCTGGCAGCTTTTCTGCCTCATTAAGACGAACGGATGCAAACTAATTAATGTGTCAAAGCAGATGGCATTGTTCCGCATATACATAAGAGGATTATATGAACCCCCTCAGTGTTATTTATCTCATGTCATACAAAAAAACACAGCATTGTTTTATGTTTAGACGTTATTAGGCGAAGAAAAAGAGTAAGACGAAGATTGTATTGATGCCAAAGCAGGGATTCGCAGTCAGCTGTAGTATTTTTAGTTAGCTCATCTCACCGTCCCAAAAAAGATGGTGATCGCTATAGACATTTCATTTTTGTGTCCAGCACTCTATCTTAACAAGACAGAAACAAATCCTGCCAACACACACCTTAAAAACAGCCAGTCAGCACTAGAATTTCAAAACCCAGGGAAAACTTGTTCCACATAAAAAGGTTAAAAAAATCCTTGTTGTCATCCGAGTATGTATAACAAGCAGCCAGCCGGAGAATATTTGATCATTTCAGGATAGCTGTCCTGTCAAAGCCACTAAGGACATACAAAGACATTTGTCTTTGCTAATGTTTACACTGTCTGGAGGATTTACAGTGGTGGGACACATCCATTTATTAGATTTTCCCCAAACAACTGGTGTGAATAAAATGTAGCAGATAATGGGTAAATATGACACTTTTAGACGCAGTGTGCAATCATTTTGGCTACAAAAAACACTTACACTGCATAAAGTGATTGGCCGACCTGTTCTTCTTGAGTTGTTAAAATATATGCTGATGTTTAAACTGGCATAGAGGTGAGAAGATAATGAGTATAATAATGGGCTGTACTGTTCCTTTAAATCTGTATCATTTAAGTGCAAATGGGTGCCATTTTTGTTTAGGATTATACACAGTGATGAAAGGTCCCATTTTGATTATAAAGCAGGTCTAGGTGCCATATTAAAAACTGTGAAAGTGTCAAAACAATGCACAGATAAATGTGCACAGCCTGTATTTAGAAACGGTGCCTTTAAATGAGCCTTCACGACTTCCATGTGGTTGTAATGTCACATCTAAACAGTCACCAGTAGAAGTTAAACTCAGTGGGCGACTCTGGAGTGTGAAAAGTGAAGCCAACGCTCAAGTGCTTTAAACCTGCATTCTTTCTAAAAGCCAGCAGGGGGCGACTCCTCTGGTTGCATAAAGACGCCTCCTTCTCACTTGATTTCTTACCTTAGTAAACATTGTAAATATGAGTTTATGGTCTCAGTTGCTAGTTTCAAGTCTTCTTCAATACAGCATGATGCTCATTTTGTAAATTATAGTCCCATTTAGAATCAAATTATTGATGAAGCAGGGTATGATTTAGGGCGTGGCTTCCTTGTGATTGACAGGGTGCTATCACAGCGTTGTCCAGTCTGGGAGTTGTCTGTGTTTTGGTCTTACAGTTTTAACAATTTAACAGTGTGTTTTCGGTTACTGAAAGTTAATAGTGACCTTTTTGGTCACCTAGAAATATCTTATTCAGCGTTTGGTGGTACTTAGCTCCACCCTCTCATGTCACTTCTGGTTGCAAAACTCCCAAGATGGTGGTGGCCAACATGCTGAATTCGAGGCTTCAAAACAGCAGTCCACAAACCAGTGGGTTCTCTGTGTAGTTGACATGCACAGTGAGTCCCTCCCTGCAGTCACACTATTATGACGCGACAGCACAGATGCAGAAGACCAGAACTGCTGACCAGTCAGAACAGACTGGGCTTTGAGTTTCAAACAGAGGGTGAATACGGGTGTATTCAGATAGATAGTATGAGGTGGTTTTGTTGAGCATCAAAGCATGTAAACATGTACTAATAGAAACCCAAAATACAAGTATGAAAAATTAAAATAGCATGATATGTCTCCTTTAAAGCCTTTAAGACAGGTGTCATAAAGACAGCTGTAGCTTGTGCAGCTTTAATTTAAAAATCAGTTTTGTGTTGTTTACTTCCTACCGGTGGTTTCACTTTATTAGTTTTGAAAATTGTTTAATCAAGTATTAGATATATACAGCTGTCTGGTTGGTGATTATTTTGTTGCTAAACTCTATGACTGTTTCGTTAAAACTGAAGCTCAGTCATTGTCAAAATGGAAAAGTGTGGCAGCAAATGTCTTCTGTGACTTACAATGATATATGACATTTTTTGTGGTATACTGACTAGTCCCTGGTTGAGTAGTTTTCCTATAGAACTGTGTTTGAGTGGAGAGTGATGCTGAGTGGTGTGTGTGTGTGTGTGTGTGTGTTGAAAACTAAGAATACTAGCCCACAGTAGATTGCCTTATAAAAATATGTGCTTTTAAATCTGTTTATCTTACAAGTAGCTAGTCTATTTCTGCTTAGTGTCTCTCCGCTCCGAGAGCCTACGGCATGTGATTGTGGAATTTGTCTTTGATAATAAACTGGCTCACTGTCAGTATTCATTGGCCACATCTTCAAATCTGAATCAAAGAAATGCCTTTTGATAAAATGTATAGTATGGCGTGTCAAGCACTGGAAGAAAATATCTGATTATAACACTGAAGATGCACTTGAAAATATGTGTTCTTTCAAAGGATACTATACTATCATATCATGCGTTCTGTACTAGGTTACATGTGGTGACCTACATATGTCAACGCATTAGACTATTTTTCTATTATTTACGCTTATAACGCTATAATGGATAGTACAGTGTAAGGGATTATACTTACTATGCCACTGCCCCCTCCTCCCAAAGACACACACAGACACGCACATGCGCACACACACACACACACACACACACACACACACACACACACACACACACACACACACACATCATAATGAAGTGATTTAAATAGCAACAAAACATGTGAGGAAGAATTATAGAAGAGGACATCCTCTCACATCATTAGGCATAATTTGGGTAGATTATTAGTCTGGCAGTCTTGATGATTCTATAATGAAACTGTCAAAAAGATGTACTGCTCTTGTGTACTGTATGTTAGCTTACTGGCCTGTAATATTTTGCTTAATACGACCATATTGTCTTTTTTTTTCTTTCACTCTTAGCTCCAAAGGAAAGCATCAGGGACAGGGGCTTGTCAACACAGGACACAGAGAGCGAGGTCCACTCTGTCACCACTGCCTCACCGATGAACGTCCCCGACCACCGGCCCGTCCTCAAGGACCTGCTGCTGCATGAGCACCTACTTATGAAGGATTTCCAGGGTGACCAGCACTTTTTCAGGAGGGATGGCTCTGTGGCTGCATATTCCACCATGCCGGGAGACCCCGTCACTCAGCTGGTACCCCACGAGGACGCCCCGGCCTTCTCGGATATTGCCACTACTGCCACCGAGGCCGCCACCTCCCCGCTGACCACATTTTCGCCCACAACGCCGAGGCCACCCATGTCTCTCCCTCAAAAGAAGTCCTCAAAGACAAGGGTGGACAAGGTAGAGCCCACAACAGACTCCCTCACCACTCAAGTGACGCCAAATAATAGAGGTTCAGTCAGTGGAAACCCATTGGCTTCCTCATCATTGCAGAGAAGTCAGCCTCAAAGTTGGAGTGAATCTCTTGCCCCCTCCTCAATGAAAATGGAGGAAGAGGAAGCTAGGGAAACACCACTGAAAAACAAACCCAGCCCCGATCATCCACTCTCCAGCCTAGCTTCCCGAGAAGAAGGTACCACCACGACGTCCACAACCGTCATCACCACTATCACAACCATGCAAACAGCAGGTATGTTCATGTTTTTTCTGACTTTCAGAGATGCACTGAGTGTTCAAATGACTTTGTGAAATAAATAACATCCATATAACTTGCCCATGATGGAAATTCAGAATTGAGAGTACTCCCCCCCTAGATTTAACACATCCACCCAAGAAGAAGCATCAGGTCATTGACGCTGCTGTTCATTTTGCATTCTACCACCGCCGTTCATCTCTCCACCAGGGATAACAGAGTTGCTCATGTGTCAGAAGCAATCTGATTTTCCCTGATGTGTCCTGTCCGTCCTTTCCACTGGCCAAAGAGGGCTGTAGGACCCAGACGGGTGGTGTGGGAGAGGAAATCTGCAAAGATAGAGAGGGACCACAGTGACACAGGTGGGCTGTCAGAGAGATCAGTGGTCCGGGAAAAAGGGAATCACTTGTCTTTCTACTTTCTCCCACAGAGCCATGCAGCCTGAATTTCACTGACCCTGAGGGCAACATCGAAATCCTGCAGCAGCTTGACTCTGGAGGAGAGTGTAACTACCTGGTTACGGTCTACCTGGGATATGGCATTGAGGTTCAGGTCAGTGCTGGAGGCTCACTCTGTTGTTATCCCTTACTAGCAATATACAGTATATGCAACTTCTGATAAAGTGGTTTGTATCTTTAAACCAACATTAATATATATAGTATATTAATATATATTTTTTGAGGACTATAAAGACAACAATGACATTTTACTGTTACTTATTTACACTTCCAGACATCAGCATGCATTTGGAGTTGTGGTACTGGCCACCCAGAACCAGCCCTAGGTATAGGCAGTATAGGGAAATGCTAGGGGTGGCATCCATCCATAGGGGTGACCCAAATGAGGGAAGAAAAAAAAATTCAAAATTAGTAAATTTTACTATTATTTTCTAATACACAAAATTAAAAAAAAAAGTCCATAGCATGACAATGTAGGTTCTGTTTTCTTTTAACATCAGATGCCTTAAATATATTGGATCATGTCAAGGGTTGTAGTGATATACCAGTAAAGGTATACTGTGATATGAAAGTTGAGTATCATACCATGTACATTTGCATTACATTTTATTTTTCATTAGTAGTTAAATGCTATAGTGCTGTTAATATGTTAACTAACCTACTAGTTATGTGCAATTCTTTAAAATCAGGTTCATAATTCTGTTTATTATAAATCTGTTCTCATTCTTTTAAAAATATTCTTTAATATTTTTCTTTAAAAATAAATGTAACATCATATATCATGATACCATGGCTCCCATACCATGAAAATCTCATATTGTTACAACCCTAATCATATAAAAAAGACCTGGGACCCAACTGAGAAAAACAAGAGAAATGGAGGAAACATATGAACAAGATATCCACTAAATAGTTACCATTGAAGCAGAGTGCTACTGGCTTAGTTTGGACGATAGCAATGTTTGTTAATTTAATGAATAACTAGAGTTAACGTCAGTTACTCCCACCTTAAATTCATTAGTATTGTTGGAAGTTGGAAAGACTGTTCAGGTATTTGGGGAATAACCTACGACATAATTTTAATAAATAGCCTACCGTTTCTTTCATCAGCATGGCTTAATCTCAAAGACATAAAGCTACAGTTTGCAGTTTCTGTGTGAGTGTGTGAACACGATGATTGGTGATGGAATTGGCTGCGATAAAAGTGGTAGAAGCTAGAATCTTGCCAAGGGCATATTGCTTGGCTCTTGCTCCAATACGTGCACTAGCTAGATGCTAATTTTGTTTGCTGTTTGCAGGGCAGGTAGTGGGTTTAACAGAGATTTTACACTGAAAGCAGCTGCCTGCATATAGGAATGATGAGAGCCATGAGACTGAACCAAAACGGTAAAGTTACGGGCCATAAAACCAAAAACATGAGCAGAAAAGATGCCATAAAGCTCGGTAGACCTGACAGGAACTGCAGAATTGGGTGTCTGGAAGTAAACTAATATTCTGTTCAACCACAGAGGAGCATCGACATGTTTTGGTTTAGTCTCAGCCGTTACAGTTCTCGCTGGTCTTGTGTGGGTTGATGGAGATAGACGGGCAACAAATTGCTCGGGTGAGTGGGTGGACGGAGGCACAAGTGATGGGGCCCGTCTCAGGCTGAAATGTTTGCTTGGTGTGTCTTTGCACAAAAAGGTTATAAAAATTAACTGTCAGTGTGTGTGTTCTCTGGCATTTACAATTTCTCAGACGCCTCATTTACCACTGGGGACTTTAAAATGTGTGAGCTTTGTCTTGCTGCCTCTGGAGGGCTAAGATAAGTCTTGACAGAATATATGTTTGAGAGTGTTTTTTTCCTTCGAAAAGCTTCCTCTGGGTACGTAGGTAAAGCTTGAACCACGTAAGCACAGGCACACTTACCTGCACACGTGCATGTACACACATAACTTCTGTTGCTTCTCCAGTGCATTTGGCAGAAAATTGGGTAGGGAGGGAACTTCTAGACATTTTATCCTCACACATCTACCAGGCCTGATAAAGAAACAGGAGGAAGCCATGTGTTTCAGTACCAACAGATGGGGCCACAGTCACCCTCCTTACAGTTGAACTGATAGTGATCTGACGGCAAACTACACAGACAACCGCTTGGCACGGCTGAAGAGAACGAGGAGCCGTGGTCTCTCTGTTTCTGGCGACTGAAGATGGAAAGATAGAAACTGAAGTCAAGTATGTGTCACACCTTCTCATCAGCAGTGTGTGAAGCTCCTCTGCCTGGAGGCGATCCAGGTCCCAAGGTTTTAAAGGAATGAGGGAGATCAAACAGAAAGTAGACTTGCGGAGGAGCAGTGTGCACAGAAAATGTTATCCAAGCAGGGCAATTTTTTTTTACCTTGCATTTTGCAGTTTTTTGTTGTTTTTTCCTTTCACACAAATGATTCTTAATTCTTGACAATTTACAACCTCCTCATTCACCATCAGGAAGAGATGGACACACATTGAGCTGTTGTCTTCATTATATTGATTGTTGCATCAGCAAGAAAAATCAACAGGTTTTCCAACATGTTGTCATCCCAACTCTTCACATATGGCAGTATAAGTGATTTGGCATACCGCCCCTCCTTGGCGTCACGCCACTCCTTGGCGTCACACTCCTCCTTGGCGTCACTTTATTTTGGGCATCAAAAGCATTTACCCCTGACGTCACTTTAGGATTAAGCAATACAACCATTGTAGTTAAGGTTTGGGAATGAAATACATAGTTGGGCATAAAGGTCGGCGGCAACAGGAGTGAGTTAAGGGCTCAAAAAGGGAAAAGTTAACAAAGGTTGGTTTGTTCATTTTGGGCTACTGTTGAAACATGGCGGTGCAACATGGCGGACTCTGTAGAGCGAGGACTTGGT
This sequence comes from Pterois miles, assembly GCA_947000775.1. Classification (NCBI taxonomy): domain Eukaryota; kingdom Metazoa; phylum Chordata; class Actinopteri; order Perciformes; family Scorpaenidae; genus Pterois; species Pterois miles. The sequence continues at coordinate 15,550,177 of CAMQGK010000052.1, read as the reverse complement.
CCCTATGTAGGCTCAATATAAGGTAACAAAAACACAATTCTTATTATCAGGTGATTATATACAAAAAAAACATTCTTATTATTATATTCCATTTCTACTACTACTACGTTTGTACAGTGAAAATGATACCTAACGTTGTGACCACGGGACATGAACAATCAGCTGATTGTGACATGAAAGTGAAATGTGACGCCCTGGATGAAAGTCTTGTGTTTGTTGGACCCACCCACCTCCAGGTGTGTGTTTTTTGCTCTTAAAACTACATCACCACGTTCCTGGGGCACGTTTTTGGAAAGATTGCTGTTGCTGTGGACAGGTTTAGGAGTTCACATTATAGTTAAAGGAATGCCTGTTGCATTTCATACTGGCACTAATGAGTGCCCCGTACAGCGGTCTCAAATGCCTATGGCTGTGACAACACTGTATTTCTTTTTTAAATTTGTGTAGATGTGTGACTGCATTTATTGTAAAAATAACATGGCAGAGATTCTTTACTGACAACATAATCACTCCTTTGAATTACACACAAACAGCAGAAAACACAGCAAATAGTTCAATTAAACAGATCAATGCGCTTTACTTTCATCATGTTTCACATATGTAATTGAAAATACTAATCCTTTAAATCATTGCATCCAATAAGAAAAAAGAAATGAAATGAACCGTTGTGGTGTAACGACTAAACTGATTACTTCTGCGTCTCTGATGATTTGTCATCGTCAGCTCTCTCTGGAGGAATCACAGATCCTCCCCTGCCAATTCTCTGGTCCACTCTTGGACAGTTTGTTGATTTGCAGCCATACATATTTTTTGGAAATTGTTAGAAATAGAGAGTTATATGTCATCGCTTTGATAAGCTGGGCTTTGGTACCATTTACTGTGACGAACATTAACACAGGGAAAATGCTCATGCTCTTCACGTCAGAGCAGAGGACCCGTATAGGGACATCACGGTTGAAGTGCTTATTCTTGTTTTGGCAGCTGGCCTCCGTTATGGAAGGGAGACATCATTATATCAGACAGACCAGCAGTTTGCAAGGGCAAAGCGAGGAAATTAGGTGAAAGAAAAACTCTGAAGGACAGATAAGGTGACTGTATAATAAATATTTATGTTGATGTATACCTATATGGCTCAGTGACACATAATTATGTGTATATATAGTATATTTCCATGTGCATCCAGAAACATCACATAGATTGGTGGGGGAATAAATAAGCGAGATCAGACCTTTTCTGTGCTTAGTCAATACTCCTTTCAGCAGTCTGGCAGCTTGCAGGAGAGGGAGGATGAAAAATGTATCAGGAGAATTTACTGCCCTCAGCCTGACTGTTCAACCCCTCTGCCACAGCTAACACCACATAATGCATTGCCCCATCTGCTGATTCTGGCTGCATTACAATTTCTTTGCAAAATAATCACACAAATATTAGGAGGCTGATGTAACCCCAGCATTTCATCTAGAGATAAACCAATAGTGTAATAAACACTGGAATTATATGCTTTTTTTTAAAAAAAAAAGTGTTGTGCTCGAGTTTAAACTGCACATAAGTATTTTATCGTTATGTGCAAAATATGTGCAGGACATTTGAGCAGACAGAGTTCAAACTATATTATAAGTTAAGATGTACATAAATTGATTTTTGTCTGACTAGCTCTTATATGAAGTTTAGCAGTCATTAATAACTTTAAAGCCAGAGCAGGTTATTGTAATATATGGAGAGCTTTCTTTCAAGGCTCACTTTATTCAGTTTTAATGCCCTTGAAATACAGCCAGCTCTCAGAATTCAGATTTGAAGCCCCCGTCTGCGAGGCTTGGATTGAAACTCCCAGAACCTTTACCCGAGCCCCAAACATCACACTGCTTTTACGTAGGGCTGTTAAAAAATATTTAATCATGATTAAAAACATGATTGTCCATAGTTGGGGATTAATTGCAAACACATTTTTTTTTACTTGATCAAAATGTACCTTATGGGAAGATTTGTCAAGTATTTAATATGCTTATCAACATAGGAGGGGGCAAATATGCTGCTTTATGCAGATGCATGTATATATTTATCATTGGAAACAACACAAAACAATAACAAATATTGTGACAAACTGCAGCCCAATAGGCAACAACAGCTGTCAGTGTGTTGACTTGACTATGACTTGCCCCAAACTGCATATGATCATCATAAAGTGGGCATGTCTGTAAAGGGGAGACTTGTAGGTCCCCAGAGAACCCATTTTCATTTACATATTTCTTGACAGCAGAGGTCAAGGGACTCCTTTGTAAATGGCCATGACAGTTTTTCCTCAGTTTGGACCATTTTTAATCTTCCTTCCTGACAAGTTAGTATGACATGGTAGGTTTTCTAGATTCATGTGAATGCATTTTTTTGTCATCATAAATAAAGTTATTATACTATAAATAAACAATTGGTCCCTGATATTGGTGGCTTAAAAGTTTAATCACAGCAAGAGTTACAGGGGTGAAAAGTGTACTTCTTTCTTTCTTCATTGTTTATTTGTTACCTCAATGCAGAGGGTTTTTTTAGAGCCGCCTCTCAGAAGGTGGCGCCCTAGGAGACTGCCTACATGTACTATATATGGCATATGCCTTATGTCGGCACTGTACTGTAGGCAGGTTTAAATATAAAATATCAATCTTACCATCCACTTGAGTTGGTCTGCATGTAATTAAATATTAATAGACATATTCAATTTATAAATTTAACATTTTTACTTCATGACCATTTAAAAACAGCAGTCACGTGATTTTTTTTTTTTTCCTTTATTAGCGTTATCTTATAAGCACATTTTTTTGTCCTCTATAGCTGTCTCCTCCTCCTCTCTGCTGTCACTTTTGCAATAAGGTTTTAGTAGAGGACAGATGGAGGTTTTCCATAACTGGGCTGTGGCATTATAGTACTTAAAATCTGTTTTGGAGCTTTTTTTTTTTATTTGATCAAATAAATCCGGCAGGTTAGGTAGTTATCAGCTCCTTCCAGACCATCTGTCCCACTCCGTGTCCTCCGCTCACTGATCTACCTACCCGGGTCTCAAGGAGGTACAGTAGCATCTGAGGGTCTGCACAGGTCGTTCCATCTCCGTTTCATGGTGGCCACGTCCCTGCACTCTCACTAAAAGAGGATGTATTGTGTGTGGCGAGGAGGACTGAGAGTGGTTGATACATTTCAGGGGTTATGAGCGCAGGCATTGCCAATTTCTCCCACTGCCACAAAAGGCTGATTGGGGGAGTGTTTCCATTTTCTGACAGATTTAAAGGAGCATCATTCAAAAAGATGGCGAGGGAGGATTTTGAGGTCAATACTGTATATCTAATTTTTCGCTCTTCTTCATCCCTCTCCCAATTCTTTCACCATTTATTTCTATTGCCACCCTGCTCTCATTTATCAGTTTTTCTATTTGTCCATTTCTTCTACCGTCTCAATACGATTCAGTTCTTGTGGTGAACCCAGGGAAGAATTTACGCCATTCTAGCTTGACTTTCTATATAATTATTTTCTCATTAATGGATGTTAATGCAACTATGGTCCCTTTTGATTCTTTTAAATAATAATACAAAAAAAAAAAATCTACCTCTATAATTTTAATTAGAATAGGTAATACATATAAACCGGTACACAGAATTGCATATAATGGTTAAGATTTTAATCTGTAACATCTTTATTTGTTTTTATTCTTCACTTGTTCCTACTAAATATTCTTACTGCAAAACTGCAATAATATAAATTTATTTTCTAATATATTATTTATTTTTCGCCCTGCGATGGACTGGCGACCTGTCCAGGGTGTACCCTGCCTTCGCCCAATGCCAGCTGGGATCGGCTCCCCCCCCCCCGACCCCTAACGGGATAAGCAGTTGACGATGGATGGATGGATGGATATTTATTTTTCTAACTTTGTGCATCATTGAAAATATTGATACACTTTACTTTTTTTTTTTAATAGGGGATTTCATGATTTTTCTACACCCTGAAAAAATAGACAATATCATACACAAAAATATATGTTGTTTTTTATGGCAGATATTCCATCACTCACCTAAAGCTGTTGCCGTTAAGGATATTTTTACTTATATTGCAGATAACTAGCAGCTAGCAAGGTCTGCTACATTAGCTTTGACTCTTAGCATCTAATATATAGAAACTAGATTTGTTTGGCTTTAAATGAAACTTTTACCATGATATTTGTTCAGCGCTGCGGTAAAGACCCAGAAGTGAAGATGAAAAAAATATATATAAATGATTTCAAAACAACAAAAAATAACAGAGCAAAGTAATATATAAATGAAGCAATTATATTTGAAATAATGTCTTATTATAAATTAATTAGCTCATCTTAAGTATCAGTTGTGGCATATGAAGAAAAGTGAGGTTTGGACCCATAAAATGCTTCATAGATCTTATTAAATTACATTATTCATTATTCAACACTGTATATATTTAACAAGCATTGCACTGCAAATTTGAACATAAATCCAATATTTCATTGCTGGGACTTAAAAATGCCTGTAGTTGCAGAACAACCTAACAACTTTTATTTTATACTCTTGATTAAAACAAATTCACCATCAAGTGAAAGAGAACACAACTTTTTCTTTGTTTGTTTCTTTAATTAAACCTTATGAATATCAAACAAACGCCTCAAGTCTCAGTAGGGAAAATTAGGCTATAGCTTGCAAGTTTTTCATTCTCAAATGAGTGAATATATGGTTTCAGAAGTTTCCAAACAAAAAAACGACAACAAATAAACTTCTAATGAGCTCAAGGCAGCATGTGCTAATGAGATACATCCATGGGATAAAGCACGGTCAAGGCGGATCACCGGTGACATGCCCCTTTAAGGATTGAGATGCTACAGAGCATGCCAAGTGTTTATGGCTAACCCCGACTTGAGGGTTAATGATTGGTATTTGATGCCGCCTCTGCGACCACGCTCCTCTGACTCTAATCAATAGTCATGTTAATAAGCAGCAGAAATACTTGACACACAGCCTCTTCTCTTGCACTGGCTGAATTGCTGTATTGATCTTCGCACTCATTTTAATTCCTGTATTTCTTACAAAAGGAGCGAAATGCACATGGCATTGACCCTGGCTCAAGTGTGGCTGATGGGGGAGGGAATTAAATTTGTTTTGTTGCTGTTCAGTGACCACAACTGCTCTCATCAAACAAACAGGCCACAACAAAGTGTTATATATCTATATATATAAATATCCACGAAAGCATGTGTCAACACTTTTGTAAAACTGACATTTCCCCTTTTAAAATGCAATGTAATCCTCCCTCTTGGCCTCTGGCTAAAAGTGGCATTTTGACCCCTCTACCGTTCCACCCTCATTTATAGAGTGGTGGAGGTGGAGACAGGGGAAGTTCAGGGTGAGATAAAGAGTGAACAGTAGACGTCACATGGAAGTGATGTACATCATCTGAAAGCTGGGAACCTGAAGATTAACTTGAGATGCAGCTTAACACTATGTGTGAAGTTGTTCTAGTTATTAATAAGAAATAAAATAAATTGTGAAAGTGTATAACAGTGTAGAACATGACGATATATGTATACACAGTAATTTCCCATGCTCTGTTGTCTATTATGTATCTTGGGTTGATAGCATTTGGATTTGATGCTAAATGTTACCATTTTTGACCACTGACAAAAATCAGTAATACCTCTAAAATATGATTTAATATAATATTAAGAGGGCTGCACGGTGGTGCAGTGGTTAGCACTCTCACCTCACAGCAAGAGGGTCGCAGGTTTGAATCCGGCTTGGGACTCTTCTGTGTGGAGTTTGCATGTTCTCCCCGTGTAAGCGTGGGTTTTCTCCGGGTACTCCGGCTTCCTCCCACAGTCCAAAGACATGCTGTTTAGGTTAATTGATGAGACTCTAAATTGCCCGTAGGTGTGAATGTGAGCGTGAATGGTTGTCTGTCTCTATGTGCCCTGCGATGGACTGGCGACCTGTCCAGGATGTACCCTGCCTTCGCCTGATGCCAGCTGGGATCGGCTCCAGCCCCCCCCCCCGACGACGGATGGATGGATATTAAGACACTGAGATCTTGAGGAACACCATGGAAACTCCATAGGAAAAGCCATGCTGTGATTTGGTTTAAAAAAAAAAAATAAAACTTTTGACATTTGGAGATTTCTGCAAGAATTGCATAATTTTTGTCAATTAGATGGCGAGCATTTTTGGTTTCTGGTTTGTTGTGTGTAATGTGTGTGTAATTAATGTGATTTTCATAAAGTGGGCTGTCTGTGAAGGGTAAAGCCCATAAAACCCATTTTCATTCATAAATCTTGAGGTCAGAACTCAAGGGACCCCTTTGAAAATCACCATGCCAGTATTTCCTTTCTGAAAGTTAGCATAACTTCGCAGCATTATTTATCATTCCTCTCGACAAGCAAGCATGACATGGTTGGTACCAATGGATTCCTAGTTTCATTTGATACCAGTATCTTCTAATCCATCACTCTAGCTGAAAACCTCAGCAGGGCAACAACCTATTAACAGATGGTAGTGCACATATTTCGGCCATTCTGTGACTCCCCAGCAAGGAATGCAACACATTGCAGATAATGTCATCGAGAAACTGAGCCCGACTGAGCAACAGAGGCCAAGACAGGCTTGCTGCCTTTAATCAACCTGAGATGAGGCAGAGGGAAGCCTTCATCATGTTGTGCCTTGGGGGAGTAAGGCAGGACATAAAGAAGGCCAGTTTGATCTTGATGAGCTTTTTAGGGTGCCAGGGCTTCTCTGAGATGAGTTTTCACAGGGCCTAGTCATCCCGAGAGGAATGCTTTCAGGTGACACTAATTGCTCCTCCACCCAGCTAGCTGTCAAAAGGGAGAAAACTCTGACTGCCAGAAAGCTATGTTCTCTCCAACTCTCTCAGCGCTGTGATGAGGCTGGGAGAGTAAAGATGCAAACGTAATTAGCAATGCATGAATTTAAATCTATGCACAAAATGCACACTGCAGCAAATAAACAGAGATGTCAAGGCCCAAGAGGCACCTCAGAGAGTGAGGCTGCTTTATCAGAGAGCAAGAGTCTCATCTCGTGAATGTGTTTCAAATGCTGAGCGCTGTAAAGTTTGATTTACTGTAAGCTTCTAGATGAAAAAAAAAAGATTTTTGAGACGATGGTCATAAAAATACATACCTTGCACTCGGCAGCTGGATTCTTGTGATTTTGCGAGATTGCGGCATCACATGTCACAGAAAAATCCATGTTATGAGGCTTCAAGTAATACATTTTTGGTTGGCAAGCTAAACCACGAGCCAATCAGCATCTTAAGACTACTGGTTACAGGCATGGCTTAGGTATGTGTGAGGCGACACCGAAAGACAACTGTATGTTATAAACGATGGCGGCTCCCGAAGAGGTTAACAGAGACGATGCATTGCATCAATTGTATCAGAACTGGAGAGTATTTCATTCTTAAAAGAAGAGCAAAGAACGGCACTGAAGGCTTTTCTCAATGGAAAACATGTTTTCGCTCTTCTCCCGACTGGCTTTGGCAAGAGTTTGACAGATGCAATCACCTGCCAAGTATTTTTTGAAAGAGCCTGCTGTTTTCCAAACAGTTTACAATGACTGCTTAGATGGTTCTGTGTAATAAACTATCTGGTGGGTGAGGCTATTAAAATGCCCATATAACGAAACAGTATTGTCAATTATGTTTCAAGGCAATGTGTTTTCTCTCAGATTTGTGAAGTTATCACAAATGTTTATAATCAAAGTCTGTGTAGTCAAAGTTTATACTTTCTGCATCAGTGAGTACTTAAGGGTCCATTAGAGTCTGCATGTTGTATATTTTGTCATCAGATCAGAGTGTGTATGTTTAAGCTCTGTGTGGATGTCTGTGTATGTCAATTTGCCGTGGCCACAATACTACAAGCAGTAGAGTAGCAACCTATTGTGCATGTGTGGAATGCGTCCTCGAAGCAGACAGTATGAACAGAACTACTGCACATCCGTGATGTCTGCAACTGGGGTGGCTGTGGCTCAGAGATAGAGGGGGTCAACCATTAATCAGAAGATAGGCTTTTTGATCCCTGGTACCGCCAGTCCACATATCGAAGTGACCTTGGGCAGGGTATACTAAACCCTAGATTGCTCCCGAAGCTGTGCCAACACTCTGTGCATGAATGTTTAGATTAGATCCTGGCTGGCACCAGTGTATGAATGTGTGTGTGAATGGGTGAATGTTGGCATGTCGTGTAAAGTGCTTCGAGTGGTCAGAAGACTAGAAAAGCACAAGTCCATTTAACAAGTCCAACTTCTGTTTGGAAGTATAACCGAGGCTCGAGTCTGTAGAGAGGTGGATGGGTTGGTCAAACATGGGAATTTCATCCAGGGCCCACAAGTGGTTAAAACACTAACACTGACATACATGTATCTAGAAATTTTGATATGAAATGCATTTTGGTTCAGAAATTTTCAGAAACAACGTATCTATGGTTTGCAAAAATGTACTATGCCGACATGTTATTCTGGCAACTGGGTCGCAAACTGATATGTTTAAGTAAATAAGTTAGTGGGCATATTGTCTTCAGCCATCGGCTCTGGCACATTCTCATTAACATTCAGCTTTCACTGATTGGTCTATTGTTTTAGACAGCAGGGAAAGCAGGAAACGGCCTTGGCTATTTCATATAGAGGTGAATGTTCAATTAAGATAACGTTTGCCCTATAATGAGCACTAGAGGGATTCTTTTTTATATGAATTTATCAGGAGATACACAAAAACACCAACTGGATGTGGTATACCAAGATAATACAAAATATGAGTCTTAGATACGGGGCAATGAGGTAGGTATACTACCAACGTGCTCCACTGCATCAGCTATAGTAATGGTGAAACTGCAGCTGCTGAGTCCAATGGCTGTTGATTTATTGGCCCCAGCAGCAGGGTCATTTAATTTCCATGTATAGTGAGATCATTTTGATTACATACTGCTCATTTCTGCATCAGCAATGGCTCCTGTGCGTCAGTGTAAATGTTCATTGCAGAGCACCACCAGATGTTTTGCACAATAAATTATCAGTGAGATCCAGCCTCTGAGGACAGTTAACTCATGTGTGTGCTTACAGATAAATTAATAAATGAGTGAATAAAGATTACATGCCATGTGTGAAAAAGGCTAATTTGTTTGACAGATTGTTTATTTCAGAGCACCAAGAGAAATGTTTTTCTTGCCGTTTCTATTTTTTTCCAGTAGACAGTAAGTCCTTAAGTAATGGAGTTAATTGCCCAGTAGGGTGTTGGTGTTTCCACCATTGGACATTGAGTTTTCCAAGTGAATATGGCATGACAGTGTTTCCGCCAGTAACATCTCTCAATCATCTGATCACTTCAATAGATATGTGGGTGTTGTTGCTGTGTAATCCTATATTTGTATGGTACTGACAGAGTTTGATGCATTTGATGCATCTGGAAGCATCTAAAGCAGGGAAGTTATCTTGCTCTTTTTTGCATTAAAACCAACATTTAAGGATGTGGGCATGGTCATAATTGTTATGGGATGCAACCTTGGTCTGGTCTGTTTCAAAGGTAAGGCTAAAATCAAAATTCAGAGCATTAATATAGCAGCAAACAACTGTTTGCCATATAAAAAAAAATATTAGAGCAATGGCGTCCTGCTGTGTGTGTTGTAATCCAAGCCGGTCATCCAGCTGCATTTGCATGTCAGTCAGGGTTTAAACGTCAATATTTAGAAAATAATAATCATAAAATGCAACAGCACAACATGCTGTCAACATAAAAATAAACATGTCAGACATGTCAGACTAAGAAAACAGTCTGCTGTGATTATGGATTAGCCACATTTCTGCTAGTCTCCGGGCAGAGAAGGAGGCAGCCCCTTGTCCTTTAACCGAGATGAACAGCAAACTATTCAGTGTGTCATCACATAGCCTGGACATGCTGACATTTCTGATTTTATTGTTGTTTGCTCTATAGACTGTTCTCTCATTGCAGCACTTAGATACATTTTGAAATATTCTTATTTTAGGTATTCTTCTGGTGAAGTAGCATTAATCACTATGATCACTATGAAGGGGGATACACTTTGTCCACACTGGGGATAAAAGTATATAGAACAGAAAAGGGAAGTCCCCCCAGCATATCGCACCCTGAAATGCATGTGCATCCCAATGTGTGCCTCTCACTGGCTAATCGCCGCTGCTCTGCACTGCACTCATACGGCGGTTACCGCTGATAATGCTGTCGTGACCACAGAGTCATTGTGGAAGCATATAGCACCCACACTCAACTGTTAGCTCTGTCAGCACTGTTGCCATTGATTACACCATTAAAGCTGTTTGCACCGTTAGCTGCTAGGTGCCGGCAGTGTTGAAAGCGGTGTGGCGGCAGTCCCTAAATCAAAGCTATGCTTTGAATTTTAATTTCCTTCAACAAAAAAAATATAAACCATGCCTGTCTGCTGTACGATTGGTGACTGAATATTATAATATATAGAACAATAACACTTAAGATGAATAACAAATTGTTGAAATTAGCATGACTATATTGTTGATTTTTTTAAAAAAAATTAAAACAGACCATAGCTATGTCTAACTGTCGAACTATAACTATGTCATGTGATGCTACTTCAGTACACTTTAAGAGCAAATTACAGTTTAACATTTTTAATATTCTGGAATTAACATTAGAGAGACAATCACTGACTATCTCTGTAATGATTTAGCCACAGTTTAGCACATTGACCAAACATGGTCCAGCCATACACCAGGTTTCCACCTAGTCTTGTTCGTTCATCTCTTATGTAGACAGTCAGCGGTGACTCTGTAGTAACAGATTAAAAGCCACGCCAGCCTGCTTTCTGTTTGGATGCGATAAGATGAATCTTCACCTCTGCTCACTGTTCACTCACAGTTTAACACTGCAGCACCCTGGAAGCTCCGTTCTACGGATATCACGGCGAAAACAGCAAGATCAAGGGATTCACTCCTGCACATATTGTTATCCTTTAAAACCTTTATTTCGGAGATTTTGTCCCCCATCTTTTGTATTCTGAGTGCGGTTGTGGCCTGTCAATTGTATTGTGGCCTTGCAGGGTAATCTGTTCATTATAGTGGTTTGATTGAAAAGACAGTGGCTGGAGGAGAGAGATGACCCTCTCTCTTCTAGTCCTCTCATTTTGATTGGGGCCCAAGAAATATTTGCCTAAAACAGTTGCAGAGGACAGTCTTGCATTCCTTGCATTGTTTAGAGCTTTCCTTTGGTAACCTGGTTAAAGAAACACTCTCTCTGAACACAAAATGGAGCAGTGCAAAATTTAGATGGCATCCTCTGATAATGTTGTGGTGCAGAAGTGTGCTTGGTCAGCCAAATCCCCGGTCACACAAATGTGTCTGCCGAGGCAGAGATTCCAACCAGGAGTTACAATAAGCCTGCTCTCATTACAGTCCAGAGGACCATGTGTGTGTGTATATGCACACACACACACACACTGAGTGAGAGAGAGAGAGAGAGAGAGAGAGAGAGAGAGAGAGAGAGAGAGAGAGAGAGAGAGAGAGAGAGAGAGAGAGAGAGAGAGAGAGAAAGCCCCTCTGGGTGTTTGGCTCCAGCTCTGGTGAAGATAAGGTAGTGTGATGTCTCCTGACATGGCCAATGATTCATAATTGAGGCAGGACAGCTGTTGCCGGCTGCACTGACAGGTCCCAGGGTGGATGCCAGATGATAGAGCCCTCTGGGACTATCAATCCAACTGCTCACTGTCCAGCTATCTGCTCACCTGTCCTGACCAAGACTGAAAATGATCAAAAATGTATCTTTCCATCACTGAGTACTGCAAATTTTTACCAAAAAAAAAAAAAAAACCTCTCTGAGCTCAGTTAATAAAATACACAAATAATAAACTTTACTTTAAGCAATCATATTCTGTAGTCATTAACAATTAAAAAGGGACTCAGTCTAATGAAACATTAAATATTTGCAATCTTTGTTATGTAGAATGTCTAAAGAAATGATTTAGTTAAATATGTAGCTTGTCTGAGCTCAATGGGAGTTCCAATATCCGGCGACTTTATCTACAATCAATCAATCCATCAATCTAAGGTGACACAAAGAAATTTATAGCAGTCAGCCAATCAGTGTCTGTACTGTAAATACATGGAAATCAGACTACAATTTATAGTCGATGCAGGGAGAAAATTAGTTGGCTACAGGTGTTATATATTCATACTATATATCTTTTGGTACCAATTATAAGTCGAGCAGCAATGGTCTGCATCCATTTTTGAGACAGTGGAGGAAGCTCTGGCAGACACAAACATACGGTGCATTACAGCAACAAAGATTTTTTGAAAAAACAAATGGACAAAAATAGCACCAATATTTCTAGCAGTCTGCCTAATACTTTAACATGCAGCCTTGCTTGATGTTGACATGGCTGGCTGATATTGCATGTCCATTTTGTTTCAGCTCAGATTCATTGTCATTAGATTTGTATCACAATTACATTTTATGTGTCGAGATATCCCAGCATCTGATATCATTAAGGCAGTGATACTAGACTTGGATTGGGGGTAGGGGAGGGTGAGCAAGGATAAGAGGCTTTCCACCAGTTCCACGGAGGGCTTTAGCAAGGAGGACATTAGATTTCTACCCTGATTTTTTTTATTTATATATTTATTTATTTTTTTGGAGAGATGCTTGACTGAAATATTTATGAACCATGGTGGAATATAAGCCATATCTCATTTACTCACCAGCTTTACATAATGGTAGAGGCAACAGAAATGCCACAGAATCATAATTTGAGAATGAATTTCAGAGATGAAGGAAATTATTATTAGGCCCCTATTTATTTATTTTTTTTTTTTTTCAACTTTATCTGAATAGAAAAAACCACAACCTGTCTTGGAAAAAAAATCGAAATATTAGGGCTGTCATAGTTAAAGCAATAATAATGTGTTAATGCAAATTTGTTTTAATGCCACTATAGTGATTTTTAGGTTATACAGAGCTCCTAAAGGGCGACAGAAGAGGAATCCATTGACACAACCACGTTATACTAGCTTGTGGTGAAGGAGGCTAAAGAGCACAAAATTTTGGCAAGGAAAAATTGGCGACTGAGTATGTTGATGATGTAAGTTGAAGAATATAAGATATAAGATATAAAATGTGTGATTAATCATGATTAGCTATGAGCAATCATGCAATTAATTGTGATTCAATTTTTAATCTATTGACAGCCCAGTTAAATATTGAACTTTGCTTCACTGTAGGCTTAAATTAGAGCAAAATAACAAAGTACATACTTTTCCTTGAAGTTCCTTAACAATGTTCCAAGTTTAAGCTATATTATGGAAGACAGCAATGCCAGCAATCAATCACAATCAAATATGGATGTAATTTTAGGAGTCTGCATGGTTGTCTAAATTTGTCAATCAACTTCAACCCATGGTTGGTAAAATTGCAATTTCACATTGTCATCTTGTCCGTTGAGTGTGGATGTTAAATTGAAGGAGAATTACTGTGCTGTACGGTGGGGTGAATTATGGAGTTATAAGACGAGCAAGTAGCTGAGGTAACCTGATTTGTAAAACATCCAAGTCCTCCATATTCGTCATTGCCGTTGTCCCTGAGAAACAGAAACTCTAAAATCATGTCCTTTATTACTCACTGTGACACTGCTGTTTAAGGCTCCTTCAGCAACTTAATGTCACAGGTTTTTTATTAAAAATATACAGAGATTTTGTTACACAAACTGAGAAGAATACCTGCTGTTTGCTCTCTGTGTTTTCAGTCAGTTCTGCCTTGTGTTTAATTCTGGTTGCGATAAAAATCAAATCAATCAAAGTGTCTGACCTCACGGATCATTCAGGGGAGAAGTCACCTCTAAGCTCCATCTCAGAGTGTCCATTAGCCTCTCTGCGTTCATTGTCAGCTCCCCTTCCACTGAGTGACAGCTAGCCAAGCCGGCCAAATTCATTTTGCCACCGCCATCGTGCAATGTGCTCATCCTGACCACTGTCTCAGCTTTTCCAGGCTGCTGCACTAACACTCCTGCACACATATTATTACCTCAGGGACATCGGCCTATGGAGGGCGACCCTTTTTCTGCCTCATGGCGTACCTGAGACCTGAGCCCACTACCGATTACAGCATTAGCTATCAGAACATGTTATGAATTTCACAGAGAGCTTGAGCTAGATGCGGTTGAATTGGCTTTGACGGTGCACTTGTCATTTTGGATCTAGCTGCAAGATGGTTTAATATAAATCAGATTCAAATTTTTAGTTATTTGAACGTAATTTGAGGATTAGATATTTTTTATTGAGCATTTTTTTCAGTGCAAAAAAAAAAAAACCTACCTAATTGAATAAAGAATTTCACATAATTTGAACTCAAACCTGAACTAGCTTCATTAAAAGTATATCAAACCCCAAGGTTATATAATGGGATAATATATAGGATTTGGCGGCATCTAGTGGCGTGGTTGCTCAGAGGTTCTTCCTCCTCTTTTCGCACTTCATTTGTTCTCCACACAAACATCCAGATTAAAATCAACTTCCCCTCCCACCTATCATAAGTAGTCTTTATTGCTTTTTCTACAACATCACTTGCTCTTACTGTACCAATTATACGTGGCTGTATTTGCATTGCGGTCAGTACAGGATACATGGCGTACAAAAGACAAAAAACAATGCAAAAATCAAGAAAGGCATATTTAGTGCATGCCTTGCAAACGCCTCGACATTATTGTGGCATTTGTATGGCTTTTCGTGGCTGTAATAACAATACTTTAGGAACTGCGGTTTTGCAGTTTCTGTGGCTTGCATTACTGCAGTTTTAGAAGCCCATCGGAGTATTACGGTGGCCTACAGGTAATGTAAAAACACAAAAGGCCCTCTCTAGAGCCAGTGTTTGGTTTGTTCATTCTTGGCTACTGTAGAAACAATGTGGAACAACATGTCGGACCCCATGAAGAGAACCCGCTCCCTCTGGGTAGATGAAGGACTCATTCTAAGCTAATGAAAAAACAATTATTCTTAGATTCAAGTGATTGTAACTAATGAAGCTAGTAAGAAGACTAGTTTTAAATATTATAATACATATCTGTTTATAGATCCCCTGAAATATTACACACTGTTCCTTTAAAACAACCTTGAAAACACAAGTGAAGACTTTTTGCCTTCCCCACACACCTTGAAAGAAGTAAGTGAAGTCAGAAAACTCTTTTCTGCAAACACAAGCTTTTTTTATTTTTATCATACAGGATAATGACCATGACCCACCGCTGCTGGATTAACATGTCTATCTTTCATAGTTCTGTGGGGGAATGAATCAGATGTTGCTCCAAAATGTGTCAGTGCTCCATTATCCAGACAGTTTAACTACATGCAATCCTCCCGAGGTTCCTCCACCAGATTTAGCTACAGATGCTGTTCAGACCTGTTGAAGACATAAAGCAGAGTCAATGAGTCAACCATACAAGAAACCATGAGTGGAATGACCCAGACAGATTCTAACAATCACTCAAAAACATGTCTACAATGTGGGAGCTGGTTAGCGGAGAAAACCAAACACATCCCTATTGAACTGTGTTGGTTGACAACAGAGCAAAGCAACACAGCAGGTGACCCATTTTTCAGAGCAACATCGTTCGACTAAACTTGGCTTTAAATGGAAATACGTCAGTGGGGGGCGCCAAATTAAGATCCCATCTGGTGTGAACTGAGACCTCATAAGTCAACAGTTAGTATGCAATATGATTTTTTTTTTTTTTTATGTTCAGTATTGGGTTAAAAGCGTATGAATTTTGCCAACTGATTTTTTTTTTTTTTAGAGTGGGTAGAATTCTCTCATTTTCACAGTGCTAAAAATACAATGCACTGACTGTCACCTTTGTACAAATGGATGGGCAGTGAACCATTAACTTGCATGACATCATACATGATTCACAGAGGTGCAGCAATAAAGGTGTGCAATCATATGGTGTGGTTTCTCTTTTTTATGTTTTAGGTGCTAAATGTGAGTGTGTTGGAGGGGGAGCAGGTGACAGTGGAGGACACAGGTGGCCGTGAACCCTTCATCCTCGCCAATGAGTCGGTGTTGATGAGAGGCCTCGTGCTGCGCAGCTGGAGCAACCAGATCTCCATCCGATTCCGTAGTGACCAACGGCAAAACTCGGGGTTTCTCCTGCTGCGTTACCAAGGTGAGCCATTAGTAGCAAGTTGTCGTGCTTAGCCTGGTCACAATGAATTAAGATCATGTGTACATTAAATGTCATATTGGGAAACAGCTCTCAGTCAGTATTATTTCTCAGCACTTGTTGAATTTCCAAAATACAGGATTCAGGGTTCCATATTTGTTGACACAAAACATTTGAATTTCAGATGGGTGAGAGGGCAGGAAGCAATATAAACAAAACACTTTGTATTCAAAAAAAGGACAAATCCATCACTGTTGCGCAGATAAGACAGAGAGAGGGAGTAAAAGAAAGAAAGCATGACAGGATGTGTTCCTCTTGAATTCTTGTGGACAAGTACTGAGAAATGACAAAAATAAAATGAAAAAACATTTAGCCCATGTTCAGATGGCCTGATGATTATGTATTGTTATGACAAGCTACACACAAAATGACTTCAAACTGTGCCATTTGAATCCCAAAGGCTTTTATCTATTTTTCCTCATCCTTATTCTTTTATTGACAGACTTATTTTAAAACAAACAGTAACCGTATGTCATATAAATATAAATACTTGTGAGACAAAGCATTTATTCTGGCAAAAGTTGAATCGGCAACTGGACTTAGATTTTCCCTGAGTTTCGCCCCTTATCCAAGTGGCTTCATCAGTTCACTTCAGTCTTCACTAGTCCCCACTAGTCTTACTAGTCTCAGTTTAATAGAAACATGGGAACAGCAGACTGCGGGTTTAAGACACTTGTTTCTTTTGGGGGAAATCTTCCTTGGGGAAATTTTTATTTCTTTTCCTTTCCTTTCATTTTTTCCAGAATGAATATGACCTGGATGAATGAGAACCTTCACAGACAAAGCATTTATGTTTATGTGTCCTTATTTTACCTGTGATGCCCTTCTTTGTCTTAACAGTGTCATTTTAATAGAAACATGGGAACACAGTGGGGGTGATGCATCATTTTCCACTAGCATACCTTATTATCTCTATTTGACAGTAAATGTTACTGTCATTAATATGCTGGATCAACGTAAAATGGAGGGAAGATAGTTTTCCATTGGAATTAACCAGGAGGTAACCTCCAGGTCTGAAAAGTGAAGCCAGTGTGGAAGTGCCATAAACCTGCATTCTTTCTAATAGCCAGCAGGGGGCGACTCCTCTGGTTGCTAAAAGAAGTCTGATTGAATAAAAGTCTGAGAAAATTACATCTCACTTGATTTATTACCTCTAAAAATTGTAAACACGAGTTTATGGTTGCAACCGCTAGTTTCTTCAGTTACAACATGATGATCAATACAACATGATGTTCATTTAGTGAATTAGGGTCCCATTTAGAGTCAAATAGACCATAAAGAAGAGTATACTTTAGGGCGTGGCTACCTTGTGATTGACAGGTCGCTACCACAGTGTTGTCTGGCCTGAGTCAACATTTGACTGTACTTAGCATCACCCTCTCATGGTACTTCTGGTTGCAACAAAACCTCAATTGACAATGGCCAAAAAACAAAATGGCGACAGCCAAAATGTCAATTTTAAGGCTTCAAAACTGTAGTACACAAACCAATGGGTGACATCACAGTGATTATGTCCACTTCTACACTATACACGTTCAGTGCAAAGATTAAAAATGTACAGAATTAATTATTAGAGGTGATCAATATAATTACAAGAAAGGAGTGCGTGCCAGCAGCAAAATCTGTCAGCAGAGATAGTTACTGTATGTTGTCGGTGAATATGATGGCCCATAAATTCCTCCCTCTCTCGCTTGTTTTGTGCTTGACATTGATCTTCCATGTCCGCAACAATGTCTGTTTATCTTAGCAATCACACAAAGTGGCCAGCAATTACATGCCCCATCGATTTGAGTTGATGGTGGAAGCTGGTGGACAAAACATTCATTCCACCACATTACTGTGGCACTTTCATCAGCCCGAAAATGAAAGTGACCATCAAAACAGTAGCGCTGACGTGAGATAAATCAGCCTGTCAGTGATGTGTGAATATTGCTGTGTGTGGTCAGGCTGAATGATGACAGCGAGGGGTCAGCACAGATCACGTAGGGTGATGCATCGATGGAGACAGACGGTGACAAATAGTTGGAATATATGACACTGTCAGTAGGTGCACTTTTCCCCTTCACTTCCCCTCTGCATGTCAGTATGTCTTATTCAGCATAATTTGATGTGCAGTATTTTACAGGATATTGTGCATATGTGTGGGTGTGGCATCCACAGCTGTCACATGCATATTAATCAGAAAGTACTGTGTATAATAATAAAAGCTGTAATGACCTACACTCAAATTCTTGTGCCAAAGATTGCTGAAAAATTTACAAAAAGGTACAACACAACACAAGTCTACATAAAGAATAAGAAGTTCAAAGTACTATTGTGGAAAAGTACTATTCCCAGCAATAGTGCCGAACTGAATATCAATAGAAAGGAAGATGCTTTGTAAGAAAATATAAGTGAATAAAATAAGTGAGTGAAATAAAAATAAGTAATATTGTATACAATGGGGGCTGCACGGTGGTGTAGTGGTTAGCGCTGTCGCCTCACAGCAAGAGGGTCGCAGGTTCGATTCCAGCTTGCGGCTCTTCTGTGTGGAGTTTGCATGTTCTCCCCGTGTAAGCGTGGGTTTTCTCCGGGTACTCCGGCTTCCTCCCACCATCCAAAGACATGCTGTTTAGGTTAATCGATTACTCTAAATTGCCCGTAGGTGTGGCTGTGCGCGTGAATGGTTGTCTGTCTATATGTCGTCTGTCTCTATGTGCCCTGCGATGGACTGGCGACCTGTCCAGGGTGTACCCTGCCTTCGCCCAATGCCAGCTGGGATCGGCTCCAGCCCCCCCGCGACCCCCAACGGGATAAGCGGCTGACGATCGATGGATGGATGGATGGATGTATACAGTGGAGAAATTAACTATATTGCACATGATAGGACCAGCAGTATTGCATAAATTGAACAGGCTATAAACAGAAAAGGAAAGTATTACTGTATATAATAGAGAAAATGGCCAAATTGCACATAAGTTCAGTAATACTGCATAAATTGAACATGCTAAAAGCAGAGAAGAAATTAATACCGTGCATAATGGTGATTCTATATTGCACATAAGGTCAGTTATAATGTGTAAATTGAAGAGTAATACTGTAAATGTAGTATTGCACATGATAAAAACAAGACATGATATTGACATTATTTGCTCAGTTTAGTGTTACCTGTCCTTCCAGCAGAAAGGGGAGGAAAGACCTCCTGTAGTGTTCTGTTGTGCACCTCGGCAAAACCATGGTAATTTACCACCGTTACTATAATAACACTATTTTAGGAACAACAGAAGTCAGATGGTGGCTGGTGGTACCACGGTTTTGCAACCTGCGACTCACATTACAGCAGTTCCACAAGCATGTCGGAGAACTACGGTGGCCTTCAGGTTACATAAAAACTCGATAGGCTCTTACTAGAGCCGGCTGATTTGTCTGTACTGGGCTACTGTAGAAAGCAGAGGAGCAACATAGCAGACAACACACATGTAAATATGAAGGGCTCTATCTAAACTGACGAAAACAAAAATTCTTAGTTTCACCTGATTATACTTCATTTCAGCTAATAAATCCCCCTAAATAAACGGACCCTTTAAAGATACTATTGGTAACATTCAGTCATTGCCAGGCACTTACCATCAATCTACTGTTCTTATGACACTGACTGATAACAGAGATACCATGCGATAAACATTGTTTTACTGTTGGCCTTGATAGAGGTGGGAACTGTATGTTATCGTTAAAGCGTTAATTTTTGACCAGCAAAAATTGGATTTATTCACAATCCTTTTTTTTCAGGAAAGACTTTACTTTTATTCTGCACTTTCTACATACATGTTAACATAAAAGCGTTATCAATAAGACCTTTAAGCTTTCTCAGCTTGTGAAAAAATATATCTAGATTGCTGTATAAATGTATTGTTAGTCTATTGTTTTAAAATTGATATAAATCCTAAATGGTAAAACATGGTCAGTATATCCATAAGTCATGAGTGGGTTAGACACTGGTAATACTCAGTATCAGTCAAAGACACATGGTCACAGACCATCAGAAACCATGAAAATGATTTCTTGTGTTCTATATCATATCCTGAATATGATTAGAAGGAGATGATAAGGATAAGAATAACAGCAACAATAGAGTGTTTGTAAACCACAGCTGACCATGTGTGGGTGACAACACATGACCAAAGGTGAGCAAAGTGGAAAAAAGAGAAATCAAACTCAAACATCAATAAATTTTTTGACTAAAGAATCAATTCCTTCACGGGATGTCTGGCTTAGGGCACCAAAATACTCCTCTCAGTACTTTGAATTATTTTGTCAACTTGACACAGCATCTCTAAATAACTTTTCTGATATATCCTGTCATGACTG
Organism: Pterois miles; assembly: GCA_947000775.1. Classification (NCBI taxonomy): domain Eukaryota; kingdom Metazoa; phylum Chordata; class Actinopteri; order Perciformes; family Scorpaenidae; genus Pterois; species Pterois miles. Next base: position 15,529,572 of record CAMQGK010000052.1, on the reverse strand, counting down.
ATGCTATTGTAGATATCCCTCAGTACTTTATATTAGTTGTTATGACCCTATAAAACCCTTAAACACAAGGACAACTTTCTTTATTATTATAGTGTTATATAAAAACCCTGCAGTGTTATATAAAAACCCTGCAGTCAGCTGTGTGGCCTTAGTTGTCCACCAATCAACCATTTGCTTTGGGATTTTGATGGGACAAATTTAGTTACACTAATGGGAAAAAATGCAGTGATCAGATCTCTAGAAGATTACACATATTGAAGATATTTCAATTTGTGTTTCTCCCCTTGGTAAGCAGAGTATCACCTTGTCTTTTATAATCGGCTGTGAGAAATGTGATTGGACAAGCGTGGAGAAGGAGACAGAACTGTGGAGGGATGGATCCCAGCTCAGGATAATTAATATCTGCTACAGCGTTGGCTCTGCCTGCGATGGCAGACTGATGGATGCCTCTATAACATCAGCAGTGGACCTGACACATGGAACATGATTATAACTGTGTTCTACTGTTGAGATGAATGGGCCATGGGAGCGTACCGTTTTCCATGTACATCCTTATCTTTATCTTTTCCTCAATACACATACATAATGCACATATCCTCATCTACACAGAACATTCATTGTTCTATTCAATAATAATGCAGCTACAATATATGAATAAAAGGCATGCATGCAATTAACAAAGAACCATACATAACATGTAATGCATCCTGAGTGTAAATAACCTTACAGTATGCTCACAGTAAGTATTCTTTGCTGGTGAAATAACATTTCTGTTTGGCGTATACAGTGTATGCAGACAATATACATATATATTTATTTATTTACTAACTTTATTTTATTTTCACATTGAACATCAAACTATGATGTTCTACGCACTGGTTTCATCATTGATATGGTGGAATCCATTTGTAGACAAAAGGGAAAAAAAAAAAAACTTAAGAGACAGGTTTATGAATGACATCTGCAATTATTAATGCATCTGTCTGTTGTCTGAATCCAAGTTATTACCTTGGAAGTGGTATAAATATGAATTTACTGGGACTAGGTCAAGGCCTGGCTATTACAATCTACACTATAATGACAACATCTTCATTACTGACAGTGGCAGGGTATTCATGATAACCATGATATTTGAAAAAGAAATATTAATAATACACATAATATTGTGTAATAATCCAGCAAGTCTTAAATCATGCTTCCACACTCAGATTTTAGTGTTATTTACCAAAAAAAGAGACAAAAAACACAATGAAGAAAATGAAGTAGGAATTTGACTGATGACATACATTATTTATGTATTTTTTATTTTTCTGTAGCTATTGTGACAATATCATTATTATGTATTATTTTGGCCATGATAATCATGTAATCAACATCTGATATTGTGACAGCCTAAGGCCTCTGTCCCAGCTGAAAACGTCAGGCTCGCTTTTGTAAACGCCCAGCTGGAAGCACTTGAGTGACTCAACGTTTTTCAGCTAAGACGTTTTGGTTGCTATGATACAGAATACCTGCAGAAATAATGTTGGCACAATGTAATTACTTGCTCTGGGTGACAGGGAGGATGATGTTATAATTTTTACTATTATATTATCAGGATTCATTTCTCCTTAATTGTTGTTATCCAGCACTGGTAGCAAACATATGTGATGGTTGGTCTTTGTGGGAATGCCCCACCTTTCCTCCACTGTGATTGGAGGGCTGGATTAAAAGTGAGGCCAACATGTAGCGCTCCGCTATGTGATGCCAAACATGCAGAATAGATGTTCATCACTTCTTCATGCTGCTGCTGTTTGTAGCCTAGCATAATTACATGACACTCCTGGCAAAGTATTTTAAAAATGCGCTGGCTTCAGGAAAAAAAAAAAAAAAAACATTTCGGTGAACACAGCCCCTAAATGACACATTTCTACTTCATCTTATAGTGTTAGATGAGCAAACTAAATACACACCAGGAAATTGAAAACCCTAGCTTTCCTCCAAAAGTATAACAATGGTTTAATTACATGCATGCAAACGAGTCTTTTGGCAAAAGGTAGAATTATACAGGTAAAAGCTTTATTCTGACTTTTTAAACAGAGGGGTCAAGGAATGTGGTCGTGTATTTAAAAAGGAAAATAGTTTATATGCATGAGCATTGTGAGTACTGATAATTAAATGTAACACTGCACATGCAACTGTGGACAACCCAAGGTCAGTCTTACTCCCAATTAAAAATCTTTGTGTTGAATTTAATTAAATTTATGATGGAATTTAACCACAACCTCTATTATTTAGTTGATGAAATGATTGCCATCATATCTGACCTCTTAACATCTATGGTTGAGCTTGAATTGTCATCTCAGGATTTTGTGAAGTATATAGATTATAATCAACAGCATTGCAGCTTTACAGGACGTATTGATTAGCTGTAACTAATACCGTGGGTTGAAGTGAGGTGGCCAGAGAAAGCCTGCCGGTCGTTGAGCCCAACACAGTCGTAGTGGCCGACGGTCGTACTGCGACTTTTGAGGATAATTTTTTTTGAGGTGAATAAACGTTGTAGTAAGAACACTTCAATAGCCATTTTTTTTTTTAAATCAATAGGTCATAAAAGTTGTGTAACACACTAATAGGAGACCCAGACCGTGACGACAGCGCAAGCCGTGACGTCGGGCCCCCGTGACCAAGCAGACACTACTGTGCATATCAGATATGCGCACTAGGGTCCAGTAAGACCCGGAAGATCAGGGTACTTTTCCAGACCCGGAAATCTACCCATTGACTTCATGCGCCACTGAGCAACTTTAACAGGAATTAATGGAGCCCCGCCTCCAACGCTGTATCCAGTTCTCTTTATGCGTTCACAGGCCAGAGGACCGATGCCATTGGCAGCAATCCACCAGTGTGCCACGATGTCTCAGAATCATTGATAAGACACTGCCTCTAGTCCAAAGTTATTTCTCCTTAATAGCCTTTATTGAGTAAATGACCATTAAAATCGAGGTTTTAACCCAACCGCATAAATATCAATAGGCCATATCATGGCAGAACTATGGTCTGGCTTTCTACAACTGAATCACTCTCCCAGAGACAACACTATTGATCTTTCTGTAAAAAGGTAATGCTTTGGTACACAGCCAGGACATGAGGCTTGGATACAGTGAGATACACTCTCCCACCAGTCACCTGCTAACTGCAGGATGCTATCATCTTCAACAAAACAACAACAACTGACCAGAGGTGATTACTCATCAGCACAGGATTTTCTCTCTTTGGAAATGCATTCTACCATCAAAATGTTAATTTAACACATAGTGGATAATATTCTCTAAATAAACCATCATTAAATATAACAATCAATGCTACAGTCATTGTTTGCACCCCGTTTCATTATCTCCTGCCCTCACCTTGTCGAGTTTGATCTCTCCCTGCTGTCTACCTGAAGCGATTCACACATCACATGAAATACAACAGCACAGCAGTTTATTAGGCTGAAATTGAAAGGCATTTTATTTGTTTGTCCCAATGCAGTGGTCTAGCTTAGTTTTACTGGCTTCCTCACCTCATCTGTTGTGCTCTAGTCAACAATATTTGTCCATTATTGGTTGAGGAACAGCGTTCTCGATTTGGCAAATAAAAAAATGTGCAGAATAAGGCTCATTAACGGGAGGAGTATGTGAGTGAACGCAGAAGTTGCACCAAGTGTTTACTTTCTTTAAATGATTCCAGAGGAACTTTTGACTGAGGGCTGAGGAGACCAAAACTAATTATTGGATCCAAAATACAGATTCAGGGTTCCACAGTTGTTGATAAAAAAAAATAAAAAAAAACTTGAATTTCAGATAGGTGACAAAGGGCAGAAAACAATATAAACAGAAACACTTTATATTCAAAAAAGCCAGGACAAGTCCATCACTGTTGCACAGATAACGGAGTTGAAAGAAAGAAAGAAAGCATGACAGGATGTGTTCCTCTTGAACTTGTGAACAAGCACAAGAACTGACAAAAATACAGTGAAAAAAAAAACATTTAGCCCATGTTCAGATGCCTGTGATTATGTATTGGTTATGACAAGCTACAAACGTCAAACTGCGCCATTTAAATCCCAAAGGCTTTTATCTATTTTTTCCTCTAATTCTTTTACGCACACCTATTTTAAAACATTAAACTCTGGAGACCATCTTGCGATCACACCAGGCTGTGACGCCAAATCGGACACCCGGACACCCTTACTCAGACCACGCCCATCTTCGAGCTCAGCCTTTATTTTGATCTCAACTACAGGCCTTTAAAGCTTTGTGACTGCATCTTTCAAGGTTGTGATACGATCAGTTATTAAGCTTGTTCAAGATGAACTTCGCCTCGCCTGGAAAGTGGACGAGATCAGACGGAAGCAGCAGGGGGTGGTGACAGAAAGCTGCGGTCAAGTACGACTAGCAGCAAGTCCAGCAGCCCTCAAAGAAGTTATATGAAGTCGTCGAAGTAATGAGAACCTGTTAGATCTGATCTGCAGGCTACTTGTAGTTTACAGTTCATATTCGGATAGTTTGTGTGGAAATGCGTGTGGATTTGGCATTGTATTCTCTCCTTTGTTCTTTTAATGTCAAGATATGATTAATAGATTTAACCTTCATTGCACAACATGAGTCAATATTCTACACAGGAAATAGGAAATTTGGTGTTTGCTGTCAAAATTACGAGCCAATCAGCTCTTTGATCAGATGACAGCTAGGCATTTCCCATCATCATGCCTTGAATCTTGTAGTCAGTAGTGAGCAACTGCAGCTTTGATCTCATGAGGTTTTCGTTGTCCACATGTGCATGATGTCAGCGCAAGTCGGGATCAAGTAGGACACAAATCTAATCAGCATGCATTGTGTGGCAATCGCCGGTGATCAACTCAGCGCAGTCCTGGCTCATTTCAAGTGAGCCTATTGTTCACTTGACATTAATATTTACTGGTGTGCATTGTAACTTCCTGTCTGTAGTGGACATGTTTTTTCAACTGTCTCTCTCTGCAAAGGCTGGGATTTGATCTGTGGAAGTCCATACTAGTCTTGCTGTGAAACTGAATTTTTACCTGAGCATTACCAATGTGACTATTTCTTCTCCTTTACAAGGAAATAACCGAAACCACACGTGTGTAATTTCTGTGGCCCTACAGTACCGTTAGCTAATCTTCCTGGCTGTCTGCACCGTGGATCTATTATTTGTAATGGTAAAACAATCAGACTTTATGGCCCAGCACCACATCTACTGGAATGGGGAGCCCGCGCATAATTTAATACTTCAGGAATTGGCTCCACAATTTTTGCCTCCAGCTCTCCCGCTGCATGCTCAATGGGGATGTAAATGCTGCTATGATAATGGCAATAACTAGGTCCATTGGAGCTAGTGATAAACTATGAATTGAACGGATGACCCAGGGGCGATGTACCTCGTCCCTGTGGCTCACTGATTTAGTGCAAAAGAAAGGTCTGTTTCATTATGGTGGAAACCAGTGGTTTGTGTAAAAGAAAAGCTAAAGTCAGTAGATGAAAACATAGATGGGGCCAGCTTTACAAGGCTTTATGGCCATTATGTATTTAGGGCTGTTTTCCCTCAGGTTCAAGTTCAAAGATTGATAGAACAACATTTTTAAATATCCAATTTAGCTTCAAGGTAATGCTAAGAAATGTCACTAAAGGGCTGTGTTTTTCCATCTATAAATGACTGGCTTGAATGGAAGCACTTCAAATCCAACCTGCTGCAGAGTCGAATCTTTTGTTCTAATCGTTTAACCTCCACTAGCTCTGCATCTGTGCATACAAAGGCCTCAGAACCCAAATATATTAAAAGGTATTCATGTGTGTTTCTATAAGGCGTCAGTTTTCTCTTTCTCCGTGTGGCTGCTGCTCTAAATGTATAATGTTGTTTATTGGTTTTATCATGGAACCTGTGTCAAAATATTTAATGAGTTGGTGTTTTTACTTTATCAGGACAATTTATTGGTTGCGTATGATTTAAACCAGCAAAACAAAAAAACTGTTTGTTGTCTTTGGAGTTCGTTAGTAAACATTAACTTATATGGAACAGTGGTGGAAGGATTTTTAAGAAATAAAAAAGAGCAATAGCTGCATGCAGTGAGGCAACATGCATAAAGTTTTCTAGCATTTAGGGTTACCAATATAGCACTGCATCATGTTTTCTCCACTGGAAAGGCACTGCATCCCACTTTCTCCACTGAAAGGGCACCCAAGGGTACTTCAATCCATTTTCTCTACAGGAAGGACACCCCAGAGGGCACTTTATTATGTTTTATCTACCATAGGGGTATCCAAGAGGGGACTTTTGCTGCTGATTGTTTGAATATGGTCACCCCGAGTCTACCAGTAATTAGGATGCTGCCATTTCCATGGCGTTGATGTGTGCCAATAGAACATATTGTAATGCATACTGCAGTGATATTCTGTGTTGTTCAATGTGATAAGAATCAAGCAAAAAAGTTAATTTCTGTAGACTAGCTTAAAACAAAACAACCCTTCAGCTATGCAACTGAAAATTGTTGTAGTCCACATCTTAATTCAGCCGACAACAAATAACTTTAATCATAAATAGATTAAGGTTTTCATACTACGTAGCCCATGCCCGATTATCATCATAATTGCTTTCAAGACTGCAAGTACAACTTCAGCGCAGACAGGTCTTTCAGTGTGCCCTTTCCCTTGTTGTTTTAGCTCCTATTAAGACTTTGCATACACTCCATTAATCCGAAAGTTGACATGCAACTTGTAAAGTTGCAAAGTAAAAGTTGTAGCTTTTAAAAAGCTTTCTGTAATTTTCCTGGCACACAATCACACTGTGATTGTAGCAGCAGCCATAGTGGGTCCAATTACATTGCTTGTTTTGTTGTTCACACATTGCCGAAGTTTAAAAGTTTTCAGTCTGGTCATTAAAGTACCTACGCTAATGAGGTAGAACAGTGCGGCTGTTAAGACAGAAAGGGAAGCCTGTTTAATAGCTTCCATTACAGACTTGGTTAGCTGACTCCATTATCCATGTGAACACCATCCCATCCTACACCATTTATTCAAAAACAAGGGGACAGGACAACAACATTGATCTTACCCTGCTGGAATCACGACTCTTTGACAGCCACTACGGAGGCAATCCGTCTTCCAGCTATCACATTACAGGCCCGTGATGTTCAACTGATCAGGAACATATCCATTTGTCAAAGTATTTGCTGTGGCTGTACAGCGCGCCACGCAGTGATGTTAATTACTGTAGTGCTGCAAACATGTCTCCGTACAAATTTGCATACTGCATGAACTGGTAAACTGCAATGAATTAAGAGCCAGGGGTGTTTATAAGCAAAGTTGATGCTTGTGTGCTTTTGTGAGAAATGGGAAGGCATATTAGAACGGAAAAAAACAATTTGTTTTTCCCCCCATATCTAAATGTGTGTGGATGCTCAGTGGTGTTTTGGAGGAGAGACAACATGGTCAACAATGCAACACAACAGTGGGGGTTATACACAATACAGGACACAGAGGATTATGTTATGGAGCCAGTTAACATTGTTGGCTGGTGTGTTTTGGCCAGAATTGGTTGAATTGTTCAGAATGAAACTGAATGTCATTTTTCTGCATTGAAAATCTCTCTCAGGCCTCAAGGACGCTGGCAGAATATTTAAAAATTGCGATAGGAGTTGGAGCAAGCGGGTCGCTTAATGAAGTGTTTTGTCATCAGAGCATGCATTAAGCTATGCTGAAAATTAGCCAATTAATTTATTTTATAATTAAATTGCATTTAGCGAGAATGTGCTAATCTTTAAACACTCCCTACTTTGTGACATCTTGGGCATAACAAGTTACACAGTGGACAGACCAGAGCGACAATGACATCCTCTGAGGCCAGCGGGGTTGCTGGCGATCCTGGCCAACATTCACATATTAGGCTGTAGCAAGCTGAGACTGAAAGCTAGATTGGATATGCTGGTATAATACAAAACTAGAAAACCTAAGGAATCACTGGTTCCCATGTTATGTTGTCATACTCTAAAGTAAGACTATATTTTAGCAAGGGAATACAAGCATGGCAATTCTCAAAAGGAGACCCTTGACCTCTCACCTCAAGAGACCATTTTTTTTAAACTTGTCCTCGCTGTATAAAATGACCTGCTGTGAGCTCGAGGATAATCACAGCCTCATGAAACTTCACAATCACAGACTAGAAACCTAGCTATCAGAGAATGGATGGCTTTCCTAGTTAGATAAACAATAAAAGAGGGTTTCTGAGCATTTTCCAGAACGCAAGTGTTCACCATCCAATTGCAAAAAAAAATTAAAAATAAGTTTTGTAATGGAAAAATTAATTTCTCAATTAATGTTTATTTCTGATTTATGATTAGAACAACCTGACACTCAGTGCTGAGCTGCATCTCAGATTAATTTGGTAGGTTTCCAGCTTTCAGATGATTTACACCCCTTCTATGTGACATATACTGTTGACCTGCTATCTCCCCATAAAGACCCCCTGTGCCCCCCTAAAAAGACCAACAGGTCTACATGGGTCTCTTTGGGTTAATACATTTGTACTGAAAAAAGTAAGGCTTTGAATATTCATTCATGTAGTACTTATCAAATAATGCATTTCCATTTTAGGGGGTTTATAGGCCCATTACAGGCCACAGAGATGCTGATATTTTTACTCACTGTATTAAATAAAACTCCTTTGCTCCTGTCTGACTTTATTTCCTCTCCAGCCTTTGTGCTGAGCTGTGCATTCCCCAAAGAGCCTGCTGGTGGAGAGGTTTCTGTGACGCACCTCCACGCCGGCGGAGAAGCCTACTTCCGCTGTTTCACCGGCTACAAGCTGCAAGGTCCAAAAATGCTCACCTGTCGCAATGCAACTACACCTTACTGGAGCGGGAAGGAGCCCCGATGTGTGGGTAAGATAGACTGGACACACGTTAGCTCATTAACACCAGACAGCTCAGGTGCAGTGAGGTAGTTGCCCCTTACTGAACTGCAAAATCAAAACAGCTCAAGATGTAATTATATAAACTCTGGAGTACTGTAGGTCCTTATACCTCCAGGTTAATTGGGATGATGGCCAACCTTCTATTTGGGATTTAGTATATTTTTTGCACTCAATTACCTCCTAGTTAGTTAACAATGACTGTGGGCAGACTTCTAAAGCATTTGTAATTCAATTTGTCCAAATGTTTTCCAAGAAACTTGGTTAACCCCCCCCCCTCCTTTTTTTTTTTTTTTCCCCTTTTTATTTCTTCTTCTTCTTTTTATCTATTCTTTAGAATGACACTTTCTACAATTAATATGAATTGAACTTTGAGGTATATTGTAAGTTCTTCTCTCCAGCTTTCCTTTAGAATACAGGTGATTTTGATTAACAAAATCGTTCACTAGTTTGTCTTCACACAGAGTCGATTAGTTACACACTCCGAGGCCAAATGAATGTGTCTGCATGTGATTAGCAGCGCAGGGAGCTATTCTTTGGAGATGGGGCGAAACAAGGCCATTGGACCTGGCTGCCTTAATTAGAACTGGGCTGCATAACTATCCTTCTCCTGCTGCTAAAAGGCTCATCTGCCAGTCGCAGCCGTTCTCTGACGCCTGCCTGCAGCTGCTCTGAACTGATAGTGTTGCTGCCGCTACCCTCTTTACAAGTCCATCACACACAGTCGCACAGTCTTAGACCCAGGTGAGCCGCCTGTAGTGTAGTCTAGCAACAATCTGCTGGATATTGATGCAGTCTGTGCCGAGACGGGGACTTTTCTCCAAAACACCCCCTACCATAGTTGGTGTCATTACCTTTCTCATCTAGTCCTACCCTGCAACTCTTTGTCTCCTTTCTCTTTTGTTTCATATAGCATCCTGTGGGGGAATGATAAAAAATACAACCTATGGTCGCATCGTCTCTCCCGGTTTCCCTGGCAACTACAGCAACAATCTGACATGCCACTGGGTCTTGGAGGCCCCTGAAGGCCATCGGCTTCACGTTCACTTTGAGAAGGTTGCTCTGGCAGAGGACGATGACAGGTGGTGTATGCACACTGCTAAAAAATCAATCACACAGTGAGAGTGAGTGTGTACAGTGTGTCTTCAGCTAATAAATGGCACCGAGCTTTAAACTCATTTTCTGAACAGTATGCCCATGATAGACCATTAAAAACCCTCGAAGGCTATAAATAAACCAAAATCTTTAGGGAGCGACAGATGAATTTGAAAGGACCTTTTTATCATTATAATCCTTTAACAGTGTTCTATCAAGCGAATGAATTGAAGGGGACTACAGAGGGTAGTGAGAGGTAGGAGGAAACGGCAATTGCATTACATTTTTCTTCAGCAACTACTGATCCACATGGCTGTCGTCACACATGGCCATTCACCTCATTACCAAGTGGTGGGAAATGTTATGACAAAGTTATTACAGCCACGACTGGAACAGTGAGCAGCTATTGGATGGCTTGCACCTTCTTTTTTATGCTTCTCTTACCTTGCAAGGCTCACTTATGTCTGCTTTAAACTGCCTTTGCTGTGCATGTGTTTTTTAGGCTGCTGATTAAGAATGGCAACAACATAGACTCTCCCCCTGTGTACGACTCCTATGAGGTGGAGTATTTGCCCAATGAGGGTGTGCTCAGCACCGGACGCTACCTGTTTGTGGAGTTCACCACAGACGGGACAATGACCTCTACTGGTGCCGCCATCAGATACGAAGGCAGGTTTCATCGTACAGCTCTGCGAATAGTAATCGGCAGTTTGTTACTTATAGTCTCACAGCAGTTTGTGCAATAGTCGAGCAATTTAATCAATTTGATTTGTGTATATACACAAATATCCCTTTTTGTTTCCTGACACTCAGCACGACTTTCAGCAATGTATTTTCCATGTCTTTTCATATGAATGTCCATTAATTTCTGCTCTAGTCTTTTCAAAATAAAACTAGTTAGTTAGGCTTAGTAAAAAGATCAACTTGGTTAGGCTTTGGAAAAAAAAAAAAATCATGATTTGGGTTAAAATAACTCCAGAAGTGTTGTAACTAAAGTACAAAAGTTACACAACAAATACATCAACTATGACTTCTGGTTTCACAAGACACATTAACATCAGTCTGCTGGGCGAATCTTATCTGCTCTGAGTTTTTTTTTTTAACCCTCTCATTCAACCTGACCACCTCACTCTCCACTCCTCGGTCGCCACTCTATGTACTTTCTGGTTCATAATTACGTGTATTGCATACAAACTGATTTCGTGCTGACAGTCACAAAAAAAGTGAAATTTGTTTCCATGCACACTGATTAAAACATAAAATTTTGTGACTATTTCAGAAACTGCTGTGCGACTGGGCTGGGCACTTATGTTTGATGCTATGTATTTTTGTCTCTACAGCCTTTGCGAAAGGCATGTGCTACGAGCCCTTTGTGAAGTACGGCAACTTCAGCGGCAGCGACTCCACCTACGGTGTGGGCGCAGTGGTTGAGTTCTCCTGTGACCCCGGCTACACACTGGAGCAGGGCTCTGTGGTGATCGAGTGCATTGACACACAAAACCCGCAGTGGAACGAGACTGAACCGGCCTGCAGGGGTGAGTCAACAGATCTCATCTGCTCCAAGTCATTGTGCAAAATCTTTTTAGATATGTGCCTTCCACTGGAGCAGAACTTAAGAGGCAGATATGACTGACCTGAGGACACAAGGCTTTCATTGTCTGCTTGATCATTGAGGGAGTTAGTGAAGGTTTTTTTTTTTAATTCAAATATTAAAAACCACTGCAGTTAACCATATCTTTGTAAGCTGCTTTCCTCTGATCTTTCATACATTTCCTCTTAAAACTGTAACATTGATTTACTAATGCGTGTGCTCGTAGGGCAGACTTTGGAAGTGCTTGAGGTTAAAAAGGCATACTATAAATGGCCTAAGATGAACACTGCCACACTGCAGTCTATGCATTACATTAAATAGCTACTCCATGAGCCCTTCCCCTCCTCGCTCTCTCACACACGACACACTGACCTTACTCTCGCTCTTTGTTGCCGGCATGGTCTTTCTGCCACACACTTTGAAAAGATTTCCTGTAAAGCTAGATATGAGGAAATTAAATTTCTGCTCCATGTGGGTCATGGTCATCAAGCGGGTCAGTGGTAGAGTGCAGTTTTACAAGGTTCACCTCAAGGAGCCTGCACACTCGATTTCAGATGTGTTTTATTAAGCATTAAAGACCCAGTGTGCAGCATTTAGGAGGATGTATCAGTAGTATCTAATGGTATACTGTATTAATAAGTATGTTTTCATTAGTGTATAATGACCTGAAAATAAGAAACATTATGTTTTATTGCCTTAGAATGAGCGATTTATATCGACATACAGAGCTTTGCACCTGGGCCAGACCAGCTGCGTTACCTTAGAGCTGCGTGATTCACGCGTCCCTTGTTCACACCAGCAGCGAGTTTCTGCATCGTTTCTGCTGCTGTTCTTTCTACATTGAGTCTGACTTTTATGAAGATATTTGAATTTTATAATTATAATAATAATTTATTTTAGACAGAGAAAGGTCAAGAAACGTGTGGTACGTGTACTCTATTCATTCATGGAGCCCTGCAAGTCACTTTAAGTTCTACAACTGTCCAGCAAATATTTCAGAATAAAAGCCTTATGTTAACAAAAGAAGGAATTCTGTCCACAACGAAATGTCTGAGGGCTTTTATTTTGAAATAAAATCAGGAAGTGTTCATTTTAAAATAAATCTTTGCTTTTTTTCATGTCCGTGACATTTTCTACATCAAAACTGTAGTTATGTTACTGATGCCAATATACTGTCAAATGTTCACTTCCACCATCTGTTGCTGCGAAACATGCGTCAAAAATAGGCGAGACCTTGAATCTCTAGATGAGATGCAGCTGAGCCAGGCGTCTCATGCGGGCAGTGGGGCTGCTCTGACATGTTAACACCAAAATAAACAACAGGTAATGCAGGAGCTGTGCTGTTCATGTGGCTTTTCTCTCCTCGGCTTTAGCCTTTTCGCTCCCCTAGGGTTAGAGTTAAGGTTCTGGTGGGGGGAGTTGAATCCTAACCCTGTAAACTGCAATACACAGACATCACAATGGTTTTAAGACAAAAATTACTTTTTTTCCAGAAATAATTGTATTTATTATAGCATAAAGAAACAATTGGTCCCTGATGTTGTTGGCTGAAGTGTTTAGTCAGTTTCACTATAGTGAGTGTTACAGGGGTGAAATGTGCATTTATTTCTTTATTTATCCATTCATTTGTTACCTCAATGCAGAACATGAGGAAGAAGACCCACCAGCATATTTTTTAATTCATTGATTTTTTAAAATTGTATTTTTTTTTTGGTGGGCAACAAGCACCCCTCAGAAGGTGGCAAACTAGGTGACCACCTATATGGCCTTCGCCTTAAGCCGGCCCTGCTGGCCACCATGTTTTTATAGTAGCCCAGCATGGACAAACCAAATACTGTTAACTTTTCCTGGTTGGACCGGAGTTGATAATGTAACTCCCTCTGGAGTTAACCTGTCACTCCACACAGCCACCGCAAACCAGACACAAGAAACCTCTGCTTGTCTTGAGTTGCAGCTTACATTCCTGCACAACCTGAAACTTTCACTGTACATTCACTCGATATTCTCAAAGCTAAACTGTCTTTTGCACCACTAGCTTGCTTTGTCACTCGCACACATTCAATTCCAGTCTCTTGCTTCACCACTTACTTCCCACATAGAAACTACATACTCACTATTATTCTCCAAATGACTACTCTTTAATATAACAACAGGCTTTAGAGAGGGCCATTCGCATTGGCCACCTTAGTTGGCTCACAGGAGAAGTTTAAGTAGGTTGCAGTGGGTGTATCTAGAAGGTAACCCCCAAGTTGTAAAACTCTCACGAAATGGGTCATGCCAAGTTCACACTCCACAACTTTAGCCTTCATTTTCTGCTTCCCGACAGTGTTTGGAGCTCCCCGACAAAAGCCCACATCAGAGGCAAATTGGAATTGGCTCGCCACTCGCATATTGGCGCTCAAGGGTCATGTGTGAGCTACTCAAAGATCTGAGCCAAGAGGCTCGCCAAGACCTCGCAGACACATTCCAGATATCTAGCATGCTAAATATCCGGACCTGTCGGAGACTACGGACATGAGCTTCAGCCATTGAGAGCTCAAGACACAGGTTGAGGGGAAACCTGGGGGAGGAGGGTATCATTAGGAACTTATTGTATGTGTTGCATTTGCAACACGGAGCACAGTTATTGCACCAAAAGGAAAACATTTATGGAAACAGGCTATTTTGTAAACACATGCCAATAACAACAACAATGTGTTTTGTGTTTGGTCATGTCATTTACTGTGTATTTCTCACGTTTTCGTGACAAAATGTAATTTGCTGGCCTCAGTGGGGATTCCTCCTGGTGAAAGGTCTTGTAGTGTGGGACCTCCTGTTACAGGTCAGTCATGTAGTGTGAAAACCACAACAACTTAAGAAGACCATTCAAGATGGTGGCAAAGGCAGTGACCTACGCTTCCCAGGATCCTTGGCTACACCCATGGACTATTAGATACTGTGACCTATGACTTGTTCATGCATACATGTGAAGTCCATTCAGGTATAAAAGGCAGATGAGTCCTTTGTTCTCACTCTCTACTCCTGTTGGCCTTTCAGCAGAACCAGCTGCTCGGTTTGAGGTTGGCACTCTGCAGCTTCCTTCTGGCTCTTTTCCTTGGCTCTCCTTCTCAACCCCTGCTACTGCAGGAGGTCAGGTTGTTCCCTTTATTTCCTTGCTGGTCTAGAAGGGAGCAGATCTCTGGCCTGAAGAGGCCAGCTCTGCAGCTAAATATGTCCTGTTAAGCAAAACAGACATACACACAAAGAATCTCTGAAGAAGACACAAGTGCCTGCCTTTTTGACCAGGTAACCTCAAGCAACAATAGCAAGGAAGTTATCACTACCAACCAACTAGGAACAAAAGAATGTGACCAGTTTCCCTCCAAATGGCACAACTGGATCTCAATACAGAAAAGACTGTATCTTTGACATCAGAACCACTTTCTCCAGGCTGGCCCTTCAACTTGAACCCACCGTTTCTTCTGTGGCATATTGTCTGTATGCCAGGCAGACAAGTAGCCACCATCTTCAGACAAGTAGCCACCATCTTCTCTCTCTCACACACTCTGGTTTGTTTAGTTTAGTTAGTGTTTCAGCCTATATTATTCTGTAAATAAACGTTTGTGGAATATACATGCTGGTCTCGTTAATGTTGTACAAGAGTGAATAATGCCAACCTCTGCTGTCAAGAGCTCCAAAATCCTTCAAGTTTTACCATCTATTGATATAGTGATTCTTGGTAATGGTAATTTAATTATTAATCAAAGTTCCAAATTGAGAGTTTAGTATATTTAAATCAGATGATATTAATTTGCTCTAACTTTCTTTTTGTTTCAAAGAGCAGCGCCTTGAGGATGATTTAATATACATTAAAATCATATTATTCAGTGTTATTAATAATTGTTAATCAATTTTGATAGCCATTTTAATGTATCTTAGCTTATCACTAACATAACTTAGTGCCCTGTTATTGATATATTTTGCTAATTCATTAATATGAATTTTATTTATATTAATAATTGTCTTTAATATTGTATGCTACCTAGACCAGCTCCTGCCTGCACTGTGATCTGACTATCCCTTAGTGTGAACTTGGCTTTAGGTTTTGACCTTGAATAGTTAAGGTTAGGATAGGTTGTTGGTTAGTGAGTCGTTTCAGGTGTTTTACTCAGGGTTACCTTCTAGACATGATCGGTTGCAATCTGCAACCGTGCCACTAGATGTCACCAGGTCCTACACACTGCACCTTTAAGGTTCCATCATTTGAAGGGCCATAAGTCATACGTCAACATATTTGCAGTTTGTTACCTGCACATTATAAACAATGTGATTAGATATTTAGTTTGCTTTCTAATTTACATGTTAAATTCATTCTAATCAATGCCCTTATAGCAGATTTCAAAGCAAAATGTGGGCTTGTTTTGTCAAAAGAGAACACTAAAATGATTTAACAAAAACAATTTTTGGTTTAATGGATGACCCAATATAAAGAGGAAACATGGGACCACTAGCAGAAAAAAACAAACAAAATAAATACATAAATAAATAAATAACTTTTTGGTTGGAAGAAGCAGAAACAAATAATGCTGCTGGGTCAAAATAGCTATATATTAGTATGGGTCATTAAGAAATATAAATTAAATAATAAATAAATAATTACATTTGTTAATAAATACAAATTAAAAACAGCATTGCACAGAGAATAAAATAACCACCTTTTTGGTTTGACCTATGACCCAAATAAAAATTTTAAAATAACATACTGGGGGGAAAAGTAACCAACCCTCTTGGTTTGATTTTTGACCCAACAAATTTGGAAATATTACATCATTACTCAGAATAATCACATTGATATGGCTGATTAAACCAATGTTAACATATAACACTAAAACTGGATCAAAATAACCAATTGTGTATTGTACCCAGTGGTACTAGGTAAGGTTTACCCAGTACTGGGTCAGTGCTAGTTTGACCGAGTAATGGGTACCATGATTGACTCAAATTGGGTTAAAATTGGGTCAGTATTTTTTAGTGTGTACAATGCATATATTTGTGTCTCAGTTTCAACCTTGTGTGTTGCAGCTGTGTGCAGCGGGGAGATCACAGACTCTGCCGGTGTGGTGCTGTCTCCTAATTGGCCCGAGGCCTATGACAAGGGGCAGGACTGCATCTGGGGCATCCATGTGGAAGAGGACAAGAGGATCATGCTTGACATACAAGTGTAAGAGACTGCAGTCAGGTGTTAAGGCTAGAAATCACAGAGAGGTCAGAGAGGAGGTCATATTGACCTAGAGATGTTAAACACTCCATCTTTGGACACAGCATGCAGTTTCTTTCTCATCTATTTTCTCACTCAGATATACACATGGGGAAGCATTTCTGTGGTTGCAGTCGCTAATTAGTTTTTTTTTTTTTGTTTTTTTTTTTTTTCTCCATCCGCTACATTAAGAATTCTGTGTAGCTTCCAGCTCGCTCTCTGACCAGATTAGCCAGTAAGCCTCCCTGCTCCCACTTCCCTGGTGTGTGTCTCAGAGTTGGCTTTGAAATGAATGCTCTGGCAGTGAACTACTCTGAGCCACTTATACAGTACAGCCTTCCTAACTGTAATTCAGCACACATGTCAAAATAGACATCGGTACACCAGCTTTTCCTCCACCTATCACACTGTCATCCAAGTTAGTGCTCTTGAATGATGTGTAAATGATCACATTCCTCTCTTTGTCACGTTACCTTAAACGTTTCTTTAAATACAAGGCAATCCATGTGAGTGCATGAGAATCTACATCTCTGTCCACTCATCTTGTATGGATTCATGCGCTTCGTTTGAGTGATTCACACAATATTTCCACTGACATGCATCCTGTAGGAAACGCAGAAACCTCAACATAAGTGATTTGTGTGTTATAGCCTGAAGCAACTTGCACACAAGAGGGCACAGAGAGGTTAAAATTAAACCAGCGGGAATACTGCCTGAGGTCAGAGAAAAACAGAGTCTCTGACAAATCTCAAACAGAGGCTATTGTTAGCTATTTGTCATAGTGGGTCATCTATGCATGCAAGCATTTTCAGACTTCAATACTCATGTTTGGTTTTCCATATTCACAATTGACTCATTCTTGCTGTGTACATACTTATCTCCGAACAGTTGATGAAATTGCAAGGTTTAATCATGACATGAGGTCTGCATGCTGTGTGCATAGACTGAGATCCACAGTGGCAGACCATCAAGAAAAAGCAATATGTATATATATAATTCTTTATTATGATAAATATTTGTTTTATCATTCATGTTTTTAGTGTATATTCTTTTTGCATTTCATTAATTTTGGCAGTAAAAAAATGCATTTTTTTCAGATTGAAGTGAAATACACAATTTTTTAATTACACATTTGTGGACAACAGTGTGTGTAAAAAACTAAATTATTTTTGAACATGAAAAAAAGTGCAAAAACCTTACTGTACTTAAATCTGACTTTGACTCATTACAATTATCAGCCTGGATGTACCTACAGTTCATTAGTGACTGTATTTCCACTCAAAACATAAATCATACCATTTCAACAAATATACACTGGATTTCAGATTTCACATTGACAGATATAATCAGAACATTGTGTTGCATGACAATATTCAGTCATTTTTAGTTGCTGAATTCAGTCTAAAATCCACTGATTAAAATAGTTCTGCAGCTGTAGCACAGAGTCAACCGAGGGTTTAGAGGAAGTGTGGATGGTTTCTTTACGGGCTTGCTGCGTGCACGTAATGCCCCAAACATTATCTCTCAGGCTTACGAGGAACCGAGATATGAGCCATCACTCAAATATGATCCGCAGATCAAAAGGGAATAATAGCATCAGAGGATACCAATAATACACACATCTGAATAGCACACAGGGGTTTGTGTGACCCTGCTTGCCTCCCTGTTCTTTAGTCAGAGATTAAGACAGTGATTAATGTCTGATGCTGAAAGTCAGCCAGGGCACCTAGAGTAAAAAAAAAAAAAAAAAGATCAGAGGGGATTTTTCCATTTCCCCCCATGCAGAGAAGTAAACAAGTTTGGTTTGACATAAACTGATTTCCATGCAGAGATCTCTCTTTAAATTGCACCGGCCCAATATTTGTTTTAATCCGAGCCACATGAGGCCGCCCACTGCAAATTAATGATGCTGTGGCCAGCTCTAGTTTATCTCAAGGTTGGTCATGCGTGGCCTTCGTGGCAGTAGAAACCCACAGCTTGTCTGATCCCCGCAAACCCTCCCATTACGCTCACGTCTGAGAAAAGCATTCCTAAAGGCTGGCTCAACATGGAATATGTGTTGTTTGTGTGCACGCATGTTGAAGTGACAAAAGGCTCTTGTGGATGAGAGCCGTCTCATTATGAGGGTGGGCACACACTTTTCCACATTAATGAGAATGTTTTCTGTATTATCATTCATCGCTGTGCCTGTGTCTGGCAATTACAGTGGAGCAGTGTGCATAATGAGGACTGATTAATTAATTTAGGCCAAACAGGAGGGCTGGCTCTTTGCTAATTAGCATGGAGCACGGCTCGAGTAAGAGCAGGAGACAAGAGGTTACAGCTGATATCCCCACCTGTGGAACACAAGGTAAATGAGCCACATGTGGATTTTAGCATTCAGAGTTTATTGTATTTAGAAATGCATTACACCCTTCAACACACGGAACAGTCTGTTTCACAGAGGTAATGGTTTTATCTGAGATGGTTTAGATAGGAGGTTTATAGAGTCCTCTTGTGGAGACTCTGGGCATTACATGCCATTTTGCAAGTCTACTTGTGCCGTTAGTGGTGCCTGGGAAATAAATGGTTGTTTATATTTGAAAAAAGAACTTTTTTTTTTTTCCACAGAGCAGAATAATTCAAATGTCAAATACGTGTAGGAATAGATGTTGCTTTTTGAAAGCTTGACATTGAAAGCAGTTTCCATTCTGTTAGAGTTACTGGATATTTGTCGGGCCTGACAGGTCAGTGAAGGTGACAAAATGCCTAGAGGCTTGTACAAAACACAGCTGTCATCCCCTTCATCTGCTGAATTGAGCTGGTGCCATTGGCATGCAGAGAAGGAGTTTGCAGAAATTCTTTTTAAAATGTCCTTTTTCAAAAACAGACCCCTGGAACTTTGCAAAACACCCAAGTCACGTCGATGAAGGAGACATTTAATCGAATAGGACAACTCTAAAAGTATTGCCTTTAAATTGTTCTGAAACAAGCTTTGTGAATCCTTTCCTGTGAGCACTGACAATGTTAAAAGCCAGTCTTTCGCTTTCACACTTTACCGTTTTTTGACATCACTTTGGCTAATGGTAGTTTAAGGCTGATAGTAGTCTTAGTCATTTAAGCTCTGCAGTCACATACCAGGAAGACTCACTTTGGCTAGTTTTTCTCCGTGCCGTAGCATGTTTTTGGCAGTCCGTTCAAAGGAGAAATTCATATGAATGACATGATGATGCACAAGGCATTCATCGTGCAATGAGAAAGCCTTTCTTGCTTTTAGCATGTTATTTCTATGCCATGTAGTCTGTACTGACAATGTAAATATGCTATGCTCAGGGCTAGTCACATAGAATAAAAAGTTAGAAAGACTGCTTATTGTGGGTGGGAGGAGAGCAGGGTCCATGTCCATGTTTATGGACATTTGTCAAGCGTTTGTCACATTTTGTAGTGATGTGCTTTCTGTTCTTCTGTCATGTTGTTTGTGTATGTATTTTACTCAGTTTACATTCTTAAGACAATGACTTTTTTCCCTAAACCTAAGTAGCTTTGTTGCCTAAACATAAGTGGTTTTACTGCCTAAACCTAACTGCAGACATTAGCCTACCATAGTTTTGTTGTGTAGCGCACGACTGACACATGAAAAGCCTAAAATGTAACATCCTGAATAATGTTGTGCTATTTATACACCTTCCCATGAGACCAGGTTGGTTGTCTATACATACGGCCATCTGGAGGGAATTTCGTCACATTTGACTCAAGAAAGAAGTGATTAAAATTTGCGGGACAAAGGTCACTGTGACCTCACAAAACATGTTTATAGCCATAAGATAAAGCTGCAGCAGGCGAGATTAGAGCAAACATGATTTTAAAAAAGTTATTTTTATAAAACAGTCACTATATTATGACTGTACATGAAACAAGTAACCTGAAATAAAACATGCCTCTTTGTCCTCTGGTGCTCCTAACGGCATCTGCAAGATTTCACGGACAGCAGGAAAACAACCGATCAGATCTGATCTGAGGTCTGCTGCCTTCTATGAGAGCCAGCTATCAATCACTTTTAAACTCCAGCCAAACGGTCAAACTCGGCAGCGCTGATCAAATATGACTTTTCTGTTACTGTAATGACTATGTCTCGCCTCAAATGTTTTCAGAATCATCTTATACTGTACAATTTGGCTGCAAAATAAGAGAATTTGTGACCTGGCCGACATGTTTAGATCAAGAAAAAACGTTCACATAACCAGGGTACAGCCAATAGGAACACTGTCCCTCTCTGAAATGACATGTGATTGGTCAAAGCCTGAAAACAGAGCCATGAGGACGTACAGATATCTAGTTTTCTCTCAGAACATTTGAATTACAATATGCTGAAAGGTTATTTTGGATTATTTGCCCAGTGATGCCAAAAAATGGTTGGTTTAATTCATATGCTAATTATGACAAATTCACACATCTAAAAAAGTATAAAATGTTGAAGTGATGACATTTTGGACAGAAATGGATTTTAGCTGCTAACTGACTTGACTGGTTGGCAGAGGAATTAAACAGTGAGGCAGCAATTTTAGTTTTAAAAAGGTGCAGTGCGTAGGATTTGGCAGCAACTAACAGTGGGGTTGCAGATTGTGACCAACTTTAAAAGTCTCCCATGTGCCAAGCATGTAAGAGAACTACTGTGGCCAACACAAACGTGAAAATATGAATGTCCCCATCTAGAACTAGTGTTTTGTTTGTCCTTTCTGGGCTACTATAGAAACATGGAGGCTGGCTCCACAAAGAGGACCAGCTCCAAATGTAGATATACCTCCTAGTTTCAGCTGATTATATATATAATATAAAATTAATATATAAAACTATATTCCATTTATGCCAATAGATCTCCCTAAACATAGATTCTTCCTTCAAGTTGATTGATCAGTTGTGCCAATATCTGATTTAATTGTGTGGTTGCCTATGTTTTATTTATAGCAACACAAAGCAGTAGAGTGATGGTCATCAAAGCTGAATTTCAGAGTCATTGTCTTCAAGAATGAAACAATAAAGTATAAAAACAAGTACTGCAGCAGTCAAGACTGTAGACAGTTGTCTGATAAATATTAATGTTACTTTGAAATGGAAAGAAAGGATGAACGAAGGAAAATATAGGAGACAGAATAAAAATATTTCTTTAGAAGATTAGTTATCAGTTTGCAACACTGCACAGGGAGGGACTGCTTTCCTGTCTGGAGGGGAAAGCATTAAAGGAGCCAGGTGGGATGACATTTGGGTGGCGTGATTGCCAGGTTGCTGCAGAGAAGGCAGCTGAGCGACCTGTAGTGACTCACTACAGAGAGCTGTGTAAGTCTGGACTGAAGGCACTTTGGTATTCTTTTGTGTGGATACCAAGATTTCAAAAGCACTTCAAGCAGACAGTGAAGCAGAAAGATGGGGGTCAGTGGGAAAATTTAAAACCAAGGTTGACGAGTTGGATCGACAACTGGGGAGATTATATTTAGGAATCCAGGCACACAGGAGAGAAGGTTGGGTAAGCGTATGATTTGCCAATGCTGTCCACTATAAATAAGATGATTTTGGATATGGCTGCAATGTTGGCCTTGCATCTTGTCCAACATCAAATCAAAATTGTGAGTAACTGTGCAAAAACATGTTTGTGGTATAAGGTTTTAAGTTAAGGACCATCAGCAGCAATGGTGTTGAGTTCTTTCCATAGACTGTATATAAGAAGTGGACATAGTCACTGTGACGTCACCCATTGGTTTGTGGACTGCGATTATGAAACATTGATTTCAATAAATTGGCTGTCGCCATCTTGATGAGAGGGTGGAGTTAAGTACAACCAAATGCTGAATAAAACATTTTTGGGCATATAATTGTATATTTTGGCTTTATAATTCATTTTCATAAACTGAAAACTCTACAACAAAAACTTAGACAACTCCCAGACCAGACAATGCCATGGTAGCAACTTGTCAATCAAAAAGGTAGCCACGTACTACATCACACCCTGTATTATGGTCTGACTCTAAATGGGACCATTATTCACTAAATTAATATCATGCTGTATTGAAAAAGACTTGAAACTAGAGACTGAGACCTCTGTTTACTGAGATAATAAATCAAGTGAGAAATTTTTGGTATTAGCATTTTAGACTTCTCAACAATCAAACTTCCTTTTGCAACCAAGAGTTGTTTCCTGCTGGTTATTAGAAAGAATGCAAGATTAAACCAGCAGTAGGCATAATGTTTTTGGCATCATTTGACAAAAAAAGCTTTTGAAACTGTAGGTTATGCTGGGTGACTTTGGCCAATCACAGGTAATTTCAGAGAGAGATGGCAGACTTTAGAGCAGCTCTGACTGGTTGTTTTCCTCTGCTCTGTGAAATCTTGCAGATGCCATTAGGAGCACCAGAGGACACAGAGGCACAAGATTTTTTTTTTTTTTTTTTTTTTACATGTCTTATGCTGTCAGGACATAGTGACCATTTTCTAAAAGTAATATTTTATAATCATATTTGCTCCAGTTCTACACACAGCAGCTTGAAGGCACTTCTGCACTGGCTTCACTTTGCAGACCTGGAGGTAGCCCATTGGCCACCATATTAGTTAAACAAGCTAAAGAATACGGGCTGTGGCATTGATAAGATACACCAATGTGAGGGAGTGTAGGATGCATTACATTAAATGTAGGCAGGGAACAGATCCATGTGAAAACCCTCTGGAAAATGGCTAAAGCTGTACAGTGTGTAGCAATATGGAGCAGCAGGTGCTGTATTTTTTTTTTTTTTTTTTTGGCGAGTTGGATGAAATGCAGAGACTGGAGGCAGGTAATCACATGTTTAAGATTGCCAACTGACAGCGCCACATCCCTCCTTCTAGTCTAAATGCAGGGATACCTTCAGGGAGGAGATAAGGTGAAATACAGTGCAATGATAAGGTGGATAGCCTTGTTGACATGAGCAGCAGGTGGAGGATAGAGCTTGAATACAACTGAAGGGTGAGATGTGGAGATTGAACAAAAATGCAAACAATTTGGCTGTGGTGTTGCTCAGTGGAATTCATTTATGTTTATTTTTTTATATATTGTGACAACTGTTGTGGCACCACTACTGCTAATAAAAATCCCCAATGTCTGTCATTTCACACAGTCACTGTGTGCAAGTTGCATTTTACCCATGCCTCAATAAACAGGTTACAAAAAATAAAAACAATGTAGGAGTGTGAAAACTTCATTAGTTTAGTCTGTTGATTTAGCATCTCCTTTTGCATGCTTGTCATTTTAAGATGCAGCATTTTAATAAATGCATGAAGTGTTCTCGTGGTTTGGAAATGGGAACTGGCATTGTCATTCCTGTCACTTTTACCACAGCCACTGATTGTTTGGAGAACATGGAGGTGTAAATTGTGCCTATAGCTGTCCAACTAACCAGAGGGAGTATCTTGTCACTCAGCACCTCATTTCACTGCCATTCACGCAGCTGGCATCTATTATGCGTGTCTGTCAGGAGACACTGAATTTCTGTTTTGGCGTTGCCTTTTTTATTTCAGCATAAGCAGACAGTGGAATCCAGTCAGTCAGTCGTTCCAGTGAGGCTGTCTTAAATATTTGTCTTCAGTGACCTGAAAGTCCCAAATAGTGGTCCATGAATATACACCTTGGGGTCTAATTGTTGGTTAATGTAGATAGCCAACATGAATTAAGTGGTTCAGCGATTCAGGCTAAGGCTTCTAATAGTCAATCTGAGAGCACCACAAAAAGGAGAAAAGAGTCTCGAGCTCAACTCAAGCGTTTCAATTTTAAGTCTGACAATCAGTGTGTCAGCACACGTCGCCCTCTTGAAGTGAAAAGGAAGAAATCCGAGCTATCTCAGTGAATGACATGTATAGTGTGTCAGACAGGTGATTCCAATCAGTGAGCTCTCAGGGCAATCAAGATGGACGTAGAAACAGTGTTCCTAGAGAGGCAATTCATCGGGCTAGAAAGCCAACATGTCCATGTTTTAAGTACAAAGACAAAACAGAAAAATCAGAGAGCAAAAATCACAAAGTAAAAATATGGAAAGTAGAATCTGACATCAAAATATAATCCTGTTTATTTGTAGATTCACAATCAAGCGATACCGTGTGCTCTCATCAAGTCAGAGGACAATACTAACAAACATTTGAATGTTTTTTACAACTTATCTTAAAAACATTTTGCATGTGAGATTTTGTTTTTCTACTTTGATGGAGATGCATCATGGTATTTTGCTGTTGACATATTTTTTATTGTATTAAATGTTTTTACTTTGTAGTTTTTGCTGTGAATTTTAAATTCATATTCTCACATCCATTTTAAGGATACATAGAACAACTTGTTGCTCTTTGTCTATTTAGCGTTAAATTTTGCACTGTATGTATTACTAGGATGCCGACTTATTGCTTAAATTTAGAAGCATGCATGTTTTTTTTATTTTCTTTAAACTTTTTACTCTATGATTTTTTATTTTGAGTGAGTTTGTTGTTAGGAATGAGGATATGTGGATGTCTGAAGGCTTTCTTAACATTTGACCTCTCTGTGAAATTTATTTCTATGCTCCTGTTGATTTCCCTTTGACCTCACTGATCTGAATCACCTGTCTGCCACTGTGTCTCTCTGGTGCAGTGTGATTATTTTTTTCCCAAACAAGGGAACCAATGCTCTGATTAAAATACAAATATTGTGTCATTATAAGAGCAATCTGAGAAGTGTCTCAGAACCCACATTTGTTTATGTGGTAAATAGTTTGACTTGATTTTAAATTTGACTACTAATCTATCCGCAAGTGCACACAAACATTTAAATGTTCACAACTGAATACTAGTTGATGTAACATTTTTGGTAATTTTGAGGTAAAGTAAATCAGCAAAAAAGACAATGACACATGATTTGAGAACAATGTGTGATCAGGACAGCTAAAAGAGGAGCTGGAAATATGATTTCCAGGCATTGCAACTAATAATTTTATTAATGCAAATTCTGCAAATGAATAGAGAAAAGCAGGGTGATGGTTATGTGTTACCATTTTTGGAAAACACTGCTTGCTCATACAGGGTGCAGGGTGTTTTCACTTCCAACTTGACTGCATGACAAGACCCCTGAGATAACTTCCAGGATCAAATTACTTATTTTAACCCAAGCCATGATGTTTTCCTAAACCTAACCAAGTACTTTTTGTTCCAAAACCTAAAAGACATGATACTGTTTTGAGGGTGTGTCTGTGGTACTGTGGACACACCCAGATAGACCTCTTTGTCAAAACCCCGGGCTCTTCTTGGGGGCTTAGCTCTAACTCTGATGCTCCATGTACCCCTCTAGCATCAGTTTTGCATGTGGAGGCCAGCCTCTAGAGGCCATAGTAATTATGATAGAAGTAAAGGGAGAAGTCAGGTTAAGTAGTATAAAGAGCGATAAAGTTTGCATAGGGAAGAACTGGCTACATCTTTGGAGGTGGGACCCTGTTCATGAAAGTTGGTCAGTGGTGCAATAAACAAAAAAAAAATGATTTCTGAGTATAAAATTACCTAGATCCTCTGGCAATCTTCCTCATCCATGGGACCCATACAGCAATTGCAATGGCATTTCCTTTTAGCCCACCTCCCAGCCCTTGCTCCAGCCTTGGTCTAGGTCTCATTTCTATGAACAGAGTATGATATGTTTATATATATATAATTCACTGATTTACAGTTGTGTCTTCCTCAATGTAAGTCTATGGGGAACGTTACATTACGTAACAAACAGACTTATTTTTCACCCAAACCACGATGTTTTCCTCAACATAACCGAGTAGTTTTCTCAATGTTAACCATGTGTTGATGGACTTGTTGAGTTGTGGACTACCCTACATGTTGAAAAATGACACTAATGGGGTACCCAGTGCATTAAAAAGTGACAGCATGGGGTCCTGACCAAGTATACATGTGCACCGAGTTGGGAGTGAGAACATGTTGACAGGTGGCAGGTGATTCAAAGCGTATTGTGAATATAACACAAAAACAATCATACAGCCAATTTGCATTGCTAGTTGGACTCCCGCCCTCAGGCACATTAAGAGCAGCTAGCTCTGCCTGCTTATTATATCAGCAGGGAACTACAACGTCTGTGGCTTATTATGTTTTTCACCATTTTCCATCCCTTGTGTGTGAATAAATGTCAGGCTTTACTGATGTTTTGTAAAAGGGGCTAAGACATATGAATATCCAGATGGAAAAGGTTAATGCATTCTTAAGTTAATGACAGCACAGATTCTGTCCTACTGTGTCTTGTTTGCCTCAAATTCAATTTTGTATGAGCATTATAGCTAACATTTAGATGTTTAGACTGTTGTATTGGATATGTGTTTACTTATCTGAGGCCTTTAGTTCTCCATTATTTTTCCATAATTCTGCATTGCAGCTTTTTGTATAGATCTAGTGAGCTAAAGGATAATATTATATTATGCTCCTATTTTGCAGTTTAGTACATATTCATGAGACCAATGTGGGGGGGTTGAAGAGACATACCTCATGAATTATTTAGTGTTTACTTCACATCAAATCCATCCAATATAAACAGAATTAATATTTCCCAAGTACTGCTGACATTGCCTTATGCCATCAGTTTTTGCCTTCGTGAGCTGAGGAAGATACCATCCACTTAACTGTTAAAGCTCGGAGCAAAATACACAGCAAGCATACCATATAACCACAGACATTCGGTATAGCTGTGCTTAATATGAAAACTAGATCTGTCACTTGATTAAAATATTTAATCGCAATTAATCGCACGTCAAAATGTACCATAAAGAGATATTTGTGTTAGACTAGTTTCAGAGCTCGCTACAACCTAAAAATCACAAGTTTCATTAATGAGTTAAAGAAATTATTGGCAATTAAACAAATTTTTGCTAACATGTTCATCACATTAGTGTTGGTAGCCATAATGAAAATATATATTTAACCACTCTTATGTCTGTTCTAGGCTCCACATTGGCAAAAACGACCTGTTGACCTTCTATGATGGTGATGACCTGACCGCCAACATCCTGGGCCAATACAGCGGCACACGGCCACACTTCAAGCTCTATACCTCCATGGCTGATGTCACTGTTCAGTTTCAGTCTGATCCTGCCACCAACATCTATGGCTACAACAATGGCTTTGTGGTCCACTTCTTTGGTAGGACTATTTTGTATTGTTTTTTTGTTTCGCAATGATTAAATTGAGATTTTGTTTTCATAGATTATCTTAATTTTCTTCTGTTTAGTTGCAGCCTATAGCCTATAGTAAAGCATGTGATACACTTTTAGTGTAAAATTCAAATTGCAAGTAAGACAAGAAACCAAAAAAATGGTACCAAACATGGAATGTAACATGTTAAACAGAATCCAGCAGGTTACCAATTACAAAAAAAAAAAAAAGTGTGTTTGTTCCTCTGTCTCTTTGCCTCTTTCTCTTGATGTGCCTCTGTCTGTCGTCTGGCTTATCCCAGGTGCACAGGATGAGATAACAACGAACACAGAAACAAAATAATAGGGTACACTTCAACATCAGCTGGTTTTGCCCAATGCTTTGTGTTCTTGGCCCTGTAAGCTGCAGTTAGGGAGGCGCAGATTGACTGCTGCCAAACCACATGCTGTGTTCCTTCCAGCAAACATCACAAGCAGCCTCTATTTACATTGTCCTCCCAAACTGCTGCTGTTTAGAGCACACAGGACTGACAATTTTGCAGCCATATTCATTCCCTGCAGAGGAGGTTGTTATATATCAATGCCAGGATTTCCTTGAGGAACCTCATCATTTGTCCCTTTCCCAATCCATAAAGAATTAATATTACACCAGAAAATGGAGCAGTGTTTAAGTATTTCTGTATTCCTGCTCTTTCCTCAATGTGTTGACTTAAATGCTGTTATTTCCCATATCCCATTCTGTCTCTCCTCTGTCCTACCAACACAACTGCTGTGATGCCGTCAGAGGTGCCGAGGAACGACACCTGCTCCGAGCTTCCGGAGATCACCAACGGCTGGAAGAGCACCTCCCACCCTGATCTCATCCATGGCACTGTCATCACCTACCAGTGCTACCCTGGATTTGAGCTGGTGGGCTCTGAGATCCTCATGTGCCAGTGGGATCTCACTTGGAGCGGTGATGTGCCAAAATGTCAGGAAGGTGAGAGGAAGAATATAAAACATAGTACTTTCTCCATTTGGTCACACTAGGCGAGTAAGACCTCAGCAGTCATACAGTATACTCAAAGAACTGAATTTTTGTCCAACGCTCCTGTCACTATAGGTGTAGTTAGGGACCATCATAAAACTACAGTACAACCCATTTCAAACTAACTTTTTTTGCTTTTCAATGTAAAATTCTCACACTACTGCCATTATAGAGTGACAGCAATTTAACATTTCACACCTCTGAGTCTGTAAAAAAAAAAAGAGCTAATATGTGGGTGGGAAAACAATGAATGCATGATACTGTGGGTTTTCTCATAAGAGCATATTTCCATCTGATGGTGGAAGCAAAGCACCAAGTCCACCGACTTGAGCAAATGCTAACTCCACCTATCACCTGTTTTATGAGATAAGTAACTTATTCATAAAGCCTTTGATATGACTTTTGTATGTTTCTGTTTGACTGACTGACATCCCCTCTTGACGGCCTCCTCATTAACAGAGATCGGTCTCAGCTGGGTTGGACAAGGTCTTAAAAGCCTGCCAAACCCAGCTGCTCTGCTTGGTCTCTCATTTTCTGTTTGGTTTCTAGAGGGTGGACACCTTCAGTTCACCCTCTTTCTACCCGATTAAGTAACCAGTATTTCCTTCTGTGTGTTATTTTTGTGATCAGTTGCCCCATCTTTGTGGTAACTTTTAACTCCACCTTATTTTGGATTCTTACCTTCATAATTTGTTCAGTTTTAGGCAGTTTGGGTGGGCATCCATGGTGGATGTTTTTACAGTCCCTTTTAACTGTTTTACTGCTAAGCACTGTAGGCAGAACCCATCTCGCTCAGCCCTTTAGTTCTGGGTTTTGGCTTCCCAGTGGTGTTAGTTTCCCTCCTTTTAGTAATCCTAGTTTTAGAGGAATGTTGCTACATTCAGTAACATTTTATGTAGGTGTGCCTATTGTACTCTATGCTACAACTAACCTACGCAGTTCACAAAATAACACTTCCATGAGTAAAAAGAAAAGTGGGCACAAACTCTATTTGCAGCAGCATTCTGGTGGCTCTGCTATTCACAATAACCTCATGATGAATGATGCATTTTCCTCCAGTATGCCACAATGCCTTTAACACAGCCCATCATTTAATGTCCACAGGAGAATAGAAATGTCCTCATTTACAAATGAGCGATCACTTGTGAAAACATGTAAACCATGGCCAGTTTAGTTTCCCAGTGGCATGAGTTCCCCTCCTCTTAGCAATTATAGTTTTGGGGGAATGTAAGACCGTTTTTAAGACCTAATGCTACATACGTCATTCACTGCTACTCAATAAAATTTCATGTTAGTGTGTGCACTGTGTTGTACCGGTAGACTACACACCACAAAAATAATGGAAACCCCTCAAAGTGAAGAGGGATTTTAAGACCCAGGCTCTGCTCTTTGTAATAATGATGTGAAGCATTTGCTTCATTTAATGCCTGCTGGAAAATGTAAATGTCCTCATCCACACGAGCGCACACTTGTAAAAACCATGTGGGAAATTTTTGAATACAACCTGGAAAAAGCCCCATCAACAATCAATTGATGTATTGGTTGCCAGCTGACAAATACTACTTGAAGAAATGATGTGTCTTTGTGACGGAGATAGCTGCAACCCAGACTAGTCTTCTTGAGCAAACCTGACCCTTGACCCATCCACCACCCCAACCTCCTCACTATATGGACCTCCATAGACTATCATTACAAAAATGTTTGATGTGTCCAAAACAAACATAATCCACGACAAAAAAATGTTTCCCTCAAAACATAATTCACAATTTTCAACATATTTTAGGAGATCGCTGCCTTGAGTGCTCTGTTGGGCTGAGATCTGGTGACAAACAGAAACTGCATGTGATGTGAAAAGTGTAAAAAAATCCTGCATGTCAGATGGATAAGAGTTGATAACCTGATGGTAAAATGATCATCTTGATTCTTGATTGTCATGATTTTTAAAAACCATTGTAAAACTAAGGGTGTGTCCCACAACGAATAACAAAGAAGCATAGAAAATCATTGGAAATGTTTCTTGTTAAATGAGTCATTCATTAAAATATGACCCGCAACCAAAATGTTTTTTAACCATAGCCCTGTAAAATAACTCCAACAAAAGAAATAATCAGGCCTAGATTATGAATCTGGGGGCCCCATGGACACAAACACCTCGATCCTGTGTTTTAGAGACAGGGGCTAAAATAAAGCATTTCAGACAGAGGGTGAATACAAGTATATTCAGACAGTGTGAGAAAGAACGTAATTGAACATTAAAGTATGGAAACATGGTCAAGTAGAAACCCCAGCTACAAGTATGAACCTGAAAATAAGTATGATTATGTCCTCTTTTTTTATTATTAAATTGGCAAGAAAAGGGTAAACAACTGGCTGCTTATTTCCATGGGTAAAATAAACCAATCAGGGCTATTTGGCTCTGACCCAAGGGCCCCTCAAATTCAGAGCCTCAGGCTGTGAGTGAAGATGCTCCGATAAGGGGACGGTATATGCTCACCAAAGATGTCATAAACATGGGAGAAAGCAAGGCTCCAACACAGAGCTGTTAAAGGTAACAGCCAGAAACCAATGAATGTCACAAATTAAACAAAACTGGCAATCTTGAGTCCAACAAAATTATAAGACTGCAAAGAAATCAGCTTACTATTTAATATCCTTTTCCATGATGTCAATAGTGTGACATTAAAAAGTGACATTAAAACTGGTCCTTGAAGTATACCTGTCAGGAGTTTTCCTGTTCATTCATAATTTATCCTAGAAAAACTAATATTTGGTTTTATTTAAAGACATGTTTTACTCTACTACCTCTACCATCATCACAGATGATAACGAATAATTTCTTTTTGTGATGCTCCAGTTATGACATGTCAGGACCCAGGAAATGTGGAGCATAGTCACAAGATGATCGCTGGCAACCGTTTCATCGTTGGATCGACGGTGCAGTTCGTCTGTAATAAGGGCTACATCCTGTCCGGCAGCGGCATCCTCACCTGCTACAACCGAGACTCAGCCACTCCCAAGTGGAGCGAGAGGCTGCCGAAGTGTGCCCGTAAGAAACACACATGCATGGGCGTAGACTAACACATGACCTGACACTCCGACAGTGTGGTTAAGTCAGTTTTATTTGTGTTTATTTGTAAAATCATAATTTTACGTCAGGGAGCTTTACAATGTGTACAGGATCCAACCCTGTCTGTCCTACAGTGTGACCCTCATCAGATAAGGAAAACTCTCCCCAAAGAAACACTTAACGGGAAAAAAATGAAAGAAACCAGATGTTTTTCCAGACTAACATAATGAAAATATAACAGACAATTCATATGACAGATTAATTCATATCATGTGAACATATATGTGAGAAGGTATGTCTAAGAGGATATCAAGCAGATTCCCGGCATCACCGAATAGTTAGAGCCAGAATAACATGACTTCCTCTTCATGACAGATAGAGCCAGAGCGACACAAGCTCTCCTCTGTGGATCCTAGAGAGAGGACAAGATTTTTGGTTTTAATTAAGTTGATCGGTAATGTAAACGTGCTTTGAAAGTGTGATTTAAACAGGTTAGGGTGGGGTGAGTTTTTACATGAGGCATCATTAAAGTGAGGGAATGACAGTAATGTCTTCAGCTTCAGGATGTTTGGTGCATCCTTTGGAATAATCACTTTGGACCAAAGAGACTTGGTCTCTTGGCCGTATTGGTAGACCTAGTCTATCAATCATACCCGTCCATCACTGAAGTGAGGTTATCAAAGAACTCCCACACATTGTGCCCTAGAGGCAAAGGCTGTCTCCTGAGAGAGGTGGCCTCAGAAGTGTCATGGCAGACGGTGACACACCCTAAAACATGAACCAATCACATCCCAAAGAAGGTGTAAAGTTGATTAGCCTATATATGTTTGTCCTTCATTGAACCATTGTAGTTCACATTGAGATTTACATAAACTGAAGCTATAATCTGATGATATGTAACTATAAATGGCTCATATTACCTCACCCCAGCCATTTTAACAAACTTGTTGTCTAGACAACAATACTCTCCACATGCTGTTGTGCTACTTTTGCTTCTTTGGTGACAAACTACAATCCATGTACTGAATTATTATCCTTTTGTTAATGGCTTTTAAAAGTTCACTTGTCCTGTCTCTCAGCTGAAAAGTACGAGCCATGCAGGAACCCCGGCGCTGCCTCCACCAGTGTGCAGCGCTCTGAAAAGGCCTTTTACCAAGCAGGAGAGACGCTGACCTTCTCCTGCCACTCGGGCTACGAGCTGCAGGGTGACGCCACCATCTACTGTATCCCTGGACACCCGTCACAGTGGAACAGTACTCCCCCTGCCTGCAGAGGTGATCCATACACTTAGACTGTACCGACTGTCCAACGCACTGTCATCCCAACACGCCATATACTGATGCTTTGTCAGAATTAAAAAAGGATTAAAACGCTATTATGTGTAAAAACTTACACACAGTCCCTTTTTTAATGGAAAGCCCAGTGTGTCTCAGACGATGCTACAGAGTGCCTTGTGTAGCAGTATCTAATGCTGACAACCATCACAAAGCATCAGTATTTGACCCCCCTTGGGAGACAGTGGCTGATTTGTCATATTTGGTGCAATGCAGATAGTTACATGATACTGTTTTATTGCTATTTGAGTGCAAGGACTTATTTTGTATATGAGAATAATATGTGCACTGTGCTTTGTTACCCAACTTGGATTAAACTGCAATTTTGTCTTTGTAGCAACCTCAACCCAATATGTGAATGAACGCAAGCTAGATGGTGAGTCATGTTTCAAACAATGCAGTATCATTACATTGATTTCTTTTTTTTGTGCATGTTTCACAGAAATCATACCTGTTTTGTCTGCTTCTAGTTGTTAATATGGACTATAGCATGGAGGGAACCAATATCGCCCTTGCAGTTTTTATTCCGACTGCAATCGTCTTAGTGCTTGTCCTCGGGATTTATGTCTACTTTGCAAAGTAAGTAGTCACTTTAAAAAAAATACTCTTTATTTAATTTGCAATCAAATGCGCGTTTACAGGATGTTCCTCTTTACACAGACTCCAAGGGAAGACTATCAGAATGCCGACGTCCTCGCCACCGTATGACAACATGACGGAAGAGTCGGCTTTTGACAACCCCGTATATGAGAGCGGAGTAAGTACAGATGTCATGAGCATGCAAGACGTGGATTCCCAGAACACCAGTGTTCTGTCCTGATCCTCTCCCACCTGGCTGTCATCCTGTCGTCATCTCATGGTTCACCAGCAGAGGGCACCCTCCTCCACCTCATCTTTCATCACCATGTCTGGCATTTAGTGGTTGTAACTGATGCTGCTGCTAATAATAGAGGGAAGAGACGCTTTTTCCTCACCTCACTTTAACTTTTTGCATTTTTGGATTTCCATACTTCATCCACATGGAGGCGTGAGAGTGATTTGTTAGACTTTCAGTATCATCATTCACATTGTGGTATGTCATCTCTTACTCCTGTCATGAGTGTATCATGTTGTATGCTGCAATAACGGGTGTGCCCTTACCAGAATGAAGTTTATTCAAGTGTGCTGTTAGAGTACTTGAACTTAAAATAAGAGAGTATACTTGGCTTACACTGAGAAGGATACAGAAAAGTCTACTCAGCTTATAGGACTACTTAATCTTTTGATCAAGATATACTTAAAAATATAATTAAGTATTCTTGCCTTAAAAGAGAATACTTGGCTTGTACTTGTGCTTAATTTTTGATAGAGTAGACTATTAAAGTGAGGTTGTAAAATGATGTTTTGATATGAATTTACTTCAATTAATCAAGTTTTTGGATAATCCGTTCACCATAGAGGCATGCATGAACACGTTTTTTTTTTTTTTTTTTTATTAAAACTCATCATAGCAAAAGGAGCAAGTGTTATGTAATACATAAATCATTGGCTAAGTACTATAAGTTAAGGTATAAGTTAAGGTATACTGTCATTAACTAATTCATAGATGTTGCTCATTTGAAAATAATAGCTTCCACACATCTAGCAAAGGTGCAATTAGGGTTACAATAGCTTTTATTCTATGTGATTTATATGGATGCAACCATATTATCTTTATTCTTTTGGTCTGGTCGTAATTACATCCTCTTGTCTTTCCCCCCTGCTCCTTCAGCACTGGCAGTCTCACTCTAGATACTAAACCCTGTCACTCTGTCCACATTGGCTGTACTGCTCGACTATGAGGTGAGATCTCCGTCTGATGCTGAGAGCACCTGACCCTTTTGTTTTGACCATACCTCTCCCAACATGCCACACAATTCTGATCTGATTGATTGATCCAGTCTAAAAATAAAATTTCTGTATTTACAGTCCATGTCGAGTACACAGAACCACGAGTTGGTGAGAATTTGAAAAACGGGCCTCAAGCAGCAACATAACAGCACTTAAATTTTCTTATTGTCTATTAAGAGAAACAACAAGAAATCAACTCTAGATGCACTAAACATTAAACATCCATCCAAATCTGCTCTTACCCAGGTGTGCTGAAAGATGAATCCTCAAATTGGAAGCATGTGGCTGCTTGTTTATTATTAGCATAGGTGATGCCCCTAAACACTAGAAGGACAGCTATTGTGCCATGTGTTAATACTTTGGCACGTGAGATGCCACTACAGTCATCATCCAAATCATTTGATTATGATATTCATAAGTTTTTAATATTCCTCAAATTTAAAATGAATAATTCCTTGTAATGGACAAACAGTTTGTAGACTGTGCAAATATTTTCTTATCTTGGTCAGTGCACTTAGTTTGTTTTTGTTTTTTTCAAATGACAACACCTGAAAAAAGATCAAGAAAAAAAAAACATTTGTGAATGGGTACTAAAATAAGAACAAATCATGGATATGAACAAAAATAAGAGGAAATTTGTTCTTATATCACTTCCTGCATGAGGCCCATTGTTGGTGCAATTATGAGATGTGGTCTCTTGACCAATAAATCATGTTTGTTTACACCTTGAGCAACGGACAAAACATCTGAAAGAGTTAAAAAAAAAAAAATTCTCACCTGAATGAAAAACTATTTCTTTATTTTTTTTTTAAATGTGTTCAGTCTAAGGTTTTAGGCTACTTTTAGCCTAGCTTTTAACTTGTTTTTCACGTAAACCACTCCCTCTTCCCCTTGCATCTGTCATTCTAACTTTTCAGGAAAGATAATGTCCTGTCATGGTACAACTAACACTTGAATATGTGTGATTGTGACATCTACGTCACATGATCATTTTTTGTTATAAAAGTCTTTTAAAATACAGTAGCAACACTTCTGGGTATTTTATTATTTGTGTATATTTTAAGATTAATGTGGTTGCCAACAGAATATAGAAAGGATGATGACTGTTTGGGAAAAATTATTGTCAGAATAGGATTAGATAAATCCTAATGAGCATCTTGTTAGCTTTTCAGCTGGTATGTTAATAAACGGTAATGGCAATTAATTGTCCACCATGAAGTAACATATCCAGCAATGTCTCTTTTCATGTCATTATTGCTGTTTTTGTCATACCAAATTGTTTGTGTATGTTTCCATTCTCATTTTAGGTTTCTTAATGTGCAAGACAATACAAAATGAAACAGTATTTCTTTTACAGTAAATCACCATTATGCCAGCAGTGCATACATGTTTCTATCTTAACTCACATAGGTCACTTGTATGTCAAATCAGAGACATAATTGAAGATGGAGAATATGTATTTTGTGTTAATATTTAAATGTTTATTTGCACATCTATCCTCTGATTATGATTCCTTGTTAACTGATGTTTGTCTGGTCTTTACAGGACAAATGAAAAAGCTTAAGAGGTGTCCATTTAGAGACCTTAAAGCAAGAATTGCTCAAGCTTTGCCTTTTGGGACCCTCTCTGCACTGCTCATCTTTTTTTCCTCCAACCTTTTTGTTCCCAAATGATTTCTTTCTCCATTTTCCCTTTTATGTGGATTTACTGTAAATATGTTTTTTCTGTCCACGGTCAAAATCTGTGAATCTGTGGATCACCATGGTGATATTTTTATAAAGTAAAAATGGTGATGACCGTTGGTGATTGTATGATTTTAAGTACTTTTTTTGACGCCCTGATCCAGTAGCAATTAGAGACTGAGGGAAACGATGCTTTGATTTGATTGATCTACAAATTCCCCATCTTCACACAGCGTTCCTTGGACCATTACTTTCTTTTCTTTGTGTATGGGTCTGCTCTTTGTAAATAAACTGCCTGTCCAATATGAGTGCCTCACGACTGACTATAACCTGAGAAATCACGTGAAAATGTTTGTAAAACTGATTATTTTGTATTTGTAGGCCCGATATTCTTAGCACTCCACACTGTGTTCAGTCATATGGTTTCTCCTCTAGGAACAGAAACAAATGATGGCGGATATTTTCCTATGAGCTGAAATGTGGTTCCACCTGCATATGGCCTCAGAGGATACATACACTCATATATATGGGACCCATCAGCTATGCATCACTTGCAGTATGTCACACTGTAAAGTCTGCCTCAAAAGGATAAGGAACAATTTGTTCATTTGTGTATGCTCCAAAATGTGGTTGCACCTCAGCATCATCAGACCCTGAGATGAAACCCAGTGCTAACATAAAGTAACCACATGATTTAGATAACTTACCGACGCAGGCTGTGAATCAAACATCCGACTGATTCCTGCAACACAGTTAAAATTGTACAGTGTGCAATATCAGTCCTTGTGTAAAACATGGGTTTTTACTTTGGGTCACATCTGCTTGTTTTAAATCTGTAGATATAACCTCATGTCCTTTTGTGCATATCCTTTATACTCTAACAAACCTTTCTTTCAGCATCACAGCTGGTGCAACCACATACCCAGGAAACCAAATCACCTTCAAATATCTATAATCCTCTGATTAATAATAAAATAAATTGTTGTTTTAAAGTATTATCACTGACTCATGTGTAATTAATTGACATTTGTTCATGAGTGTTAAAAGCCTACAACAAACGAATTAAATCAAGCCTTGTCTCAGACAATGATATACAGTACATACACAAATTTACACAAATATTGCATGATTTACCTTCACAGGTAAGTGCAGAAAATATTTTGACATGCCTCAGTAGGAAAAGCACCGGTTAAAATCATTAAATTAATCACATTTAGCTGCTTTGTTTTCAGGGTCCTGTTATTGTGCATGTTGGTTCACTGTCACCCTGTCGTGGCTTACTGGACACCTGAATGCAGCAACTGTGCTTGACAAGTGAGAGTGTCTGCTGTGAAAAAAGCCCACTGGAAATCCTGTATTAGCTAGACGCCTAAAATACACTTGACTTGATCACGCACTATAGAAGCAGCAGCACAAACGGTACCATTATGAATTTCTCAGTTAACTCGGTGCAACTGAAGCATGTTAACATGGGAGAGCACCACATTAAAACTGGCCTCTTTACCTCTAGATGGCAGCACGATAACCAGCAGGACATGAAGTAGAGTCCATTATGCTCAAGCCTTTGTTACACACATATTGTAGTTTGCATTTAGATTGTTTATCTGTTAATGTATACAGTTAATCTCTGCTGAGATTTACGTAATGTCAAAATAGAGAAAAAGAACTGGCTCGTATGGTGGGACTATATTTAGACTGTACTGAAGGTACTGTATCTTAGATCCTATTGAGGACCATCGACACTGACAATGAGTGGGGTCCTGTAGGAGAAACATTTGCCTCCAAACGATTTTGTTAAAAATATGGTAGAATTACAAAGAATTTGTGTAATCTGAGTGAGTTTAATGAATGTGCTGCAGACCGAGTTCACAGAGCTCGAAGTTTACTTGGATCCACATTAGCAGACAAGAGGCTGCAAAGAGAATCCAGCCAGTGGTAGAAGTACTCAGATCTTTTACTTAAACAAAAGTACTAATACCACAGTGAAGAATACTCCTTTACAAGTAAAAGTCCTAATATATATCATTGGGTTATGACTGTGTAAGCATCACTAATGTTGCTACTGGTAAAGGAACAGCTAATTTCAACTACTTTGTACTACTACTATATACTTTATACCAGGTAGATAATATGTAATACATTCCTTAGTTGTTTTATATTTTCTGTTATTAATCTGAATCTGTAAAGTAACTAGTAAATCATAAATGTAGTATTATTATGTAGAGTATTGGCGGAACAGAAGTACAACAGAGCATAAAATGGAAATATTACAGTAGAAATACCTCAAAATTGTAGTTAAGCACAGCACTTGAATTGTTTTCCATA
The DNA here is from genome assembly GCA_947000775.1 of Pterois miles. NCBI lineage: Eukaryota > Metazoa > Chordata > Actinopteri > Perciformes > Scorpaenidae > Pterois > Pterois miles. The sequence continues at coordinate 15,490,244 of CAMQGK010000052.1, read as the reverse complement.
CATGACAGGTCATCAAGACTTTTTCACTGTCTTGGCTGCAGATGTCAAACTAAACCAGCAGCCATATCTGCATCACATGACTGTATGGGAAGTCTCCTGGCCTGTAAACAAATAAAGACTGATTGCTTTTGGCATGTTCGCTAGTTTTTTTATGGAAGAAAGAAGGTTGTGTAGTTGCAGCAGAAGAGTGAGTCTCACATGGTTTGATGCTCATGAAGTAGGTGTCTAAATTAAGAGATGAACATTGTTTTGATATCATAATTAAATAACACGTGTCAGACAAATGAAAAGTGAATCACTGTGTATAATCACGTGACATAGTGATAAAGTCAAGTGTTCATAATTCACATTCTGCCATATTTCTGGTTGTAGGTCGCTGGCATAATGGCCTGGAGAGGCTTAGTCTGTTCTGCCATATTATTCTTTACCAGAAACTCTGATTGAATTTGCAGTTTGGTAGATTATATCTGAAAGCCAAAATATTTTTTATGACCATGCCAAGATGTTTGTTTTGGTGCCCATACGGTATGTTTATGTGGAGCTGGTTTGTCTCAGCGGGTCGTTTGGGGGGCAGTCACCCACGCTTTCAGCTGAGCTTTCACTCTGATGCAGTTTGAGCCATTAAAATGTAAATGTCCTGTGCAGTCAGTCAAGGTTGAGGAAAAGAACGTCAGCTCCTTCCCTTTGTTCATGTGTTAATCACTACGTCATGGGACAGAAATGAAGAATGCCCCTGAGCGGTAAAAAATATATATTTTATAAAGCACAAATAGAAAAATAAAACATTGATTATTGATAATCCCTGTGATTTTTTTGTATTTTGTTTGGGATTCAAGTGTTCAATTATGAACCTCTTGAATGAACTATAAGGCTGCATGTAATTTAATTACTTTAAATGAAACCAACTGGAACATTTTACATTCTAGAAGAGGAGCTATTATGCTTATTTTAAGGTGCATACTTGTATTTGGGGTTTCAGCTAGAACATGTTTACACGCACTTTAATGTTTAAAAAAACGTATCATACTGGCTGTGCTGCAGCTCCTCTTCACCCTCTGTCTGAAACACTTATTTTGCAAATGTTACTTTGTGATATCACCATATTATATAAGAAAAGGCGGGACTTCAAGCGAGGTAGTTAAAGCAGTTCAGGAGGAGTGTTTCTGTGGTGGAGAGTAACTAGAGTAACTGCCTTTGGCATGGACTTTAGGCTTTTACATGCACAAAAAACTATGGTCCTCTTTAAATTTATGTAACAGCCTATCAAAAAACAGATATTGAATCATTCTATTTTCAGTTAGGCACTATAGGACCAGTTGATAATTATGAAAATCATCTGATGGCATGAATAACTGGAGTGAACAACAAACAGCTTCTCATGTAGACCTTAGACAAAGAAAACACCATGAGTAGGTATAGTCAAGGATTTTGGATTAGCATCACTAGACTTGCTATATTCTGTATAGATCTGACATTTCTTTACTGTGTTAAATATAGCCTGGTTTTGAAAAAAATCCATTGCTCCACTTTTAAGAGGGGTTAGTTTTATTATGGTGCCAGTAGGTGGCAGTCTACTCCCAGGATCAGCCCCCCAAGTGCATCATGAAGACCATCTCCAACACTTAATACTCCCACCATGCACCAGTGCCAGGCTGCTTGGTGTGTGTGGGTGGTGGGGTGGGGTGATGGTTCACAATTAAACTAAAACACCCTGCTCACAATCCAATGGAGACCAGGACATGGCAATTAACCCACTAATACTGCAGACCATTAGACCTCCCTCTCTGTGTGTTGGCAGCCCCAGGGCGTACAGTACATGGGGTTGTGGGATGCATATTAGGAGAGAGTTTAATGTAATGACCCATTCAAAGAGCTCTAGTGTACAGTATGCACGGAGTTGTAGCAGTTAGGACAATTCGGCAGCACTGTAGATCTAGTAAAACGTGGGTGCACATGTTTATAAGGGAAAATGCAGTGGTTTGTCATTATGTTAGCAGTGAGTTTCACCAACAGACAAATCTTAGTGACATTCTTCTATCCCTTTTTAAGGATTTTTTGCTTTGCATTTATCATTATTGGCTGTTGTATTTGAAGTTTAATCAGATTTATCAGAGCTTTGACAGTTCATCCTGAGGCTTCTTTCATTTTTTTTTTAACTGCTGTGTTTTTAGCCAAGATTGACAGGAAAGCTTCCCCCCTCCCTAAAGGATGATTCTATTAATCTGATTAATGTGCCTGATTAATGTAAAATAGTATAACCTGGGTGGGTTATAGCAGCCTTTTGTTTAAGGTAGCACCAGGTGCAGGAGAAATGATGGGTGGTTGCTCCACTGAGGTTGTGACCCTTTCTATCCTGACCTCTGCTCACATAGACCTACAGTACAGCATATGAGCCACCACACAGCTTTGTTTTATAGCAGGCTTGTCGGTGCAACATTATGTTTTTTATACAACAAACCATTAGTGTCTTCATGACAGTTTATGCAACAATTTTTAAATAAAGCTTGTTTTTGTGACTACATATTTGTAATAAATAGTCATAAATATAAATGCATTTAAGAAAGAGACATTTGAAGTTTAAGCCAATGTCTTATTTAGGGCTGGGTGATAATTTTAATATGATGATTTATCGTCTCAGTGGAATTGCACTGTGATGAAACCATATATTAAGATATGGTGATTGACAATTGTTGTCTAAATTGAAAATAAGCACATGCTAACTCAGAAAATCTGATTATTTTGCACTAAAGTCCTTAACTACATGAGAAAATACTCAGTACTTTTCATTTGTAAATTATTTAACCAGAAATTGTCAGAAAACATGATATATTATTGAGATATGAGTTGACCTAAATTGGGATAAAAGATTTTGGCTACATTTCCCAGCCTTAGTCTTATTGTAGCATAGCAATGACTGAGGGCTAATGTGGAGGTATAAAAACACAACAGAATTTGAATAATACTTTAAGTGTTTGCTGGAGCCCAGTGGGTAATTTCACTGTTTCAACATTGAAATTAAGTGTAATTGTGCCTGAAGACTGAAAGTGATTTTTATCTTCAATATTTCAATATGAAATAATGTTTTGCTGCTTCGTCTTTATGCTCATGTCAGAAAATTTTCCAGTAATGCTAACTGTACTGTATTTTACAGTCCCTGGGGGAGCGATGGCTGATGATGAGGCAGGCAGCCATGTCATAACCCACAGACAGGCATCACTGTCTTTGTTATTATAAACTGCAGCCTCAGGAAGCCATTTTGCACAAAACAAAGGGTAAACCCTCCGCACGCCTCTGGTGTAGCTTGATGTGGCAATATGCCAAATCTCACTCTCAAGCATGTGTAGGGGGTTAGGGCTTCCCCAATGCCCTCAGATCACTGAGACTCATGTAAACAAAGAAGTGCTTGAATTATCTCCAACTCCAACCTCTGGACCCACCACTGGCATAGCTGATCTCAGAGGGAAATGCATATATATGTATATTTTTTTTTATTTCTTGCCATAGTATGTGTGCATATTGTATATGATTTGAGATGTTTTCACCCTTTCTTACAAAACGACACTCACTGCCACTCATGAGGAAAGGATGCTGATGAGGCTTGGATGTTTCTGCACAGGTTATTGAACATGTGAAATATCTATGCACACCTCTGTTTTTACATTAAAATCAGATCTCTTCCATGGATTTTGCTTTACATGGCTTCTATCATGGGATGCATCACATTTCTTGCACTTTTACATGGGAAGTGATTCGTTTCCTGGCGAAGATATACGCCACCTGATGATTAAAGGTTAAACGTGTGTAGGTAACATGAATGAATGCAAAGGGAGGATAAATGATTGTGGAGATGAATAAAGCAGGAGGTTGTTGGATTGGGCTGGTCATGCAAGGAAAATGACTCAATAGTGGGAATCTGTCTCTCAGGTGTCTCAGGCCCTACCTGAAGCATGGAGGAGAATTGGGAGAGGTGTGCACAAGATTGAGCGTCGGAGGGAATGAGAGGATGAATGTGAGGATGAATGGATGTGTTGAAGGCTGGGTAAAGGGATGAATGATGACAATAGAAAGGTGGAAGGGAGGTGGGTTGGGAAGCTGCGACAAACAACATAGCGTGGGCTAACCAGGTATTAGAGGGCTTGACAGGGGCAGCTGTTGCTCAGGACGTAGAGCACATTGTCCTCTAACCACAGGTGGTTTGACTCCCAGCTCCTCCTGTCCACATTGAGGCGTCCTTCGGCAAGTCACTGAGTCGATAGTTAGGTTACCACCTTGTATGGCAGCTCACTGTGTTGGGGTGTGCTTGTGGATCGGAGAACAAGACATAAAGGCAGAATATTGACCATATTACATAACATTTGTAACGACTCGGTCAAAACGGGTCTGGACTCAAATGCACTACACAGGATTCAGGCAGGTGTAAAAAGGCAAAAATCTTCATATTCAAAAAGGAAAAAAAAAAAGGGTTCGGTACACAGGTAGTCAATTCAGGCAGGCAAACAAATCCAAGTCACAAAAGCAGAGCAGAGTCAAAAATCAGGTAGGGGTTCAAAAAGCACGAGGAGTCAAACACAAGGAAAAGAAAAGAAAAAAAAAAAAAAAAAAAAAGGCCAGGATGCTTGCACACAGGGGGTAACAAAGACAAACTGGCACAGAAGGAAAGGAAGACACATTATATACTGATGAAGGGGAGTGGGTAACGAGAGACAGGTGGACACAATCAGGGGCGGGGTTAGACGATCAGACACAGGTGAACACAGATGAAAAGGAGGTCAGGTGATGTCAATCACGCAGGGAGCGGGAAACACGAGGGCACTTCCTGTTTTATTAATAACAAAATAAAACAGGAAGTGCACACATGAAATGAATATACAAGAAAAACAGGACCTGTCTGCATTACCATAGTGATCTAAAGACCTGCGAGAATTAGGCAAAGTAGTCTGCTGTATGGAAAAGCAATGTGACATGGGACAAGTACTTTCAGAAAGTACTACCCTCCACTACCAGGGCCGTTATGGGGGTTAAAAAGCCCCAGAACTTAATTTAGACCCTGGTCCCTGTGGTCAAAAACGCAATGAGTTCCTCCAAAGGCTCGCAGTTCCAGGGAAAGTTCCTGCATGGAGCTTATGAGTGCAGTGAGTTCTGGTGAGAGTTAAAGTAAATATTAGTAATGTAAAAATAATAATAAATATAATGAGCCATGAAGGAAGATTTGTCAGGTATTTAATACTCAAAATGGGAGGAGGCAAATATGCTGCTTTATGCAAATGTATGTATATATATTTTTTATTGGAAATCCATAACCCAAAACAATGACAAATATTGTCCAGAAACCCTCACAGGTACTTCATTTGACATAAAAAATATACTCAAATCATAGCAAGCTGAAGCCAACAGGCAACAACAGCTGTCAGTGTGTCAGTGTGCTGACTCGACTATGACTTGCCCCAAACTGCATGTGATTATCATAAAGTGGGCACGTCTGTAAAGACTTGTGGGTACCCATAGAACCCATTTTCATTCACATGTCTTCAGAGGTCAATAGACTCCTTTGAAAATGGCCACGACAGTTTTTCCTCACCAAAATTTAGTAAGACTGGAGCAGCCGTCATGAAAGGATGGTATGAGTGGCACAATTATGACAGGTATATGGCTGGTCACAGTGGATTCTTAAGGTTTTCTAGTTTCACATGATGCCAATATCTTCACTCTAGCTACAACCTCCGAAAGATTGATGGCACTGAAGAAATTAGTGGAATTAAAATGATTTTGCGTTAACACATTAACACTGACTTTGACGGCCCTAGAAAATATGCTGAGCAAATTTCAGAATTACATATGCTACATATTTAATTGAATCACAATATAATAAACCAAACTAAAAGTTTGTTTGCACCTCTGCATTATTTTAATAATGCAGAGGTGCAAACAAAAGTGTGACATTTGCTCTTCCACAGACAGGACTTTAAGACTGTCCAGAAGGCCAACACAACCTGCATAAGCACCTTTCAGACATATACTCAAATGTATGTTTGAATAGGCACCATGATAAGTGTAGCTGCTAAAGCAAGTGTGTTTTTGCATGCTGCTGTCTACTCTGTATGCATATGCACCTGCAAGTGTATGTGTGTAAGGCAGAGAGATCCCACTGGTGTATTATCTGAGCGAGAGCAAGATAGGAGATGTTTTCCTTCCAGGATGCTGGGCAGGTTTGAGATTGAAGGGTCTGAACAGGGGGGGGACAAAAGCGAACGAGCCAGAGGGCGGAGGGGGGAGTGGATGAGCCGGTGAGATGATAATGCAGCATGACACCTCTGAAATGAATCCCTGGTTACCATGGCGAGGAAGCGGGATGGGACAGTCTCTCAGGAGCCTCAAATAAAGCCAGCTGTAAATGATGTTTGATTAGTATTTAGATCGTGTTCCTGCTCGGCACAGACATTCTGTCAGCTGTTTGTGCACCAGTAGCTCTGCTATTGTTCTGTCTTACACCAGCCTACATGAAAATTTCATCTCCAATCTTCACAGTATATTAACTCTAATTACTAACAATAATCCAAAAATATTATTTGTTAGGCTTTATCCTAAAACTATAGCTAGATATATCAATATAAAAACAAATGTAAGAAAAGAAAAGTTCCTTTATCTTATTATTGTCTCTATTATTTGAAAGGTTACAGCCAAACCACCTATGGACCTACATTTTCAACACATATATAGTTTATTCTATATGTAAATGTTCAGCAGACAATCCTGTTTGCCTGAAGCTTAAGCGCAGGGAGGTATCTGTGCACCACATGGCAAACATGGAGACCAGGTCTCTCTTATTTACTCATGCACCTCAGCATGTTAACTAGATTTTATTTCAGCTATTTGCCAATCAACTGGGGGATTTTTTTATATGTAAATTCATAGTTGTGAAAATGAAATGTGGTTATCTAAACAGAGAAAATTAGACTATTTGCATATTCGAGAGGATGTTATAGGAGGTCAAACTACCAAAGTCAATATAAAGCACATAGCTGGTATTTACTTATGGCAGCTGTAAACTAATGTGAAGTAAAGCAGTTAACATTAGGTCAAAATGAGCTCCTATTGCTGTTGCTCTAGTCGTACTGGGTGAATTTCTCCACTGTGGGACCAATAAAGGAATATCTTATCGTATCTTATCTTATCTTTAGATGACGTATTGTAGAAGAAATGTAGTAATACATTTTAAAGGAGAAGAAATTAAGACTTTTTTAATCATGTGACTAAAGGCCACTATAAAAATAAGTAAAACAATGAATACAAGGTGTTTTTCCTCATAAGCTAAAACTATCTGCCAATGAAACAAGTGACATTTAAGTTTGCATCCAGTTCTCCCATCTGAAGTACTGTCTTCAACAAAATCACAAATTTACATTTCTATTTTAAATTTACTTATGTTTTATATTTAAACCCTATATTTTAACTGCATTATTTGATACGTTAGGTTGTCATTTGCTTTTCCTTTATTTGTGTGGCTTTCTCTTTTTCATATAGATATATTTTATGAGCACATCTGAAAGAATCTCAGACAAAAGATTTTCCCAGCCAAGTACCTTGAACCTTGAAAATTTTGCTTGGTAAGATTTCTTGAAATAATATGTAATATTTAGGTCTTTCAAGATAAAATGAAATCTTGAAATTAACTGGGAAAACTATGTTAAGCTATATTTCACTGATTCGAGATACAGTGTTTAAAAGCAAATCCTATTGAGAGATATTTTGACGAATATACTTGGTAAGATTTAACAATTTTGCAGTAATCTTCAAGGAGATAGACTTTGCCGTAAGTAGTAGTATACAGTATGATATCTAAACTCTTTGTGTGTCCAAACGGCAAGGTGCCAGTTTGCACTTGTCTGTTTTCCTCTGTCAGCCGGGCCACTGATGGACTGCTTGCCTTGCCGGAACTAATCACATCTGACTGCTATCTGTCTCCGTCAATTACACACTCTAGGTGCCTCTTGCCCTCCTGTTACCACGCAGTGAAAGAGATCCTATCACACATCCACAACAAACACCTGCTGAATGTGTGCAAAGCAGTTATTTTTGGTGAAGTACAGGCAGTGTAATGCTTTCATTGATTCATCTATTCATTCATTCACTTACCTGTGTATTTCCATAAACTGACTGTCATTTGTGGGGAGGGGTGGTGAGACACTGGCTGGTTGATCACAAGGCTAACACAGATAAACACTCACTCACATTTACAGTCAGTCCTACAGTTATCGGCCTCTCTGACCTGCTTTGGACTTCAGGAGTAAGCCAACAGTTAGGTCAGGGTGGCCATGGTTATCACCGAGCATCATTTTCAATAAATATCAAACAGCTCTCATAAAAGAAAGTCATTCCAGTGTAGCACCACTATTGATAATACTTGTTAATAAATGCAAAGATTGTGTTTAGTTTAATGCTAATTCTCATTGACCAATTCAGTGTGCACTTCTGTCACGAATGAAGCTGTCATTAGTATCAGATCTTATTGATGCAGAACTCAATACTAATTAAACTCAAATGAAATCATTACCAACTCCAGAAAAGACAAACCCACAGTGCACCAGTTATACTAAAATGTATGCATTGTAGCATGTTTTAGAAATACAACTGAAATTAATTCAATTCTCTTAATTTAATTTTACTGTTAAATACAGCTAGGGCTGTCAATCAATTAAAATATTTAATTGCAGGATCATCCATAGTTAATCATGACTAATTGCAAAACAGTTGCACATTTTTACCTTTTTAAGGGAGATTTGTCAAGTATTTAATACTCTTATCAACATGGAAAAATATGCTTATTTATGCAAATGAATGTATATACTCTGGAAATCAAAACAATGACAAATATTGTCCAGAAACTCTCACAGGTTCTGCATTTAGCAAAAAAAATATGCTGAAATCTTAACATGGCAAACTCAAGCCCAACAGGCAACAACAGCTGTCAGTGTGCTGACTTGACTTTGACTTGCCCCAGATGGCATATGATTATCATAAAGTGGGCATGTCAAAGGGCAGACTCGTGGGTACCCAGAGAACCCATTTTCATTCACATAGCTTGAGGTCAGAGGTCAAGGGACCACTTTTTCCACACCAGCACCAAGTTTGGCGAGCTATTTAGCCTCCATCATGTCAAGTTAATATGTCATGGCTGCTACCAAAGGATTCCTTTAGGATTTCTAGTTTCACCAGTATTATCACTCTAGCTTTGAAGCTTTGGAAACTGAGCCCACTACAACCTAAAAAAAAATTGTGCATATATATCTATATATATGTTATTTGAGTGAGGTGGAACCATTAGCCATTTCTCTTCTTCTTCCCCTCCTCTTCCTCGTGTTCACTGTCAGGCCCATGTTGCATGTATGGGGGGTGGGGGGGTCTGACAGTGACAGATTGCTCAGCCACAGCTTAAAGGTGACTGCCTCGCTTCTTTTTCCCTAAAGCGCTGGATCATTGGAATCCATCATAAGGAGTATCACTGGTCTCCATATAGACAAATCACACGGAATAGACAACAACAGATGGGCAGCACACAACAGAAGAAGAGGAGACTATATCTGGATAACAAGAGAGCGTTGTGGATAACCACAAGACTGGGTGAGGTGTGGTGGTGCAAATACTGAAGAGAAGCAGCTCAGTGGAGGGACGGGGAGAAGGCGAACGCTGGAGAGCTTCACCTCTGGTCAGAGGAGTGGACTGGGGGGCTGGGTGGGCACATGGATGGAGGGCATTTATCATTATTGGCTCATACCTCCATCCCTTGCTCAACCTGACATCCCTCCTACCGTTGACATAAATCATGATTTCTCCATAATGGATCCCCTTTCCACCATGGTGGGGAAGAATGTGCCGTTCATATCGATTCCAGTCTCTCTTTGCTCCTCCCTCCCGCATTTCGGCTAAGCACGGTGATGCATAATCATTATCAAACATTACTGATTTGGAATTTGCGGGATGCCGGTGAAGTTTGTTTTTACACAGCTTAATTTAGATGCATGAGATACAAAGAGGGGTAAACAATACAGAGTTTGCCAAGCTTTTGCACTGCTATTTTCCTTGTAATTTGTAATTTTGATTTCCACCGAGAGACTCGCAGCCATCAAGCAATTATCTTGAGCACTGCTTTAATTTTTTTGTCTGTCTGCTTCCAAAACCAAAGAAATATTTGTGCTAAGCATGAATCCTGAATGGAATACCAGAGTTAAGTGGCTATATATATTAAAAAATAAAACAGGAAATGTAGGTTTCCTCATCAAATTAAATATCTTGAATTTCAAAAAAACATCTCATAAAGCTCACAGTTGATACACATTGCCTTACAGCAAAGGGACAGATCATTTTAACTGTGACTGAGCTGAGCAGGTATTTAAACATTAATAACCCCATTGTTGGTTTGAAGTTCAAGTTCATTTGTCAAATGCTCTACATTTAAACCATTAGCATACAGTACATGCTGCTGTGCACCTGGACTGTGGCCAATTTGAGGCGAGGATCATTTAACAGCAACAAAGAAAAAAATGCATTTGTAGGATAGTTGGAAAGGATAATTATTATTAAATGACCAAAAAGAGGTTTATAAAGCTGGAATAGTCAACTAAAAATTTTTGTTTTTCAAAGGCAGCTGTGGAAGTGCCATACACACCACAAATAAGAATCAAAATCACTACCTGAACCATTAAAAGTCATAAATATTTAATTGGAGATCTTTTTATAATTAAACATTAAATTTTAATACCTTCTTTAATATGTTAACCAGGAGGCACTATGGGACTATATTTTATAAGTGGCTTGATTAATCACCTACCAGCAAATGCATTTCCAAATTATACCATAATTAGTCATTTTATGTTTCAGTTGTGGCTGGAGATGATGGAAATTTTCCGTTGAAAGAATGTGATTCTTTATTAAACAAAAATGTTTCACTAGAGATACATTAATATCTCACAAATCTACAATGTACTATAAAAGAAGTGTTGATATTTCCTTTGCTATTTTTTTAATAAGTGACTGAACTCTTGTTTGTATCCTCTGAAACTCAAATCACATATCTGCCAACTGCTGGACATTTCATGATTTAATACTAGACATGTTAATGGAACATTCATAATGCCTGAAGAGGAGCCTAACAATGGCCTGATTCGTGAATACCCATTCATTACTCTGTGTACAAGCAATTCCAAAGTAATTTGTAAAACAGTAATGTAAGTGTGTCAGCCTATTAGACAAAGTCTAGAAGCATCCATTTGGAAAACAATATCTAAATACTGACACTTTCTTAATGACAGTGTCAATCTTCCATTTGCTGGCTAGCTTATCTAGATATATAGACATGCATTACTTCCTGTTCTTGTACTTAATTTGGCTTCTCATAGTGTGATTGTTTAAGTTAGCATTAAAGAGGACCTATTATGTTTATTTTTAGGTGCATACTTGTATTTTGGATTTCTACTAGAACATGTGTACGTGTTTTAATGTTCAAAAAAAGCTTTATTTTTCTCATACCGCCTGTGCAGCAGCATCTCTTTTCACCCTCTGTTTGAAACACTCTGTTTGAGCTCCTATACTCTCTCTACGCTCTGATTGCTCAAATGTCCCAATCTGCTGTGACTGGTCAACCCAGCCAAACTTTTCAGACTCCGCTCCAGCTCCGCTCTAACTAGCTGTGTTTGAGGGCATGCTAAAGTAGCCGCTATGCAGGTATAATGCAAATGTGTTACTTGGTGACATCACCACGTTACAGAAGAAAAGGCAGCTTTTGGTGTGGAGTTTGGGCTTTGTAAATTTGCTGACTTTTTACATGCACAACATAATACACTTAAGGAAAGGGAAAAATCACAAAAGCATAAGTCCTCTTTAAATGATGCATGAAATCCTTTAGAGCACAAAATCTCAGCTAGTTTTTGACAATTTAATTCTACGGGAACAATAACGTGAGGTAACCTCAGGAAAAGGGAAAATCGTTTTTTTCACTCGTCATGACTTCTCATTGAAGGATACGGTAGATATGCTACCTTTCTAACAACTTTTTAAATATTGTTTTACATAAAGCCTCCAATTTGAATTGAAATTAATGTTCTATTTCTAAAATTACTGGGCGAATGTATCTTGCTTAATGAGCTGGACTAGGCTCCACTGCACTGGATAAACTGGTTTAGACAATGGATGGATGGTTTCACAGAGAATCTCACACTGGTCCAACTATTTAAATCAAAGTTTATTAATTTAACTTGTGGTAATAAACCATATAAGGACTGTGGATAAGACAATGAGCCAGATTAGATTCCTGGCAAGCCTATAGTTAATGATTCCCAGACTCAACTACATATATGGGGGTTTAAAGGCCCATACAGATAGAGCCAAAATAAATGATTGGAGGGTTAATTGCAGTTTTCTAGGCGTTTCATAATGGACTGTACTCTATGTCTCTAATGATAAAACATGAGCATCTCCAAAGATCCTTCATTCAAAGTGCCTTTTTGGCCTTTGGTTCCACTCCACACTCCTCTTCCCAAGATAACCTAATTAGGCTCTCCTTTGCTTGATAATTAGCAGAGTTGACATGTTACTATGAATATTGTCATAATGGGAGAGTGGATTATTTTGGGCTACCAGATCCCTGTTGTGGGACTATATCGGTGTTGCAGGGAGAGCATCATGGTGAAAGCAGTGTCAGGGAAAGTATGTTTTCTTAAACAAGGACACAATCCTACAGGAATATTTGCATCTCCAATGACAGTAGCTTATTGTTTTACATACCTGGGTAATCTCTGAAATTGTACATACTGATTATAAACTGAAGTGTTTTCAAGTAAAACAACCCAGTAAAGGTTATCAATACACCATATAGCATTATGAAGGCTCATAGAGATACTGCAACATTTTTATGACATTTGTTATTACACATGAGGTAGCTAAAATTAAACACGAGCCCTTTAAGCCAGCTCTCTGAAGCGCGTTGCTTTAAGTGCATGAGCACAGAATTTTGTCAGCTGCCTTTTGTCTCGTATTGAAATAATAATGAATGGAAGTCACTGAGTGGAGTAGCAGGAAGGAGGGGTCAGAAATGAAATCATTGCTTTCATCTCCCTGACTGAGATTTTCTATGACAGATCGTGTAATATGTTTTTGAAAGATTTACAGATCAATGAAACATCGGGGTATATACTCTGACTACTATGAAGGGAGGTTCTTGTGACATGTGTAATGAAGAAAAAAAAGACTGCATTATGAAATTTAAATTCAGTGTCCTGCATAAGAACAAAAGGATAGTGGGCATAAGTGATCTGATTTTGCTTTGCTCTCACAACAACTCATTTAATTGTCATGTTTTATGTGGGGAAACACACACACACACACACACACACACACACACACACACACACACACACACACACACACACACAATCGTGTTTCCATCACTTTAGATGATATTACATTGACTTATATTCATTTCCTGGAGATTTACTCTAGCCATAACTGCTTAACATAACCATTTTTACAGTAAAATGCGAGGATTTAAATTATGGAATTGTACATTTTGTCTCCAAAAGGAAGATGAGTCCCCACAATGTGATTGTGTACACAGATGCATGTCCCCACAACATGAGTAATACAAGAATGCACACACACACACACACACACACACACACACACACACACACACACACACACACACACACACATACACTGTCACACATACACAGAGATGTTAGAAACCAGGCAGTTGCTGCTTGAGAATCATAAAGTCTATGTGTGAGATACTGGTAGCAGAAGATTTGAGGTCAGGATTGGAGATTAATGATGTCGGGATATGAAAACCGAAAAGCTGAAACTTGGCTTCTTATGTCACACATAGTGACTATGATGCATTTAATACTCTGCAAATTGGACAACGCATATGCTAGGTGTGTTGTCACACATTATCAAAATTGCTTATCAACACAAATAAAAGCAGAACAAACATTGCCATATTATCAACCTGCAATACTACAAATCCTGATATTTAGTTTTACGTGGCAAAGGATTACTTGTGATTTTAGTTCTCTTTTATAGTATCATGAAAATTCTGCCAGTGAAAGCAGAGGGAGCAATGTATTGAAAGTGTTTGTCAATATTTACAGGTTCATTCATTTTGTGTGATGATTAAGAAGAGGGGTGTCTCTGTCAGACACGAGTGGATCATTATCGCATCAGAGAACATCCACAGAGTAATGAATAGCGGTGCATCAGAAGTCCGGCGAGAGTTCATAACCTCAGCAAGTAGTGCACTCCACTCTCATTATAGTGTGAAGTGGAGATGGTAATCAGCCAGTGGGTCACATGACACACGTTTTCTCACCGAGACGACAGAGTGCCACTTTGCTTGTGTAATTGTCCTAATTGCAGCATATCTGAGAGGAGTGACCATGAAAATGGAAGACTCTTTAAATGAAGAGCTCTTAGTGTTAAGGAGAAATTCAACAGCATGAGATCCACCCAAAACATGTCCACTTAGTGGAAGATTTAAAGGAAAAATTTGACATTTTGAGAAATATACTTATTCGCCTTCTTGCCTGGTCAGTCTGGTCGGTAAATTTTCTTACTTTGTACAGAATCAGGCTAGCTGTTTCCCCCCTAGTCTTTGTGCTAAGCTAACTAAACGTAGCTTCATATTTAACATAATGTTACAGACATGAGAGTTGCATCAACCTTCTTATGTACTCTCAGGAAAAAAAAAAAAAAAAAAAAACATGTTTCCTAAAACATCTGACTTTTCCTTCAATTACTGTTGAATTTTAACAATTAAATTTCATCTTTTTTAATCAAGTGGTAATTTAAGGAAGAATAGTGTGCACCTTACTAACAAAATGCAATGCAAATTATTTTTAAAAAGCTTGGCACATTTTATGTTAAACACTCAAGTCCCCTTATGGTTTACAAATACTGGTTATTTCAGAATTGAAATGTTATTAAAAAAGCATTTATAATAGTGTGCAACAAAGCTTAAACACAAATACTGTGCCTGAAATAGATAAGTGGAGCATCTAAGTGCTAAAACTGTCAAAGCACTTCAATCACACAGGAGGGGGTGTGAGTTATTATGGCATATTGTGGTGGATAGAGCCTGTTGCCTCTCCACCTGCTCTCTGTGCTGTTTTTACAGTGTGCAAAAAGCCTCCTAACCTCTAATGGCAGTTTACCGAACATTTACCCACAAGTGTCATAATTTGCTCTAACAACTACGATTATGCCATTTTTTTTTAAGAAATACTGCATATTAACTGGGAGTGACAACATCTCTCATTATAACTTGAATTAGTTGTTTGAAGAAAGGATGTGGTTGCTCGACGAGCATTAAATTTCACCCTTAAAGCATAACGTGTCTCCAATTTTGGGAGCGTAAAGCGAAAAGTAGGGCGAGTGTTTTGCTCCTGACAAAAGCAGGTGAACAAAAGCCAGTGACGGGAAAATGGTTTGTCACAAAAGTGATGACAACAAGGTCATTTTCAAAGTGACTTCAGGGTTAAAGTCTCAGCCACTTGTATGGAAAGGGTCAGTTTGTTGTTTTCATGTATTTTAATGAGGGGAGACATTCTTTCATAAAATGATGTTAAGCAAAGGAGCTGCTGTTTCATTTTAATGGAAGTGGGTTAATACTTTTTGCAAAACTCCTTTCTACTTCAATTCTGTCTAATTTGTCACTACTGGCTGACTGAAGGTGCACCAGTACCCAGTCTGGTCTGTGCACTTGTTTTGTCATTTCCATCCACGGCAGTTTATAAAACAATTCAAATTAATTTGTCTGCCCTTGTCTGTGTGGCACGTACAGCACTCGCATCAGCCTTGTTTCTTATTCACAGGATAGAGGCTCTCTGCCTCTAATAATGGATAAACAAACAAGCGTGACGAGCCCGATGTGTATCAGTTCATAATTTAATTACATTTTGATGGCGAGCTCTGCGGGCGTAAGAATAACCGAGAGGGTACGTTGCTGTCAATGTCACGCACTGTTTGGCATATTAGGAGAGTGCAGATATTGAACTGGATCCAATTTCATAAATAACCTAGTGTTGATTTGTTTTTCCAAATCTATTTGGTTTCCTTTCTAATACGAACTGTATGATCTTCCAGCACTGGTGGCATTTTTAGTGGTTGAGAAATGTCAGATGTGAATACAAGGTCATGAGAAGGGCGTTCATAAATCGTTCTTGAAAACAGAAAAAAAAAATGTGCAGGATTTGATATGCAAATTGTCCTTGTCATTACTGATAATTAAAAAAATTGACATTTTAAGCACGACAACAATAGGTAGCGACAACCTGAATTGCTTTTTATGGAGGAAGCTCTGCTTGCATCAGTATTAATGTTGACCCTTTGGGCTGTGACTATGACACCAACACGCTCTCTGGTGTGAATGGACAACGCTGCTCTGGCAGGCATGTTTCTGATAAACCGGTGATCTCCCAAAGGCACTTAAATATGAGCCCGAATTCATTTACACGATAGTCTTGCCACGCTGTCTCTGTGAGCGTGCGGGGGTTAGACTAGCACACTGTGGCATTAGATAGAAGCATGTTGGTGTTTGGGAGAGTAGGGGTGAGGGGAAGGTGCACACCCTGCATGATGAACACAAATACATTCGTTATCGGAGAGGAGAAAAACACAAAGCACAGTACAACGACAGGGCTGTTGTCTTTGGTCAACTCTGTATCACACTGACACACGGGGGGCAGGAAGCTTACAAATGTATGTAATTACTGACGTATTAGATGTGAATGTACGTATATTCTTGCTAATTCCTTGGCACACTGCAGTAATCAATTAATTTCTGTTGAGATGGAACATTTCTTTGAAAATGTCCTGACATCTTTCTGTGGATGAAGCTGCACATCATGCTATTTCACTTCATACATTGTACAAAATATTCAAAGAGTGTTCACCTGGATAATGCTGATATTTACACACCTGTCATTTACCTGAAAGTATGACCAACCAGAGAGCATCCTGTTATGGGATCACACTAGCTGCAACACCAAATCGGGACAGGAGTGAGAAGGGGATGGGGGGCAAAGCAGATCTCTACATGCTGTCATGGCTGGTAAATATGGACCCATGGAATACACATTGGGGTTCAGCACCATGGACAGAGGACCGTAACTGGGGTCCCCCTTTTCAGCACCTGGAGAGCTGAGTCTGGTAAAATGCTGGAAATTGAACTCTGATCTGAGAAAATTTCTTTCTGCTCATTTTAAGTAAAATATTTTCTCAATCAGCTTCTTGCTGTAAGTGTTGGTCCTACGTAAACTGTTCTGTCAAAGTTGCACGGTTTTAGCTTTTCTCACCAGTTTTGCATTGACGTGGGCATGGCTGGGTGGTAAAATGATGTCACGTACTTACACACACACTACACACAATTATAATTTAGCAATATTTGAATAATCTTTAATTTATAATTTGTATAATCTAATCAAATCTTTCAAACCACATCCACTTATGACTCTAAATAGTGTTTAATACAAAAAACTTCCTGAACTTTAACTTTGATTGTTACTTATTTAGTCTTGAATGTTTAATGTTAAAAAGAAATACCTAAAATTTGAAAATAGGCCTATAGCTAATGATAACACAAGTCAACTTGCAGGTGCGTCATGAAAAAAGAGCATACAATTTCAATATCTGTCACTGAAATATTTAATGCTTGTAGGTTTCAGAATAAATAGCTTAAAACCAATTAAATAAACATTAACCCAAGAACTCAAAATATCAAAATATTAAGGCAATTTTCTTCAGTCAGTATAGAAGTTGTGCTGTAATTTGCAGGGCTTAAAATCTTTGGGCACTCTGGGGTTTGCAAACCTGCTACCTGCTAAAGCTATTTTTGAAATGCATTTCACAGATGAGAATTGCAAGCAGATCAGTGTCACTGGATGTTGAGAAGGTAATCAATGCTTTATTTCCAGCCTTGTGCCGAATCAATTCAAATCGCAGACACAGTCACAGATGAGGCAGAACAATCTCCATCTGGCTCCAACACTATGAATTTACAAAAGGGACATTATGGTACACCACAAACACACATGCAAAAGCAAAGCTTGATCTAGTTTGTTCTTTAAAATGCATACACTGGGTCATCCTTTGACATTATTCCCTCTTTCACCTACTTATCTAAATTATTATGAAAGCCAACACAGTGTTATCAAGTAGTGAATCGTTCCCACTTCCCACTCTTCTCAGGGTTAATTGAGTGGAGCAGGAAAATCTGAAAAGAATTGTCTCTCTCATTTATGTTTTGCTCCAAGATTAATGGTGTGTGTAAGTGAAATAAAGCTAACTTTCATCAGAGATGCTGATCAACTGACAGGGGCCCATGGGCTGGGCAGAGGGCACAATAGCGTTCAGTAATTCTGACAAAACACACCGATTCATACAGTATGAGCTGTGCTTAGTTTGTCCCAGGGTTATTCTTCTGTGAACAGCATAGAAACAATACAAACAAAACTAGGGCTCTAGGGAATGCATTGGTACCAACCATGTTATATCAGCTTGTTGGGAATAATAACTTAATAAACTTAAAGTTTGGAGAGGAGAAACTGGCATGTCCATTTTCACAGGGGTCCCTTGACCTCTGACCTCAAGATATGCGAATGAAAATGGGTTCTCTGGGTTCTGTCGAAACTAAAAACCTTTTTAAGGAAATCATTGTTTCAAACCACAGGGACCAGGGGCCAAATTAAGTTCCTGGGCTTTTTACCCCTACACTTTGGTACATTTTGAACAGATAAATGTATGATTAATGGCGATTAAATATTTCAATCAATTGACAGCCTTACATAACATAATATAATATGAGTCACACGTATTGTGGACATTTAAAGGAAGTGGACTGCCACACTGTTTCCATGGTGTTGATCCCTCCTGAGAGGCCAAAGAAACAGGTCAGAGGAATCAACGGGGGAGCGGGAGGCTTTTCTTGACACACACACACACACACGCACACACACACACACACACAGTCACAATACTTTTGTAAAAAACTTGATCCTGATCTCTTGAGACAAGGCCTGAAATCAAAGGTTTTACATGGTTTTGATGAATTAAATTTTTTGCTAATGTTCCAAAAGCACTTTTTCCTCATTAGACCTGCATGTAATTTGCAGGTTTGTATGTGTTAATGCAAATGTGGTATACCTCATGTGCACATGCTGGGAACCTCTGCACTTCATACTTAATGCCATAGAGGAGGATCAGAGCTGCAGCCAGAATGGGTAACACCCATTAAAAGCAGGGGGCCTTTATGCACTTTCTTGATCCCTTACTCTCTTTCCATTCGCTTTCCCCCTCCCCCTGCCATGACAGCATGATTAACCATCCGACGCACAATGGGGGCACATGTCCCTGTCGCCACGACCGGCTCCCTCAGACCTGTACATCCTAATAAGGATTAGGCAAGAAGTTAACAATGAATGAAGAAGTCCTCCAGGAGCCGTTAATTCTATTCTGCTCTGTGTCACTTTTCATCCGAGGCTATTCACAACCCTGTGTTTGAACATAAGGTATAATCCTCTTAAATATCAAAGGTGGACAAATCATATTAATTTAGACATTGCTTCCCCTGGCCCAAGGGCACATTATGCACTCGACCCAGAGTCCCAACCTCGCCATCTGCTCTGCTCTGCTCTCTCACCTGCTTCTGACACCCAATGCACTCAACTCTTTATTCTTACTGTGAATTATGTACATACATTGCTATTTAACTTTAGCTGAATTAGCGGAGTAAAATAAAAATCTCAACAATGCCATTGTGTCAACCTTGACTTTGAGAATGTTTTACATCTCAGATACGAGATAAATTAATGATTATTGTGACTATGATACCTTCTTTATTATCATTCATTCATTCCCTGAAAGAGTAGCATTGCACTCATAATCAAAACTGATGAAGCAGAACCAGATACATCGTGTTTTTTTAATTCCATGCAGTCTTCTCCCATGTCAAAACCCGCCGCCTATATTACCCACAATGCAACTCAGCTGCCAACAGTTTAGTCACAGATTCAGGTGTTATGGTACAGCCCAGTCAAACAAAAAGGTGTGTGAATGACACAGTAATCTGCAGGATAAAAAAAAAAAAAAAAAAAGAATGTGAAACGCCATGTAGTCTGTATTGACTGCAGTGGAATGACAGAATAAAAAGGGAGAAAGGCTGCTAATGGCAGCTGGAAGGAGAGATAGATGGGTCCAATAAACACTGGACATTCAGCCAGGAGGCCGGTGTTAGAAAACAAAACATGGGTTTCAAAGTTGTGTTAGTGACGTTAGACCCATGTTTTCCATACTTATGCTTTCAATTCAAACCATGATGTTTTTCGTAAAGCTAATTAATTGGTTTTGCCTAACGTTTGTAATATCTGTGAGACAAAACTTTACACTGATATGCTATACTCTGGTGGCCTGGTGGGTCTATGACACGCCTTGGTGTGATATCAGGATGTATGGTGGTAGCGGCTAATGTAGCCTTGAGCACAGATGAGAAGCAGGCTATGGATATGGGGTAAGCTCACCTCTTCATAACTCCACAACCCCAGATTTTTTTTTAAATTTTCAAATCAGTAGTCTTCAAACTCAACCATTGCAGACTCAAGTGACATCACTTGACAATGAGCAGCCACTCATTATTTTAGCTACTAATTCCATATTGACCCTGCCTTTTTGACATGTTAACGTTATTACTCTTTCTGAATGTGTACAGTCCAAAAATCCACAGACAAACAGAAAGTGCGTTAAGGTTTCCATTAAGTTTACAGACATTTCCTTTAACCCTAAAATGGAGATATTTGTTGATTTGCAGGATGTCCTGTATACCATTAGACACTTCTGTTAATCCTAAAACTGAAAACTCCATAGATTTACAGTATATCCTCCATACCATTCACGGACACTTCTGTCAGCCCCACATCAGAAATTTCTGTAAGATTACAGCAGCTCCACTGCAAATTCTAATAATTAAATCTGCACTACATTTCAATGGGCAGTTTCATCAAAGCTGAAATGTAAAATTCTATACTAGCCTATATTTTCTGGTAAATATACATTATTATATCACTTTATTTACATTGAATGTGTTTATTTTTTCTTCCGGTATTTTTTTCCCCTTTCCTGTAAACATAAATTGATAAATATGCATTCATTGACTTTTCCTCAGCATATTCATAAAAGTGCATTCACTGTCTTTTGTGTAGCCACATTTAGGATATTTTCCTTTAATTCTCATACACCTCAAATATGTACTTTGTGTCAGCTTGTTCATTCTTTTTCTGAATAGAGCTGACTATAAGATACTTGTATTAAAAGTTAGCTACAAACTGAAGTACATATTGTTTTTAAGAGGTCTCTTTCAAACAGTTATAGAAAGGTAGGTGGCAATATAAATTTGGTTCGAGAGCAGAGGAACATCACTGAATGAGAGCTCATCAGAATCATTGTCCTGTTCTCGTCACCGGTGTTATATCTGTCCACTTGTGTGGCCAACTTCATTTCCACTTGAATTCTATCAACCTTCTGTTGGCCTCTCAAGGAGCTGTAGCCTACACACCCTGACATGAATTAGCCCCAGACTGACTGATACTGCGTCACCCCAGGGACTTCACCAGTCCCTGGCTTTTCTCATCCTTCACTCTTTTCTTCTCTCCTGTTTTCTTTCACACCACCGCTTCTGGTTGGGTTTCTCCCTCATGCCCGTCCTTGTCACTCACCCGTCTGTCAGATATCAGGCTTTCCCCTTTTGTCTGACAGACAGGTGCTAGCAGCGTCTGATGGAGCAATTTGGCACGAATGTGCAAAACATGACTGATCTGAGAAATGTCATCCAAGGTGGTGGAGAATGCCGGAGAGCTGCGGATGGAGAGTGGAGGTCTGTTTCCATTCATCACAAGTACTGACAGATGGTCCCAGTTCTCATTTTCCATCTTTCTATACTGCGTCCCTCAGCTCATTAATGCTCTACATCCGCTACAAGTTGATTTATTCTCGACTCAGAAGTCGGTGCTTGCCACCACTTGAGAAAACAATGTGTGTTTGAAAGTGTTGGACAAATCAGAAAATGAGCAATTAGAGAAACAGCACTATATGTAAACAAAAATGTGTATAGAAAGCCCCTTTTCTCACTGCATTTAACTTTCTCAGTTGGTAGCTAGTTTAACACTAAAGCTCTATTTCCACCAAAAGTTTACAGGACGTTTGGTGCCAGGAACTATTCTAAATTAGTTTGCTGACATTTGAAAGAGCAGCAGTTGTTTTACATGTTGCATCCGACTAACAACGATGATGCCATAAAAAGCAATGAACAGGCACCGTTTGCAGGTGTGAACAATGTTAAGCTCTCTTAAATGCAGGAGATTTTTGCATACACCTTATTGTTGATTGCCATTTCCAATTCCTTCTGGATTTCGTCTTCATCATAAACGCTTAATAAGGCCTGGACTTCATCTTTGGTCCATCTGTCCTAGGATTTCTTCTGTAACCCCATGTCGAAAAAATGCACAATGAACAAACTAAAAACACACTGCAGATTTTTAAAAATGACCATTTATTGCCATCCTGTCAATCATGAGTAGCAAGAAAGTACTACTCCACAACCAGGGCGTCTTTGGGAGTAAAAAGGCCCCAGAAAATGTCCCAAGAACTTAATTTAGACCCTGGTTCCAGCGATTGAAATGCAATGATGGTTCCTCATTCCAGGGTAGAGTTCCTGCGGTCGAAACGGGACTCATAATACTGACCAAATAAAATGCACAGCAATGGATAATGAGTGTGCTGCAATGTCATCCTCATAAAAAAGAAATGTCTTTAATTTAGAGTACATACAAGATCTACTTGCCTTGACCACTATGAAGAGGAAATGCATCTGCCACAGGTAAGAAAACAGATTTTCCCTTCAAATGACTTTTCAACTGTGGTGCACACATGCAGTCCCATGCCTCAGATCGGCCGACTTTCTCTGATGTGGAGGCAAAGGTCACGAGACAGCAACTCGTCTGATGCAAAGCCCCGTGTGATACGATACATCGCCTGCCAATGTATTTGCATCACCCTGGGAAACGTGACCAACATCAAAAGGAATAAACCAATTGTATTGGTGAATGCACCACAACAAAGATGCGATTTACATGAGGAATAAGACACAAAGACAATCATTTTGAGCTGTGTTCACATGATGTAACACTTCGGAGGATCGTACCGTGCCAATCACGGATTATCTGGGCTTCAAAAAGAAAGGAATTGAATGATGGATAAGAGTTTTTGGTTGCAGAAAGGAAGAGGTGTATCAAATCACAGGAGGTACACAACAGATGCGCAGCGGAATAAAGCAGCCTAATCCCCTGGGTGGGAATAGATTTAAAAATTATTTTAGGGGATTAATAGAAATCAACACGATAATCTTATATCATACAAATTCTACCCAGGTGAAAGTTTTCAGTTTTTTTTCCAGTCTCTATACTGTCAAATTAAGACAACAAATGCACCATTAAAAATATGTAACATCAAACTGTCTGTACAGACTGATCCTGTCATGATGTTGTGTATATTATTACTTTTTTCTGGAACGTAAACACGCTTTTTCATATTACACACTCTTGATATACTACTCTTAAAGGAAAAGGAGAATACTATAGGATAAAATTAATTATTATAAAATACCAATTAATGTACTACACCACTATTATAGGCATAAACATGTATCTACTGATTCTAATGTTTATTGTTATGTTTAGCATTATTTTCATGCCTTTAAAAAAGGTGAAGAAAATCGTAATGTTTCTAAACTGTAATAATAATGTGAAATTAGTCAATGTATTAATTTATTTTTAATCATTTCATAGGGACTGAGCATTTTGAGGAATATCAGTGCAAAAATACAAGATGTAAACAACAATTCTAATTTACAAATAGTCCCTAGGCAAGTAGCAACAACAAACATCACATGTGACAATATTCAAATAGAAATATACAATACACAAGTAGAAAGGACAAAATACACTGTGCTACTTGTCAAGTTAAAAGTGATAACAGTTGTTTCAGATGGGTCTTGGGCACTCCCTTATTCCACATGGTAGGCCAGTTCAATATTTACATCCCTTTTACCAAAAGCACAGTTTGTGGTGCCAAAGTTAGGTTTCCTGAAATGATGAAGAGCACTGACTTTAGATGTATGAGCTCTTAAAATGGGAAAACCTCAGAAAATGTTAATTGCATAGTTTACAATATGTTGTGAAGCATGATCAGGCACTGGTTAGGAGAAAAGGGTCTCCTCACAGGGCCTGGAGACAGAAAACTGACGGGCCGACTTGCCTCCTGAGTGAAGGAGCCCAGGTTCTTGCAGAGGATGAAAGCAATCAATACACAACACAACGCTCAGGATCCAACACAAACACCTCAACCAAAGGCCATCTCCCCAGGTCTGCTGTGACCCTGAAATGACCATATTCTGTTATTGTTCCCTCATCTCCATTGAGAGGACAAGACCCACGCGGGATTGATTGTGTCTCCACGCAGTGGAGACGGAGTCATTGATTTTTCCGTCTTCTTTTCAAAAAACAGGAATGCTTTGTTCAGCTGACATACGTCTTCCTTCTGGAAGAGATGCCCAAAAGTATTCTAGGTAAGCAGGAATGCAGGGATGTGCCTATTCCTCATGCTTGAGCTGGAACAGAAAGAGAATAGTCCCAAGTCCTACCATGAATGCCAAAGAGTGGATCAGCTCTGCTATCAGCCCTGCAATATTCAGAGGCTGGTTTCTCTACAGAGGTCCTTCCTCCTTCCCCGGGGGTTTGATGCCGATCTCTGACAACTCCTGATGGGAGAGTACAGTGTCGTGGCTTCTTTTATCTCTCGCTGTCTCCAGAGAGAGGAGCCAATAGGTGTGCTGCTGCAGCAAGGCTGCTGATGAGAACTCACCGCAGGTCCTGTGATATTATCTGGGGTCAGATGTGACGAATCAGTCAATCACTCTTTCCACTGGGCTCTCCCTCTTTAATTCTCACTCGCTCCTCGTGGGATCCGCAACGTTGCATCTGATCAATTGCTCACAGATACTGTTGCTTTATTGACATGACAAATGAAACATCTGCATTGATGAGACTGTTAGTAGTTGGCATGGCAACACTGGATGTAATGTAAAGTAGAGTCAGATATGATATGTAGGGATTTGAAATCAGTTTTTGCATTTATTCTATTGTTGCTGGGCAAAGAAAGCCAGGTATCTCTACGTTTGGAGATTTATAATTTTTCAGATAAACTGAAGATGAAATGCTCCTTTATAGGCTGAGTGAACAATCTAAAAACCCATTGAAAACATGTTTTTATCAACTCCAAAAAAAGTTGATGCTTTGGAGATACATGATTTTCACAAGACAGCAGTGCTATTAACTTTGTGTCAGTTTGCATGGTTGTCAGTTGTTTTGCGATTAACCAGACAAGTTTGGCCCTTTTATTGTATATCAAGCTAATCCTCAGCCTGGTCGCACCAAAAAGGCATATGAATAACACGGTAATGCACAAGGCAAAAGTGTGCTGTAAGAACGCCATTCTTGCTTTTGGTGTGTCATTTGCACACCGTGTAGTCTGTACTGTAAAAACTGCTAGTGACTTAGAACAAAAAGTGACAAACAATGCTTATGTTTGGCAGTAAGGGAGGTTTATGGATCTAACAAACACAGACTTTCAACCTGAAAAACGGAGTTTGAAACTGGTGTTTTGTAAGTTACATTGGTGACATGTTTCTTTGTGATGTGTTTGCATACGTTATATTGTTTTTGTACATATTTTACTTAGTTTACGTAATTACTTTATGGCCAACCATGACATTTTTCCTAAACCTAACTAAGAGGTTTTGTCAAATAAACCAAAGTGAGTTGCCCACTGCAGGCACTGCACCTTAATACACAAGTGTAATATTTATGCCTTCATTCATGAAAAACTTTGCACAGACCTGCTATCCTCTAATGGTCTGGCAGGTCTCTTACAGGTTTTGGCATGATACCGGGTTGCAAATTTCACTCTTAGCCTCTAAAGCTCACCAACTAGCATGCTATCTTGTTTGTTTAATCCACACATAAACCTGAGTGTAAAAACAATCATGTGAATTTATTCTGAAAATTAAAGTCTCACAGATAAAAGTGCAGTGTGTAGGATTTGGCACCATCTAGTGGTGAAGTTACAAACTGAAACCTCTCGCATGTGCCAAGCTTGTGGCAGTTGCAAAAACATGAAAATGCAAATATCCCTAATCCTAACCCGTTTGGTTTGTCCATTCTGGGCTACTGTAAAAACATGGCAGCCGGCTAAGTGAGGAGGGCCCACTCCGTATGCAGATATAAAAGGCTCATAAGGTAACAAAAATGAAACAACTCTTATTTTCAGGTGATTATACACTAAAGAACTTGTACCATTTCTACCAGTAGAACCCCTTAAAAACCTACACACTGTTCCTTTTAAGTAAACCAAATGATCTCCCAGTTGAACATATCTTATAAAACAGTAAGGAGATCCTTAAGAGCATTAATAGACTGAGACACTGTTGTTTTTGAATGACCCAAAACATAATGAATGAACTGCCAAGTAAAAATGTTTAAAAATGTACTATTTTTCCTGTCTTTTTTAATATTACATATTGTGGGTTGTTTAAAATGTATGTTATTTTGGCTAAGAAATGCATGTTGTGTCATGTCAGGCACTCCCAGCCCTCTGCTTGTTGGTGTGGTGGCTGTGGGGGGTGAGCCAGAAGAACGTAGGAGGTTTGAATAAAGAGCAGTGAGGGTGCCGCAGCTATGTTTGAGATGTGTTTTGTTACGAGCATATGTCTTAGTCAAGAGGCATTGGGCTTGGCAGACACTCTACTGTGTCAGTCCATTAGCACTTTTCAACCCCATCCCCCGACCTTCACTGCCCCCATTGACTCTACACTGGCAGCTCAGAGGGTGACCAAATATGATATGAATAATATATCGTGATGCATACCAGTTCAATTTTGCAAAGTTTATCAGGCTGATATAAGAAAAAAAAAATTATTACTAGTTTTATATTGGCATGTTGCCCTCAAAAACTGTAATACAGGATAATGTTTCACAGCAGATAGGCACAGTTACAAGACGTGATGCATAAGGGCTGTATAAACGTGCACTATGTCTTTAATATTATAGGAAATAAAAATTCTATTGTACCATTCCTGCCCCTCCCTATTGTGTGACCAATTAACTAATTTGAGGAAAAGACTATTTTGTGGCCATAATGCTGTGTAAAGCCCACAGGCATGCTGGAAGAAAACAGATTAGCACATTAGCATTGAAGGGGCTGAATGAAGACTTCTGGCTCTGCCTCAGGCCCTGCTGGCTATTAAAGCCACCGCTGCTCACTGACATCAACAGACCCAGCTCTATTGTCCTGAAATAGAAAGATTTAAAAATCAAACTCTTCCACTCTGGCCTGTAGTTGCATATTAACATGCAAAAAGCATGTTAATATGCAACTACACATTTAACACACAGGATCTAAATTCATAATAGCTTTACTGTTTTTGCAGAAAGTGCTAAAAATGTAAGCATAAGGTAACCATCCACCTTGCCTGACCAATACGGCTTTCTACTGTCTCATTCCAGAGTTGTAAGAATTAACAGAGAGCTCAGTTCATACTCCTGTCTCTGCCCTCTGGGCCTTTATATGCAGCCACAAATGAGAACCCACAAACACACTATTTCTTCAAACTACTCCTCTCTCTCTGGGGATATTGACCCTGCCAGTTAAGTTCTGCTTGGCTGCGCTCCGCAGAGATGTTGAGACTGTCAGAGGAAATATACAGTCCTTGTCTGGAACCCAGGTGTGCTGAGGCAAAGTGTTAAATTTGGTCATTACTCTTGTAATAGTGCTTTTATGTTTCGTTCGCAGAGGGGTCATGTGTGCAACCCGCCACGGCGGGTCTTTGTGGAAAGGTCTACAGACAGAGACACAGGCATCAGTTGTCAGGATCATGTTAAAAATACCTTCCCATGTCCACGACGAAGGCTAACGGTGAATGTCAGGCAGACATCTTCGTCTATTGCAGAGCTGAAAGATTTGAAGGAACATTGATGAAAATAAAAATTAATTGTGAATGTGAAAATATGGTGATAAGATACGTCAAGGCTTTTGAGGCATGTTGGACAAATCATTTGTACATACAGTGTGTGTGCTTGCTAGCAGCAACATATGCATGCATATGTTTTGTATATGCAGACTGGGCTGGAGGCAGGGCCGGGGGAGGAGAAGGCCATTCTAACAGCTTTTTGATGTAGATAAATGGCTTACAGATGGCTCACTCAATATATTCAAATGAGGTATAAAAATAGGGGAGGGACTATCAATAGAGGGATGTCTGCAGGTGTAGCATCATGTGATGAGAATGCATTGATCAGTCTACCAACCAGACACATTTTCAAAATGATATGTTTAAGTGACTTGGAAAACATTTCCGATTTGTGCCCAAAAACAATTTTTATTATGATAAGGAAAAATGCCACGACATTCGTTTTGGTATGAACATACTTTGGGGAAGTATCTTGAAATATAGTACAAACACACCTTGGGTAAGTACAGTGGTGTGAAAAAGTGTTTGCCCCTTCCTGAGTTCGTGTTTTTTTGCATGTTTGTCACACTTAAGTATTTCAGATCATCAAAAAAATGTAAATATTAGTCAGAGATAACACAAGTAAACACAAAATGCAATTTTTAAATGAGGGTTTTATTAAGGGAGAAAAAAAAAAATCCAAACAGTGTGTGAAAAAGTAATCATTGTAATTCAGCCACATTAAAGGTTTCTTGAGTGTGAACCACCTTTTTAAAGTCATATCACAGCATCTTAGTAGTATTGAGGTCAGGACTTTGACTAGGCCTCTCCAAAACCTTCATTTTGTTTTTCTTCAGCCATTCAGAGGTGGTGTGTTTTGGATCACTGTCCTGCTGCAGAACCCAAGTTTGCTTCAGCTTGAGGTCACGAACTGATGGCCGGACATTTTCCTTCAGGATTTTCTGGTAGAGAGCAGAATTCATGGTTCCATTTATCACAGTCTTCCAGGTCCTGAAACAGCAAAACAGCCCCAGACAATCACACTACCACAACATTTTACTGTTGGTATGATGTTGCTTTTCTGAAATGTGGTGTTACTTTTACACCAGATGTAATGGGACACACACAAACTTTTGTCTCGTCAGTCCACAGAGTATTTTCCCAAAAGACTTGTGGATCATCAAGATATTTCTGGCAAAAATGAGACGAGCCTTAATGTTCATTTTGCTCAGCAGTGGTGGGAAGTATCACCACTCTTCCATGTTTTCACCATTTCTGGATAATGGCTCTCACTGTGGTTTGCTGGAATCCCAAAGCTATAGAAAGGATTTTATAACCTTTTCCAGACTGATAGATCTCAATTTCTTTCTCATTTGTTCCTGAATTTCTCTGGATTTCAGCATGATGTCTAGCTTTTGAGGATCTTTTGGTTTGCTTCACTTTGTCAGGCAGGTCCTGTTTAAGTGATTGCTTGATTGAGAACAGATGTGGCAGTAATCAGGCCTGGGTGTGACTAGAGAAATTGACCTCAGGTGTGATAAACCACAGTTAAGTTATGTTTTAACAGACACTTTTTCACATAGGGCCACGTAGGTTTGGATTTTTCCTCCCTTAACAATAAAAACCTTCATTTAAAACTGCATTTTGTGTTTACTTGTGTTATCTTTGACAAATATTTAAATTTGTTTGATGATGTGAAACATTTAAGTGTGACAAACCTGCAAAAAAATAAGAAATCAGGAAGGGGGGAAACACTTTCACACCACTGTATCTAAAAGTACAACTTTGAAATTTTTAGATCACATGAAAAATCACACTTTTATTAATATTCAAAGTCAGGATTTTGGGGAAAAAATAGGAAAAATACAAACATTGTGTTCATGTTTTCCATGTGATTATTTTTTGATATGCTACATACAGTATGTGCAGATCTTTGATATTCAACTTGTTATGAATTTATGGATACCAAATACATGATTGTTCTCTTTGTACTTTCTGAGATACAGATATTTGCTTATCATACTATATCTATAGTAGTATTGAAGCACATGGAATAACTGTTTTTGCAAAAGTTGTAGTCTTTTGTAGTTTATTTTGAAAATTGCTTCACATTGACAATGATCTTAACAAGTTTATTCTGAAACTTCAGGGATTTCTGAATGGCTGTGAAATCATGGTAAGTGCAATAATGCTGAATTTCAGCCTTGCCTTGTAAAAGCTCATTCTGTAGTATATAGATTGAAATCTGTCATTTCGTACAAATTATAACTTCTTGGAATGACATCTTCATAAAAATTAAATGAACCAATTTTTATTAGGCTGCATGTTTTTGGTTATTTGATACTTTGATACTGAAAATGAAAAAAAACAATCAACATTTCTAATATATCAGTTTGTAAATGTGTACTACTGAATTAGCCCCAAAATATTAATAAAAAGCTTTTTTTTGTGTGTTGACAGTTATACTGTAAGAGATCAATACAAAACATGAATATACAAATGAATGTAAAACCATCAAATAACAAAGGATAATGCCAGGATATCCACCATTGAAAAGAGCCCCCGGTGGTGGTATTACAACTCTCTAAGATCCAGCAGTCTGGACAGTTTTATGTTTGAAGAGATAATCCTCTTCATTCAGCCATCTCCGTCTGCAGACAATATCCCGGAGGTAACACATTCCATACTATAATGTACCACCGGTAGAAATTGTATTTACCCACGTTTCACCTTTAACACTGAGCTGGAAAAAGAAGCCCAAAATGCGATTATGCACATGAAGAATTAATCCCGAGATGAGCACAGGGTAATGTATGGTAATTATCCAACAGGATATTCTTACATAGCGATTAGCATATCTGGGAGGCCAGACAGGGATGGGAGGGCAGTCTGAGAGGAAGGAAAGGACACAGCTGCTGATAAGAAGCCCGGTTTGTTGGTTTGGTGTTTTTTATGTTGATTAGAAATGTGGATAGTCTGGCTACAGGCATGTACCTGCTCTCTTCTCTCTGTTCGTCTCTATCTCATGTGCGCATACACAGATGAGAATGGACATGGGGAGGTACTTGCACACACGAACACACACACACACTCCTATTAGTGTGAATGGGGGGGGGCTCAAACTGAGAAGGGAAACACTGGATTTAAGAAATGAACACTGCTCACAGCCCACTGGGAAGAAGCACTTGTGTGTATGTTTGTGCCTATGTGCAGAAGGTTTGCACATAACACATTACTTCATTATAGACCAACAGGTGCATTCAAAGTAAACTACTTAATAATTAGTAAGAAGTCAGTTCACAATGTATGGATGATTGTACAACCCATGCAATCTCTGCAACAATGTGGCAGGTGTAATAGTTGAAGGTGCTATTGATAACATTGATCACATTCAGCCACAAGACGTCATGTTCTTCCTCCCCTGTTCCATTGCATTTACTTCACAACAAGTGTTTGCCAGTCACTTACCATCAGTCTCAGCCATTTATCCTTTTTTTCCACACTATCTGATGACCCATATGATACTAATATCGCTTTACGACTGACTCACAGGCCTTGTTAGAAGTGAGAACCAAATGTCATACAGTATACCCTCACATATATATAAACAAAAAAAATGCATTTTGGACCTGCCAAAATATTTAAAATGTTTAATTCACAATCACAGTATTTTTTTTTAATCAGCACATTTATAAAAGCTCTGTGGATGCATTTTTTTATTATTATTTTATCAATAACAATGGAAAAGCCAATACAATTTTGAGGAACTTGTACTTAAGTACAGTACTTGTGTAAATGTACTTGTGATTGATGGTTTCATTAGAAACTGTCTGAGTTTAAAGGAACCCTGACACTTGGATTGCTGTTGTATTTATCAACAAATTGTTGCCCTTATGTTTTTCCCCCTTTTTTGCCAATTCTGTCTCACTCTGCATGTTTTCTTCTTAAAAGCACTTATAAGAATATTTTTTTCCTGTTTTCAATCAATACCCAATACGTGCTGTCTTGCCAGCACTGTGGTATAACACGTGCTGTGTTTTTCTTTGGAAATTGTATGTGATATGCTGTCAGTCTTCCAGCAGCTCCGAAACCCTTCATCTCTCTGAAGTAGCAGTAGTTGCAGTATTAATGAATATTTGCCAGCAATACAGACAGATTTCAACCTTCATTACCTTTTGTTTTCTTTCTGTCTGCCCTGTAACCCCTTTGCACAACGTGACCACGAGCCACTGTATCAATTCTGGCTTTGGTATTTAGGTGTAATCAGCCATGTAGGACACCAGCTTGCCAAGAAGCGCAGCCCTTTGTGAGACGCCCATCTGTTTAGTGCATTGGGACGAGCCCGGTCCCAAAGAGCTGCTGGAATGAAAGGGTGAGCATGAGAAGGCCCAGCTGAAAAGACAAGGGTGGGCGGCAGCATCAGGACACAGTCTGTCTGCGGCACTCCTGCAGTCTTATTCTAATGCAGCGGCTATGACTCCCCTGCTTGCATACAACTCAGAGATCAGAGACTGACAGATGCACCAAGGGGAAGCAGACTGGGATGTCTGACACATCCATGCTTTCATGCATGCGGCGTCTGTGTGTCCCCCCTCTCTCCCTCTCTGTTAAGCCGTTTGGCTAATATTTTCCTATTGACTCGGCAGTGTACATATTACCCAGCCTTGGTGACCTCTTAGCGGGACATATCTGTGTGAGAGCAGATCGATTCATACAGTGGGCTCCCCCTCCTTGTTGTCAGTGTTCAGTGGATGGGCTGGGCAGAGCGGGAGCAAAGTGATAAGCTGCTACAGGCCAGTCCAACCATTCCAGCAAGAGTCGTGACCCTACTGCAATAGGGCTGATTACACCTCACCCGTGGGTGCTGAGTCCGAGAATCAGGCGTCTACACTTCAGCCTGAAACACATTGCCCCTGACTGAGATCACAGTAGCAACATCGGAGATGATCATTACAAGATAGCAAGCAGTGGGCAGGCTGTTCTCATACACCATTTATAGCTATACCTACAAAAAGTAATGCACTGTAATTTGTACATATCTCACAAAATCTATTTGTACTGTATGTAATCCCTGTAATTTTAAAGCAGGAAGTAAAAAGGGAAAAAAACGGTGTGTAAGGAGGAGAGTGAGGTGGATGGGTGGGTCCAAAAATACCAAACTTTTGCCTCGGAGGCCAGCGTTGGTAACCTGTGTGAAACCAGAAGTCATTATTGATTTATTTGTCACGTGACTTCTGTATTTGAGTTACACAACATCCTGGGTTATTTTAACCCAAACCACGATATTTTCTTAACCCTAAGTAGTTTTGTCTCCTAAACCTAACCAAGCTGTTTCCTGTGAAGGTCAATGTTTATTTTGAAATAACTGTGTGCATGTAACGAGCAGAAAGTGACACTTGTTGCTGGACATTCATAGGAAATCACACAAAAAAAATGAGCAATAACATTTTGGAAGATATCATGATCATCATGAACCATGGATATCATGAACCATTGTATGATACAACGTTGCAGAAACCCAACAAAGCTGTTTCCTGTGAAGATGAGATTTATTTTGAAAGACATGTTGACATCACATGTTGCTGGACAATAACTTTTTGTGAGATATGTGAAGGGTTACAGTGGGACTTTTTCCAAATTTATCCTCCATCTTGAAAATATAAATTTACAACCTAATTTTGTGTATTGTTGTTCTCCTAATTAATTTTCTCATTAATGGTACTTTATTATTGTTGTTTGTTTGTATTGTTGTTATTATTAACCAAATATTATACTCATGCAGAGCGATTGCTGAATTGCAGAAAAAAGTGGATCAAAATATCTGCCTTTTGATTTCAGATTGAGTATTTTGATCAATTGTTTTCTTTTTGTCATTAATTTCATTCTAGATTATTTCTCTCACTGTTAGAAATTCACAGTAGTTTATTTTGAATTGATTAAAAAAAAAAAATAATAAAACCCTTTCAGATGTTTCCTCTGAGATGTGAGGCAGGTGACCTGCTTGTGAGAGACTTGGCATGTGTTGCATGCAAAAGGGCTCTTTTCCTCATGTAGTGTAAGGACCATATGCCCCCAAAGCTCCAACAATCCCCCCCTCGTCCCCTAGGTGCCCCTCCACCCCCCCAAACTTCCACACAAGCACGCTCCTTTCTATCAACGCAGCCAGCATGCTCCCCACCCCCGGCCCCACTGTGCCTCCTTCTTGCAAACACATCCTGATAACTGACAGCAGCTGCGGTGATGAGCACAATGCGTGGGCCAAGGCAGCTCAGCTGGCCTCACTTCCCACTTGACACCGGTTTGACCTCTGGCATGTGAGCCGTCCTCCCCGAAGGCTGCTCTCTGTGCCTATAGCCTGACACGGCCCGTCTCTCTATCTCCTCTCCACACACACACCCAGCGACGTGCGGGTGCATCCTCAGGTCAGTCGGGTCAATTAAATTCAAATTGAGGATAAATGATTTGTAAATGATGTATAGATGAGGAAGCACTGTTTTCACTCTTGAAAGATGATGTTAGATGAGAAGTTTAAAGAAGTATTCATACCAAATTCCCCATGGATGCTTCATCAATATTTGCTTGTTGACTTTAACGTACAGTCTCTCTCTTGTGCATGGATCCATATTTACCCTCCCTCCGCACACTCATGCGCACTCCCATATGTGCACAAGCAGCATCAGCGGTGCAGTATGAGTGAGCGTGAAAGGCTTGTAATAGCTCTCCTCCCTCAGGGACTGATGACACCAAAGAAGCCAAACAGAAGCTGATGGTGTGACAGAGCAGAGGAGGTGAGTGGGGTTGGGGGGCGGCTCATCGCTCCCCTTTGCCATTCTGCTCCTTTACAACTTTACAAAATAGCCTTTTAATTTGCTGCAGCGTCTGGGGTGTCTGAATTGTGCCTGCATCAATCACCATCATCACCGCGGGGCCGTGGGCACCCCGTCCCCAGGGCCCTCTCGCTGAACGGCCCCCTCAGGCAGATCACTCTCTGTCCCCTCATGTGGGCTAGGTTTCCCCCCTCTTCTTGCTCGCCTGTGCTCTTCCTCACACCCACTCGTGCACACAATGTGATACTGCTTGAACCCCACCGCATGCTGCACACTGCGCTGCTATCATTTTACTAGCTCTCCTCTGCATGCAACTCAGCTTTGACCAGTCGAGAATTGTTCTTAATGGTGTATTAACAAAAAATAACTGTAATTCATTTCTACAATAGATGGTTGATCATACACAAGGAAGTGTTTTTTTTCACATTAATTTGATATGGACAACTACTTTCTCTGGGAGGCTGTAGAGTGCTACAGGAATGAGTCCTAACACCCAGAAATGAATTAGCATTTCAGCACTTCCGGTTCCCCCATCTGGAAGTCAGTAGGTTTTCTGAATGGGTTTTTAGTTAGATGCCTTAAATAAGATTTTAACATTTTGTTCCGACATAAAATACATCAATAAATAATGCATCCAACCATGCATCTTCAACTGCTTATCCCATTAGGGATTACAGAGGGGCTGGAGCCAATCCCAGCAAGCATTGGGTGAAGGCAGGGTACACCTTGGAGAGGTCGCCAGTCCATTGCAGGGCACATAGAGACAGACAACCATTCACGCTCACCTTCACATCTATGGGAAATTTAAAGTCATCAGTTAACCTAGCCTGCATGTTTTTGGACTGTGGGAGGAACCCGGAGCACCTGGAGAAAACCCACGCTAACACAAGGAGAACATGCAAACTCCACACAGGAGGGAACCTATAACCTTCTTGCTGTGAGGCGACAGTGCTAACCACTGCACCGTGCAGCCCGTTAATAAATAATCCACTTGTGAATTGGCTTAATGAGACTATTAAACACATCACGCCTACTTGTCTGCCTTTAGAGCCTCATTGTGTGTACTCTGGCGATTGTGGTGTAGTTCATCGGTAGCCTAACATTAGCATTTTACTTTTGACGATTGCATTTACCCTTCAAAAGTCACAAAATTGTCAATTGTGATGATTATACTGCTGAACAAACGTAAGTATCATAAACCTGTTTCTTTTGCCATAACGCTTATGTTCTGCAATAATCCAATCCAGTGGCTTATTGTCCAGGATGATGCTAACTTCCTGGTCAGCCTGCAAAAATACGTCATTCATGGAGCACACTTTGTGAAAATGATCCCCACTCCCTCTGTGCCACTAGTAATATCAATTTCTTAGTGTTAAACTGATACACGTGCGTGAGAGAGAGAATGAGACAAATCCCTGATATGATTTGGCAGGTCAGTGGAGAGGTGGTCAATATGGATTACCTTTCACTCTGTGTGGCTGTCAGCCCCTCATTGTTGGGTTTTCCTGCTTTAGTAACGTGTTTTTGTGGGGAGGAGTTACCTCTCTGGCAGAGTGCACATTTTGTTACCTCTATATATTGATACCTCTTCAACCCATACAATTGCGTTTCTCTGTGCTACCTGTATTATGCTTATTCAATCAAACACAGGTCACTCAGACAGTAGCTCTGTGTTGTATGCTGAGCGCTGCAAATGTCACGCCAAGCTGTTCCACTTCTCAGCTCTAAAAAACTCTGAAGGCAGGGGGTCAGTTGACTCTGAGCAGGAAGGGTGCAGATGGTATGTTCCTTGGCCAGAAATGGATATTAAACTGTGCTTAACGCCAGCTAAGCTAGCTAAAAACTAATGTGTTAGTGTTTCTAACATATCAATGAGAGTAAACTAGAAAAAGTTCTCATTATTACACAATATATAAATGTAAGAAAATAGAAATGAAAACATATGTAACACGTAGATTATGGACATAATACTACAATATAAACACGATACGGTATATGTAAAAGAAAAAATGTATAAGTAAGTAATAGTCAAAGTAAATAATAAAATGTACAAATATTTGCATTAGGATGTGTAATATATTGCATATAACCACAGTGCAAATAAGTAAATGCAAAATACTGAGAAGTGGATTTAGGGAAATCTGTCATATTAATAGGGATGTTTTCTTTAAATCAACTGCAATCACCATGTTTTTGTTACCTTTGAATGAACTGTTAATATCTACATACAGACCAGGTCCTCTCCACAGAGTCCACCATGCTGTACTGTTTCTACATTAGCCCAGATCGGACAAACCAAACACTGACTCTAGACAGGGCCGTTCGTGTTTTCGCATCGGCCACCATAATTCTCCTACATGCTTGGCACATGAGACAAGTCTCAGTTGGTTGCAATCTGCAACCTCACCACTAGATGTCACCAGATCCTACACATTGCACTTTTTTAAAGATGAATCTTAAAACTTTCGCAATATGTTGGGCAATCTTTTTAGGACTAGATCAGAATAACTTGTATAATTCATGTTTATCGGGCGGCGGTGGCTCAGAGGGTAGAAGGTCACGGGTTCAATCCTCTGCGGCTCTGGTCACGTGTTGATGTGTCCTTGAGCAAGACACTTAACCCCATATTGCTCCTGCCATTGGGGTGTGAATGAGATGAATGCATATTTAGATTCCTTATGGGAAACCTTGCATGGCAGCCTCTGGCATCAGTGTGTGCCAAAGGGTGTATGCTGACATGTAGTGTAAGGCACTTTGAGTGGTCGCAAGAATAGAAAAGCTCTATATAAATAAAAGTCCACTTGCTATTTACCATTCTAAGACTAAACAAAATCTTAAAAATATAATTTCCTATGAAAAGTCTAAACAGGCCATATGCTGAGATACTTTATGGGGTTAAAAAAAAAAAAGCCATAGAGAAGAAAATCATAGTGCTCCCCTGTATTTTTTTTTTTTAATGTTTGACATGGGTTTATTTTTTAATTCTTATTTCAACCAAGCACTAGAGATGCTCAATCAAGCTGAGTTAAATACAACTTTTTTTTTTAAACCAAATATCACAACTCAGACAATGCTATACCAAACTGTACAGGACACCATTATAGGAGGTAAAACTGGTAGCAAATTGCATCTTTAATTTTAAACTGATAGAATAGAAGGAGTAAATGAGGCTGACAGTGAGTCTGAGTCTTCTTGATTGAACTTTTGCCAAGTGTAATCATCACCCTATTATCATGGTAACTCTTTCCTTATAGGTAAGATTGTGATCGAACAATTGAGGCATTCAGCACATATAGGGACTGAATGGATAAAGGCCATCCTGTTTCATGGTAGGGAGCTCTATGCCAGATGTATTTGTCATGTCATATTATATATTGCCAGGTATTTTCCTCCCATCTATAACTTTCCCATTCCAACACTACATAATCAGCTTTAATTGACTTTAATTAGCATCTAGTAATTAATTTTGTTTTCTCCAAATTATTTGTATGAATGGTCCCAGCGGGTGGCCTGTTCATCTCATTAAGGCCAATTAGCTGCAATTAACAAACACTAATGACATGCTCTTTTTTTTTCCTTTCCAAAACAAACAGCGTGCACCCTGCCAGATTCCAGCGCTGCACAGAGACCTCTTATGTGGTGGAGTGATGCAGGGGGCCAGCTCACTGGGCTAGGCTTCTAATCAACACCTCTAATGGAGAAACACAAACCCAGAAGGAGACACTTATCCACACGACTCACACTTCATACTACTGCCGAGATAATTACTTTCCCCTCTGGTCTTTCCATTGTCATCCACTGTTACATTTAGGCAACTGAGATCAGGTTGGCAGAAGAGACGAGATGCAGGAGAAGTCTTCAGCATTTCTTCTGATTAGTATTAGTCTTTAGGTCTATGCTCAGAGCATCACTTATCCATTTATTAGAAAGGGTACCAATTAGAGGCATGTCAAGATTTCTTATGATAACAGCCATTTAAAAAAATATGATAATAATCAGACTGTGAGGAAACAAGAGGATATTAATGGGGCCCAGTTACTTGACAGAGCTTTTGATTTTCTTGATTATTTTTTGTCAAAGGATGTCTGAACTTCATACAAGCCACTAGATTACTACTCACACTGCAAACATCAGGACATTGAAACAAGAGGCATTCTCTTCCTGGCAGGGATTTGTGCACCACTGCAGTTTACACAGTAGTTCACATACAGCAGTGCATTCAAAATAGTTGGGTGTGAATGAATTGGCAAATTGGGACTGACAGCAGAAAATGTTCAATTTAATTTTGATAAATTCACCAAATGAGGCAAAGTCACATACATTATTTTTTTCACACATTTTAGCCTACTGTTAGCATCCAAGAGTGAATTGAGGTGTTGCATATGCTTTAATGGCTCAAATCATCCACTGCTGGCATAAACTACTTATGCTACATGTGGGAAAAGTTTTTTTTTTTTTTTTTTACTGTATGCAGTATGGCTCAGATGAGCAACAAATACATCAGATGTCAAATAAAACCACTATTTAGAGTGAAAGCGCCTACCAGACTATTTGCTGATGTAGGCCTATATTTTTATTATTATTATTATTGAGCTAGTTATGTGCCCTGCCAAAAAAAAAAAAAAAAAATCCGACGCAATTTTTAGCTTCAAGAACGATTTTACAACTCTTTCCTCGTGTTTAATGTTATAGTGTCGGCAGCTGAGATATCAGCCACTACCAGAGCTGGGAGCCTGTATGGGCAAATGCGCTATCTCCTTCCCCAGCGCACCAACACGGTGCGATAACATCTAGCAGAGACAGCCTATCGCCACAGATTAGAACCATTAGTGATCCGTGTCCTTTCAAACCAAATGAAGTATAATGCAGAGGCACAACATTAATCCATGTGAAAAGCTTGTGTTCATCTGTCCTCTCTCTCCCCATACTGCAGGGGTAGGCCTGCTGATAATTTGTCATCTGCTGCCCCTGATGCAGTCTTATTCTCCCACACAACCCGGGAAATAATTTATTCATATGATATCATCACTGACCCTCGGCAGGCTATCCTTGAGAGAGAAACTGGCTGAGAAAAAAACAGAAAAGAGTTATTGTAATGAGAACTATGTTGGAGGATGGAGCTACATATTGTATATATATTTTAATCATTATTTTTTATTATTTCTTTACAGTTCAGCTCCTCGAGCTGCCAGTATTTTCAAACTCAAAAACAATTTGTTTATTTATTTATTGTTTTTATATATGTTTTATAATTTATTTTATTCATTTATTATTATTATTATTATTATTTTAAAGGTTTAAAACTATTTAAGGTGTGTCATATACTCAGTTTTGGATCTTGGCACTAATTTGATCAAATTAATAATTTGTTATTTTTTTTATTCTATTGTATTTTTAAAAAATTTGACTTATTTCAATTTTATGTATTTTTTAAATTATTTTATCTTATTCTATTTTATAACCTTAGCATTATACTTTCTTTATGTAATACTGAAGAACATGTGGTGGAGCTAAATAAAAAGGTTGCTTATAGGATCCTCATGGAGCTGACGTCTCAGGTCTCTTTAATTGTTTTATTTTATTTAAAATATTTAAACCTAGTTAAAGTGAGTCATATAGTGAGTTTTACATCTTGGCGCTAATTTAACTGTTCAATTGTATTTATGTATCTATTATTATTATTATTATTATTATTATTATTATTATTATATAACCGCAGTAGTACTTTCTTTACATAATAATGGAGTACATGTGGTGGAGTGAAATGAAAATGCTGCTCATTGGCTCCGCCTGGAGCTGACGTCACAGCTCCGTTAATAGGCAATAGGCTGAGCTTTAAGAGGTGCGCTCATTACGGCGTTTCTCTCACACTGAGATTTCATCAGAGGCAAAAATGGGACACAAATGACA
The DNA here is from genome assembly GCA_947000775.1 of Pterois miles. Taxonomy (NCBI): domain Eukaryota; kingdom Metazoa; phylum Chordata; class Actinopteri; order Perciformes; family Scorpaenidae; genus Pterois; species Pterois miles. The sequence continues at coordinate 15,449,411 of CAMQGK010000052.1, read as the reverse complement.
AGACTGACACGCACCGATAGCATTTCACCGTTATTTTTGCTCTACTTTAGACACCACTGGGGATATACCGCACAGTGGACAGACCATTACGCGTAAATTATTCGCACACTTCGGATGATCTTGACGGGCCCGCGATGATCTCCAGTCTATAATTTTGTTTCAGAAATGCTGTTTTTTCACCAGTTAACCTGTCGTTTGGAGCCGTCGGCCACATGTGGATTGTTGCCCTGTGGAACACAAGAAGAGCTGCGTTTAACCTCCCGGATGGTGATGTAATTATTCCCATTAATTTGGATACATTGGATTTCCGGGATCATACCCAGCAAGCAAGTGAACACCGAGGGGACGCTGAGGAAAGAAAACAGAGTATATAACTCCCACACACTGGGCTGGGAATAAGTCCAGACAATGCTTCAGTGCTCCAGCTGTGAGAAACCTATCCTCGATAGGTTCCTGCTCAAAGTTTTGGACAGACCGTGGCACATCAAATGTGTCCAGTGCTGCGAATGCAAATGCACTTTGACAGAGAAGTGTTTCTCACGAGAAGGGAGACTATATTGTAAGAATGACTTCTTTAGGTAAGCATCGAAAAGTGGTTGTGGTTTAGTATTTATCCAGGAAAAAAGGACAACGTAAAACTGTCAAATGTCATCTTTTTGAGCCAATAAAAATAAATACATCCATGCAATTTGACAGGCGAAGGTAAAATATGTATATACATATATTAAATTTATTATTAAAACTACTGAGCCATGATCTGCAGGGGTTCAGTAAACAGGCTTTGTTTACACTGAGGGAGCTGCTCCTTCCCTTTTTTATTTATTTGCATTATTTATTTGTGCATTTTTTTTGTTTGTTTGTTTTTGAGAATCCAATGTAAAACTGAAAACGGTGAAGGAAAAAGTATATTTAAAAAAACAGAATGATATAATGTCCCCCCTCTACAGGCATATTAGCCTATAATATAGCATCTAAACAGGGCTAACCCATTGCACCTGAGTTTGTTATGATGTACTTGCACTCATAATGAGATTATATTACAATTGTAAGCCTTCTAATAATATTTCTTTTATATGTTACGTTATAACCCATTAGACATTATTTCTGAATTTAATTGAAGAACATTACACAGCTGATTCCTTTGTGGACTATTATTTTGTGGTAAAATTGAAGTCAGTGTTGCATTATTAATTTACTTATCCAAGCATAAGTGTAGACGAGCACTCATATCAGGCATTATTACACTAAAACTTCCTCCTGCCCGACTGACTGTTACTCTGCTCTTCAACAGGACATTTGGGACCAAGTGTGACGGTTGCGCCCAGGGGATTTTACCCAGTGATCTGGTCCGCAGGGCCAAGAGCAAAGTGTTTCACCTGAACTGTTTCACCTGTGTGATGTGTAACAAACAGCTGTCCACCGGAGAGGAACTGTACATCCTGGACGAATTCAAGTTCGTCTGTAAGGAGGACTATCAGAACCACAATGGGAAAGACACAATCCTCCTTTCAGGTGATTACAGCCTAATAATCAAGCCAAGAACAAGAATAATATACAATTATTATTATCATTATTATTATTATTATTATTATTATTATTATTATTATTATTATTATTATTATTACTGTGTTATTATTATTATTAGTAGTAGTATTATTATTATTATTATTATTATAGCAGCATGTTTTGATTTATTATTTATTTTCTGTCAAACGATTATTTTTCCTGTCTTTATTGGCTGGTGTATTTTATTTATTTAAAGTGGACAATTCAGAATTGAATAATATACAGTATTTCTGCTGCTATATTATAAACTCGCTGTTTTTCTAGTGTTTTGCAGGGATGACTTAGATTCTCAGATCCATGTCCTAACATGCAGCATATCTTTTTTCTATTGATGACAGTCACGACGTGCAGCGACCCGAGTCTGTCTCCAGACTCCCAAGACCCGCAGGACGACGGGAAGGACTCGGAAACGGGACATTTATCCGATAAAGACAACAACAACGAGAACGACGAGCAGAGCGCCGTCGGGAAGCGACGCGGGCCTCGGACCACCATAAAAGCCAAGCAGCTGGAGACCCTGAAGGCGGCTTTCGCGGCCACGCCGAAACCCACTAGACACATCAGGGAGCAGCTGTCGCGGGAGACCGGCCTCACCATGAGAGTCATCCAGGTAAATGACAAAAAGTGGGGGGACAGTAAAACAATCCAAAAATTAAAAAAAAAAAAAAAAAAAAAAAAACGAGTTGACACACTCTAGTTGCTTCACCTTGTCTGCATCCATTATCGGACATCTGATCCAGATCTGGACTGTCATCAGTGTTCAACAGAGTAGATTAGTTTATACTACCAGAAAAAAAGCTTTTATGGACACAAAGATGCAGCTGTGATTGGGGACTTCTTGGCAGTTTAGGGCAAACCCTTCGAGATTTGTCCTTAATGCTCTTTTTTTGTCAGACAGGGTTTCCAAACCAATTTTATCCATAATCTTTACTCCCACTGCGCTCCCGAAACCCTTAAAAGCAGGACTCACTAAGCACTCATGTTTATGGACATATTTTAAAAAGCTCCCAGGGTGAAATTTCCTGGTGGATTGTCGCGTCGTTTTCGACACCGACAAGCATTAAAAGTTGAAACAGTGTTTCAGTTTAGCCATGAGTTCACAACTTTTACGCGTTTTACGCATTTCCAAAAATCCTTATTCCAACTTCCAAACACCATGTTCATATTTTATTAAATGTGATTTCATTTTTGAGGCAAAAAGAACAAAGTAAAAGCCTATTTTAAGATGTCTTTCCGATAACTTCGATCTTTAAGTGATCGAAATATTCTATTTTCACGTAACTAGCAACTCAGAAACGTTGCTGTCATACTTAAAGTCCCTGCGTCATGAACAGATTCAGGATGACGTATTTATTTGTCTGCTCTAGTAACGTCATTTTCACGCTGCTCATCTGATCAAATGTTTGTCCTAAAAAAATAAAAAGGTTTGGTTCCAAAATCGGAGGTCCAAAGAGAGACGCATGAAGCAGCTGAGCTCTCTGAGCGGCCGGAGACACGTGTTCTTCCGCGGCCAGAGGAGGATGAGGGCGCTGGGAGAGAGGCTGGAGGCAGAGGAGCTTGGACACTTCTCTTATTATGGAGGTGGGCTGTGGATGTAGGACTGAATATAAATTAAATATGCCTCCTCATTCACTATAATTTATTAAGTTTATCATGTATTGACTTCTGTGTCTTTTGATTTGAATAAAAACTCAAGAGCAAAAACAGTTTTTAAAAGCAATTCACATCCACGCTTCTATATTTTCTTTAATGTCTGATATAGTCTATATATTTCTATGACTGCAGATTATCCTGGTGAATACTATGGCTCAGGAGGGAACTACGAGTACTACCAAGGCCCACCATCATCTCATGCTCAGACTCCAGCAGACCTGGGCTTTGTGCCCTCCTCCGTCCCTGCTGGTACCCCATTGGGAGCAATAGACCACCACCACCCAGGGCACCACTGTCCTGGAGAGGTGCACTGTTTCTCTGATACAGTATCGCACCATCCTGCGGACTCACCCAGTCCGGAGCCCAACATGCCGGGCTCAATGCATAGCATCTCCAGCGAGATGTGTGGCCCCAGCACGCCCTACACGACTGTGTCCCTCAGTGACAACGGATACACCAACCAGCTGTCACAACCCTCCTCAGAAATGAGCGAAGGCACTGTGTGGTAATGCAGCCCACACCCAATTACAAGGCACACTTGGATTTTGAAGGCAAATCAATGCTTTTCTTGTTTGTTTGTTTATTTAAATGTATTTATTTATTTGTTTGTTAATTTATGTATTTATTTATTTATTTGCTTGCATTTCTGTTAAGCACTATTTATAAATCTCTATATTTGTATGTCAGTATAATTGTTTATTGACTAGTCAATCAATAGATTGTTTTAATGTGACTCATTAATACATTCACATTCTGGGCCTCATTGATCAAGCAATAAACCAACACATTTATATGCCGCAGAAAGTGTTTTTTTTACTGTTTATAAAACCTTTTCTGCCACATATTGTCCCTACAATGATAATGTAAAAGTGCACGATAGCATTTTCTTCTAACCTTTCACCTATGAGTTCATGTGTAATACAAGATTTTATCATTTAATAACAGAATACGATTGTGATGTTCAATACATTTGACCAAATACCTCTCTCAGGACCGTGGGAACATCGTCTTTGTTTGTCTTTATTTGTCAGGCATTTCTTTTTCTTTTTTTAATTCTTTCATTGCCGAGATATATTTGCCTTCAAAAGGATATCTTTATAAATTTTATATGTAACAGATAATGATTTGACTTTAGTCCAGTGGTATATATGAAACGATGGACGCCTGTACAGAGCAGTCAACTGTTTACTTAAAGCTCCAGTATTCAGGGGTTTGAATATCAGCATTGTATAAAACCGATGGACAGACAGTTTAATGCAAACAAACCAAACTTTTGTAGCCCTTCTACTCATGTGGTCACTCACTGTGCTATAGTTTGTACTATGTCCTCATTAAAACACACGCACACACACACACACACACACACACACACACAGAGAAAACACTAATAAACTGTTGCCAAATGAATGCACAACAAAATCCTGCAGCTTTTAGCTGTGAGATGCAGTGTTTCTTCACTTCTTCTAATTATGAGTAATTTTGCAGCTCAGTTATAGCCAGACAGCTGAGACTCAAACTGGTTTTGTCTTAATGGATCAAAATGTCAAATTATTCCCACTAATGGTCTCGTACACTGCCAGCAGCAGCAGCAATGTTGTTTTTTATGAGACATACTTGATTGTTCCAATTAAGTTTATGAGACCGATGTTTACGACCATTCACTGTATAATAAAACACATATTGATCATTTTTATTTGTTAATTATTTTGGGGGGAAATACTCGTGCTCTCAAGTAGCCTAGGAGTGGTTCTTTATTTTGTGATGAGCAGGGATTTGTTAAGTTATCTTTTGACATGAAGAGACAAAGTAGGCGATCCCTTAAGGAAACAGACAGTGCTGGAACTTTCATATAGTACATGCATTCTCTATAGACAGCACATATAACAATATGCCCAGTATTTGTGGTTTTGAATGGGGAAAAGCTGTCTGAGAAACACACTCTGCAACTGCCTGGTGGAGCTCTGACTACATATCATTATACTGACAGCCTGATGTTAGATTCAGATGACTGTGATTGGTTTTGTCTGGGACTGTCACAGTTAACGTGATGATGACGCGTTAACACAAACTCCTTTTAACACCCCTGATTGATTTATTTATTTATTGCAATTTTTTTAGATTGCAGTGGGCTCGGGTTTAAGATACTGGCATCATATGAAACTAGCTTGTCGTGAAGGAGGCTATTTAAAGCTCCAAACTTAAGCTAAATTTTGGTCATTTTCAAAGGGGTCTCTTGACCTCTGACCTTGAGATATGTGAATGAAAATGGGTTCTATAGATACCTACGAGTCTCCCCTTTACAGACATGCCCTCTTTATGATAATCACATGCAGTTTGGGGCAAGTCATAGTCAAGTCAGCTCACTGACAACTGAGTTTGCCATATATGATTTGAGCATATTATTTATGCTAAATTCAGTACCGGTGAGGGTTTGTGGACAATATTTCTCATTGTTTTGTATTGTTAATACATTTCCAATAATAAATATATGCATACACTTGCATAAAGAAGCATATTTGCTCAATCCCACGTTGATAAAAAATATTAAATACTCAACAAATCTTCCTTTAAGATACATTTTGAACATAAAAAAATAACTGTAGACAATCATGCATCACAATTAAATATTTTAATTAACTGACATTCCTAGTATTCTTATAGATAATTTCTCCATTTAAAAAAGATATTGTCGATGCAATATCTGCAATTTCTCTTTTCTGACCTATGAGCTGTAACACTGAGTATTGCTAAATGTTCATCCAGAATGCTAATCGTGCAAACAACGTGACAAGGAGATTTAGGATTTTCAAGTGAAATTTAACGGAAAGGTTTTCTTTTTTAAAAATAAAAAAGAGCTGCAGCACAGTCAACATAGCTGGAGCTGCTCATTGTGGTGTTACTGGCAGTGTTTGCTAATCCAGACGAAACACCTAGCCAGCAATCAATGAATTTTCAAATCCAGGAGCAATCGGTCAACATTCTTTTCGGATCATTTTGCAAAGGTTAGTGAGCTGTCGAGTTTATAAAGTGGCTGATATTTGAGTATTGTGAGGGAAGAACACACAACACCACGGAGATGTTTAAATGCTATTTGTACTTGGTTCTATTTGGCTGTTTTCTTCTTGATTTATCCCAACGAGTTCGGTAATGTTCAAACACAAAGAGCAAACAAAAACTGGAACTAGTCATCAATGCATATAATATACTGCATGGTGTGTTTACGTTATGCAAAGACGGTTCTTAATCTATTTGGGAATTGTGCATAAGCTTGGTTGTTGTTAAGTCACACTTTGAGGCATCCTTGTTGGTAGTGAAGAAGAGGCTGATGACAGAGTGAATATTTTACAGTCAGGGAAAGGTGAGAGCAGCACAAAGGAGGACGGGACGAATGCTGAATATTGAACCACTGAGCAGTGAAGCAGGAGACTGAAAGAGCACATCAGTGGAGCTGTTTGGGGGAGGGGCAGGAAAATCCGTTATTCCTCCCATAGGTTTCTATAGGGATGTTTTAATGATTCAGTTTGGGATTGGACATCTCAGTAGTTGGTCACAACATCGAAACTTCATCAAAGGATGGCAAGCATGATGTTGGATCATTGAAACCTAAGCATGCTTCCCTGTAAGCCTTAACACACCCTTAATCTATGCACATAAAGCTGGTGATATTCTATATTGTTGTTATTGTCAAAAAAATCACCTGAACAGACCAAAACTAAAGAGTTATTTCTCAATTTCCATCTTCTTTCTGTGGCTCTTGGTCCTAAGACCATCCATTCCTACCGAAGTCTTTTAAAAAGGTCATTTTAAAAAGTACATCTGTAGTTTTTGATAAACATAACTCAGACTGAAGTAAATAGTGCAATACGTTGTACTATATGTGGGATCAACTCAACTACAGTGCCTATGTAATGAAGGAACATGTCACAGTGGCTCATTGATGTGTTTTAACAGTGGAGCTCTACGGCATAGTGAAGATATCAGGCTTTGGATATATAGTCTAGAAGAAGTGATTATTGTTTTAGTTTTTTTATGGGATGTGTTGACAACTAGAAAATGTAGATATCACCAGACTTATCTAACTTCTGCTGGAAATAAAATGATTTTGTCGTTGAGAGATCAGTTCTGAGCAGAGTCCAGTCTGGGGCCAGCTGCTAATGGGGGGAAAGCTTCAGGCACCATTTCCTTCATCAGCTGGTGGTTGTTACTCTAGACAGTCCCATCCTACTCCTGGATTAGTATCTGTTCCACATGGCTTCATTTCACAACACATATCTGCGTTACATCGACCTTTCTCAAAAGTGGGTTTGTTCAACAGTGGTTATTTGTATTCTGTTTACTTTCTAAGCTGTATCTACGACCCGTTCCTGCTGTTATTTTATTTTGAAATGTAGAAGCAGAACAAGAACAGCTACATTTCCCATGGGGTTTTGAAAGCATGTCAAAGATGGCAGCTGTAGTTGTTAAATCTGAGGCAGAGTAATTCTCAGATTTGACCGTTTTGATGCTGACCCCACTGGGCCTGTGGGAATCAGTGGAAATGAGTTGTTTAGATAATATAGCTAATACAGTAACAAGTGAAAGAGACAATGTGATACTGATAAGAGGGTGTGAAAAGGTTGCCTTTCTCCCTTTTCAATGTTCCCCAAAAGTTGGTGGTGTTTTGTATCTGCTTGATTGCTGATTTCGGTCCAGTGTTTCAGTTCATTTGGGACATTGTCAACTGGTGTGTGTGGATGACACAGGCTTGTTTGGATTGTTTTATGGGTTCATCAGATTTTGTTGTCCTGCCTGGGATGGGGGCTGCTCAGCAGCTCAATCAAGGAAAGTGCCAACAGATTTGCCTCATTGTGTCCTCTAAGCAGAGGAGGGAGGAGCTGGGCTCTGTTAAGATGTAGGATGATATAGGTAAGATAGCTCTGCAGTAAATGGCATTCTTTAAAGGTTGGTGTGCTCACTGGATAGACTGAGATGTCAGCAGTGACTTAGAGATCTGGTATTAATGATTTGTTCATTATTCTGTGTGAATTTGGTGGCTAGCTCAGTTTAACTCCCCCTATATTTACCTGGCCAGGTGGTAGCTTCCAGTTAGGTGAGGCTGAGGAGATAAAATCCCAGTCACTGGAGTGGCAGCTTGTTGTGAGGCTGCAGCTTTCATGTGTTTGGTGTTCTTTTGATTCAACTTAAGTGTAGTTTAGTTGTATTTCCTGGGTTTCATTTCTGCATTTTTTGGTTAATAAATGCCATTTTTGTACTATCTCTGCTTATCAGCCTCATTCAGCAACATCTCTTTTTAAATTTTAAGTTTTCCAGTGCTAAACCACCTTATCTGCCCTTGATATGAGGTGGTGGCACTATAGAGGGACCGTTGAGGCATTTCTAAGAGTGCTTGGGCAGTACAGCCAAATGTGGATTTTAACATAAACTGGCCTGTTTAGCATTTTGAGTTAGTTTAACAGTGAAATCAACCTTGATGATTATTTCCCATATATCAGAAGAAATATATTCACTAACATAAAATACATGGTTACTTGTCCACATCATTAACTTAAAGGTGCATGGCAAAGAGAAAATAACAGATTGTGGTAGAATATGGTGATTAAATATATAACATGTCATGATATCAAGTCTGTTATTTAAATTGTTGACAGATACCAGAAATCACAAGTATAGCTATGCTATTTTAAATTGAATTTTAAAAAGAATTTTAAATAAAACGTTCATAAACATGCAAAAATATATGTAATATTTTAAACTGTGTCATTATGTTAATTAAAGTCGACTGTGTTTAAATGTTTGGAGGTAATGCTATGCTGTTAATCAAACTAATCCCTGTTTATCTGAGCAAAATGCCACGATTAAGCGAGAGATTTGCATGTCAAACAGGAGGCCAGTGAATCAATTTAAATCTAGCTGACAGTGGTGACTGTTGGATAAACTCTGCACAATAATCTATCTTCTGTGGTGTGATTTGTACACAGCATTGTTTTACTGCAGAACTTATTTAACTGTGTACAAAAGTACGTACATATTTTGTACATAATATACACCCAAATCTGAGAGTATTTGTCAAACAAATGTCTCATCAATCAGATATGAAAAAACTGAAGTCAGCCAGCTGAGTGCTAATCACTACCATGTTTAGCCAGATGGACACTTTGACTTGGCTGACAGCTACTTGGTTAGCTGCCTGCAGTTAGTCTCTTTATAGTTTTTCATAAAATATGACACTTTTCTTAGGTAGAGTCGGCTCAGTTTCTTGGATCACTTACCCCAAATTAAGTCTGTTTGCAGTCTGTTGTCATGTTTCTTAAAGGAGACACATCAGGCTCATTTCCAGGTTGTATTTTGGGTTTTACTAGAATGCGTTTACATGCAAGAAAAATGTGTTGCACCTTTGTAAAGTTCTCAAGCTGAGGGTGTTATATTCTAATGAACCTGCATGTGACATAGGAAGGGGAGCCAAATCTCAACGGCTTGTTGAATCACATGTTTTCTGATCTGGGCTGTCTTATTTCTCAATGTCTTATTGTGGGTTGGTAGGTACTCCAGATACCCAAACTGATGTGCACAAGCACTTTTTTTTTGTTGATGATGTCCCCTTTAATTACCATTTTGTTAAATTGTTGTTGTTTTTTATAGTAAACATAATATAAAAGCTCTTGACATGAAGATGTTTTATAACTTTTTCATTCATCAGGATATAGAGTGGAAACTGTCTTTCAAAGGAGAGTCCATGAGGACACAACACTAATAGACTTGACTTCAATGGAATTTAATAAAAAAAATTTAAAAATGACATCCTGTGCTTCACTCTCCTGGGTCGCCTTATGAGCTTAAACACCAGTGAGAAAGGAAAGATCTAAAACCTGAGAATATTAGCCCAAATCTTGAGTGTATGCTAAAGCAGTTAAACATTACAATTGGACAACTATTATGACTGGATAATACATTATTGTGATTTGAGATAGAAATCCTTTTAACTTTCTAATCTAAATCATATTTGAACTCAGATTTGCCCTTTGTGCCGTTGCTGTTTCCATTGAGTCACTTGCGAAATGTGGCCCTATTCGCTAATTTGACTCTTTCTCCACTTTTTGCTCCAGGCTTGGCAGTCCACTTTCTGCATGAAAATCATTCACACATACAATTTTATAATCAATGCCCACAGTAATAGGATTCCTCTGGCCATGGGCAATTAATACAGTTTTTCCCCCCTTTTTTTTTTTTTTTTTTTTCTCCCCGCGCTGATCTCAAAGCTACGAGACATTGGCTTCTCCTCATTTACATATTTATTGCATTGGACTCAAATCTGGCGAGTGATTGATGTGGAGCCTGCCTCCTGAATTTTTAGCGGCCCATTATTATGAAAGAGAGGGAGGGGGCTGCAGCACGTCAGTGTACTTTTGATTAAAGTTGAAGAGGACAGAATCATGAGTGTTCCCCACCTACTTTCTTTTTCCTGCAGTGCTTAATCTGCAAGGCCAAGTGCAGAGAAGATTTCAGTATGTTCGAGATATTGACAAGTCATTCACTCACAAAAGCCGAGGCAGATATGCCCATTATGATTTTAATCAGTGTTTCACTTGCTGTTCATTTTTAGAGTATAATGGCAATATAATTTAAATTTAACATATTTTCAGTTATTCTATGATCTACCCTGGCAAAGCATGGTATTATAATTGCTTCTCATGCGTAAAAACATATTGATAATTTCAAACTGATCAGACGGTTACACTCCTAGCCTACGTTGACAAACAGCTGCCAATTTGTTAACATGCTCATCACTACCAGTCTGTGAAATCAACTCATCATGATCTTGTTTTTGACAAAAGACTGTCACATTTTGTTTTACATGGCAAACAAAAAGGATCTAAAAAACCATATGCAAAATATACAAAAAATAGTATCATGGTACTTGGAGGCACGAAGAGGTATTTGGTCCCCAGCTGGTTTTACACAGTGCTGTACATCCTCCTTGCTGAATTCCCTCACATCACCGTGTGTTGTAGTTGTGATGTATTATAGAAACACAGAGACAAAGACATGACAACGACACATAGAAGGTTGCTGCTGCTTCTCTCATTTGCAATCAAGCGCGTAATGTTCAAGAGTGGAAAAGCTCTGCGCTGCAAAACGTATGTGTGTGTGTAATGGGGTTGATGACCAGGGTGGAGGCAGGGGAGGAGGGAGGGTTCCTCAGTTATACAGCGTTTCTGCCTCTGCTTTGTACTCCTATTTCTTTGAACCACCAGGATGCGTTTCGATTCAGTCTTTGAACCTTGCGGGTGTCTTCAGTGTCAAAAGTTTTTTTTTAAGATTTTACAGCACACAAGTGAAGGAAATACACTGAATCTATTGTAAGCATGTATAAGAAACACATTAGAAGCACATTCACCTCAGATGGAGGATCCTTTGCAGCCAAAGCGATCCGAGGGCACATCATAGGTCAGTCAATGCATTACAGCAAATAAGCAGTTTAAGCAGCAGTAGCATACTAGGGTATGACCATACTCAGTAATATCACTATCTCCCTTCCCAGTCTTCACCACCCTTCAAGAGGTGGGACAGCATCTCTTCAAACATCTTCATCAGTCTGATTTAAATGTTTCAAACCAACGCTGTCAGATATCACTACTGTCTGCAACGTTGTCAAGCACCTTGATTTCCCTGGTTGGCTGCCTTTGTCCTTCAGAGCCAGAGGACACTGGTCAGGAATAAACCCTTCCACATTAGGCCCTATGAGAAGCAGTAAACCAACATTTCCATAGGGACTTGGCTTTCCACGCTCCGCTGATGTAATGCATGCATTTTAATGTGGCACACCTCTCAAACAGCACCACCACTGCTGGATCGGTGTTTGCATTCAGCTAAACTATTTTAGGTAACACCTCCGTGCATACCATAACTTATTATGAGCATCCTGTGCTTGTGTGTAACAGACTGCATGTTCTTCAGTGTAGCCATCAGTCAATAAATATTTTTATCTTGGCATAAAACTTTACATCATAATGAGTGTCCGGCACGCTGCTAAAGTGCATGTACTGTTTGTATTTTGAAGTCAACGATGTAGATTTAGTTGCTGTATTTAAAACTCAAAGTAGTATCAGTAACTGTAGATCCAAGACCCTTGCTTTCCTAAGAGGAGGTTATGCTGAAGTCATGGGAACATGAATATGATCCACAGAAGTACCTCCATGTGCATGTCAAGTAAACTAAAGTAAAACTGTCTGCTAGCCTTCATATACCAGGAAATGATTATGGGTTTGTGAATGTTAGGGAACAAAAATGGCCTACATCTATGGGCTAAGTGAAAATGTCTGCACTTCTATCTGCAGATGAGTTCAATAAATGTAAAAAAAATATGTAAAATCAAAGATTGCTTACCTAAAGGAACAGTGTGAAACATTTCTGGAGATCTGTTATCAGAAATAGCTTACAATGAGCCCTCATACTGTATCGACTATACGTTTCTGCAATAGCCCAGAACAGATAAACCAAACACTGGTTATCTGAAGGCCACCATAATTCTCCATAATGCTCCACTGCAGCAACCTCATATACACAGGGCAAAACCGTGGTACCACCTGCTGCTGTCTGACTTCCATTGCCCCTTAAGTAGTGTTATTATGGTAAAGATGGTTTCTGAACATGGTGAACAACCTTACACGGATTTGTACTCGGTGGCTCACATTACCACAATCTTAGAAAAGGGGGCGTGAGTGGAGGGGTACTCATTTGGTTGCAATCTGCAACCACACCAAGATGGCACCAAATCCTACATGCTGTACTTTTAAACAAGACTTTAAGAGTCTACTTGTACTAAAGTCTTCCTTTGCTAATGTCAGCATGGTAACATGCTTACAATGACAATAGTAGCATGCTGATGTTTAGATGCAGTGGCGTAGTGGAGGGTATGTGAAAGTAGACCCATCTCTTTTTCTGGCAGTTTACAGTATACCCACCTAAACAGGCACTAGAATACAAAGGAGAGTAACCTACACCCATCTATCTAGTTCATCCACCTCAGTGACCACTACACCACAGTTTAGACAGTATGATGTTAACCAAGCTCAATATTTGAGTTTAGCATGCTAGCATTTGTTAATCAGCAGTAAGTACAACTGAGGTTGATGGGAATGTTGGGGTTTTGCCATCCCCAGAGCCATGCTGTATTTACTTAGATATACAGTACAGTAATGGTGACTTCTTACTGGCCCGGCCTTGCCCTCTCTTCCAGCATATGCCACATGGACCTGCCACTGCTCCTCTAATTTCCATACCAGTCAATGACCCACAGTAATAACTGTGATATATGGCCAAAGATGCAGCACCTTGGTTGCTGACCTTTCCCACAATCCCGTACTGGGCAACCTTCACTACTACACCCCCTCCCCTTCTTCAAACAGCCCTATTCAGTGGGGGGGGGCTCCATCCTTCCACTCCCCCTCTCCCCCTCACCTCTGCATCTCGTCGTTGGCTCGATGTGCGCGGTTCGCCACACTCCAGTGGCTCCATGAATGTTAATGTCGAGACGGGGGGAGAGAGGGAGGTGTGGCTGCATGGTACAGGGAGCTGCTTCACCTGGTCTGCAACACACAGCTATAAGAAGCTTTTTGCATATATTGTTCATATTTGTGAAGCTATGATTGTCTTATGTTGTATAATAGCAGTAACAATATGAACAGCAGTATTAGGACAAACTAGTTATTATAATATATTGATTTACTCCTCTGATTTACTCCTGTGGATGAAAAACAAACACATGAAACTTTATTTTCACTTAATGTCCAGATTAAACATTTTGTTGGTGATGGGCTTTTAACTTAAAGTCTGCTTGCGAATTAGCCCTCTTATCCGTCATCCCGGCGTTCAGTTAGTCAGCTGATGTTTACAAAGCACTGACAGAATCACAATGTATGCATTATGTGGTGATGATCACAGGGTGTTGTAATCTTTGACCCCTGTGGCACGTTCAAAACGCAGATTGGAGATTAAGCCTCTTGTGCAGCTGGCTGACAGGCTGCCTCGCTGCCCCTGGAGAGATTCACTGCCTGGCTGTAACTCTGCAGGCTGGTCTCTCTGCATTAAAGATACACTACGTCATTCATTTTCATTTTTGATCTACAGAGGGATATTGCATTTCAGAAATTCTGTTTGCCCTTCATCATTTAAGTCTATCAAACATTATAAATCATGAAAGCTTTGAAATGCATATGTAGGGAAATCTCACTATATGCAAACAAAACCAGCAGTGTTTTACTTCCCATTAGAGATTCAGCTTAAACCCACCTGGACCAAGAGGCATATACTGTTTGATTAAACTATATGACAGCATGTTCTGGGTACTAAATTTAATGGAAATGGACTGCTTTTATGACTTATACTCTTTTGCTTTCACCATGTGAATAAATTGCTAGTAATGAGTTGGATATTGTTATGACTGGAGTCAGGAACAGGTCTGGACTCAACTGCCCGACTCAATCAATCAGCATCTTTAATACTCAAACTGGGTCAATACACAGAAGGTCAATAGTAGTGAGCAAACAAATCCAAGAGGGGTAAGGCAGAGCGAGGTCAAAAAACAGGCAGAAATTCAAAAACACGAGAGGTCAAAACACAAGGAAGAATGCTGGTACGGTTTTCACAAAGGACAAAGATGAACTGGCACAGAAGTGAGGGGAGACACATTATATACTAGTGAGGGGAGTGGCTGACGAGAGACAGGTGGCTGCAATCAGGGGCGGGGATGACGATCAGACACAGGTGTGTGATGATTAAAAGTAGGTCAGCGAGCTGTCACTCAACCAGGGAGCGGGAAGCACGAGGGCAGGAAGTGAAGTGTTCTGAAACGAGAGGGAATGCTAGAATACCAAAATAAAACAGGAAGTGAACAAAAAAAATGAAAAGACAAAATGACATGACATAAGACCTGGCAGTTGTGACAGAAATGTGGATTTATGTGTACATTTTAGTTGAAAATCAAGTATATATTTACCAGTTTTAACCACTACATTGTTGATTTATGGGCTTTCACTGAGTTCTAATGAAGAATGTAAGCTTTAGTAAGTAGTACTTAAACTAACTTAACTGAAGTACAGGCATTATAAGACATAACATAGACATAACATTTATGGGGATCTATTGGTATAAATCGAATATAATATTAATATGTTTTCTTCTAGTGTATAATCACCAGAAAATATAAATCTTTTTAGTTAGCTTAGAGTGATCTACATACTTCATGGAGCTGGCCGCCATGTTTCTACAGTAGCCCAGAATGGACAAACCAAACGCTTGCTGTACATAGGGCTATTCACATTTTTGCATCGACAGCTGTGGTTCTCCTACACACTTGGCACATGGGAGATGTTCCAGTTGGATGCAACCTCACCGCTAGATGCTGCCAAATACTACACACTGCACCTTTAAGCATTATAAAAAATGCGTTTAAAATGCATAGCACACATTTGACAGGCATACAAACACACAGCTTAAGTTAAATACAAATGAAATTATACTTGCTGTTTATGTCATAGAATTACTTAATTTTAATTATTATTAAGAATTTTAAAAAGTCGACCTTTCCTTAGCATGAGCTATATTACATTTATGGAAAAGGCCTTTAGACACACTTAGCTTGAACACTTGAACAATATTTATATGTTGATATACATAGTAGTATTCTGCTAAATATGGATTAAAATCATATTGATAAATGAAAATGTACTGTTAATGTGGTAACAAGAAATACATAAGTTTGCTCATTGAAAAAGTATACTGCAGCAGTATACTTCTATATCAAACATTTAACACATCATATAGTATATGTATGGAAATGTAAACTTCTTTATTACTTGAGACTGTATATTGTATAATTCATCAACTGCTTAATTTGGATATTAAAGAGGGCCTATTATGCTTTTGTGCTTTTTCCCTTTCCTTTATTGTGTTATATAGTTTAGTTTTTTGTGCATGTAAAATGGTCTGCAAAGTTACTCAAAGTCTGTAGCTCCTCTCCCCAACAGAAACAGTGCTCCTGCTTGAAGTCCCGCCTTTCTTCTGTAACATGGTGATGTCACCAAGTAACACCTTTAAATAATATGTGACGAGCAGCTACTTTGGTAAACTCTCAAACAAAGCTAGTTAGAGCAGAGCTGCAACGGAGTCCGAAGAGTTTGGATCGGCTGATCAATCAGAGCAGACTGGGGCTTTTTGGGAGGGTGGGACAAGAGCTCAAACAGAGCGTTTCAGACAGAGGATTAAAAGTGGTGCTGCAGCACAGCTGGTATGAGAAAAGTAAAGCCATTTTTTAACGTTAAAAGCATGCAAACATGTTCTAGTAGAAACCCCAAATATAAGTATGCACCTGAAAATAAGCAAAATATGTCTTCTTTAAACATATTTTGGAGACAAGCCACAAATAGGCTCATGTAAAACAACAGGAAACAGTTACTCAACTCATAAGTCACACAAAAAGTGTCTTTGTGTGGCTAGCTTGCTATACACTTTCCAATGTGGTTGAAATGTAAAAAGGAAGGCAGGCAGGCGGAGATGAGATGAGCTCTTCAGAATCCTCAGCCAGGAGAGAAAGAGAACAGCTGGGGCCTGGCACTCCCTCTGAGCTGCTCTACTCTTTGTCACGGCCAAAAGACTCTTGTTTTCAGGCAGTAATCAGACAGCCCTGGGGCTCTGTAAAGACCCTGTTCTCTTTTCATCTCAACTGTTGCACACACCCTGCTAATTGGAATCCTGCAACTGGGTCACAGGCATTGTCTCTCAAGTGCCGTCAAGTCATTGAGACGCGTGAATGTGGAATTATGGTTGCCTCAGATGCATGATTGAGTCCCCCCCCCTGCGCTATCTTAATGCCTCCATTTCAATCTCATCGCAGACACTGATTTTCTCCTTTTTTCCATTAATATTTCTTGCTGTTCCCTGCTCTGTTTTTGTCACAGTTCAGCCTGAAACCAGGCGTCACTGGGGCTTGGCAATTGGGAAGTAAAAGAAATCAAAATACTGTATATATCAGCTTAGTTCATCTCTTATAAGTAGGCATTTCTTTTGACTAACAAAAGGCAAACAAAGCCTTCAAGACTGTTGACGTAACTAAATATTTTATAGGCACGTCTAAGTTAATGTGGTAACACGTTAAAAGCAAAATTGTTATAACACCACTAATTTCTTTAAGGCATTAATGCAATTGAACTTCAGAGGTTGTAGCGGGCTCAGTTTTAAAACTAGAGTGAAGATACAGGTATCATATGAAACTAGAAAAACAGAGGACTCTATTGGTACCAACCATGTATATGAAATGAAAAGACTTACTGTACATGTTTGTTTTGGGTTTGTTATTAGTTATCAATCTCACATTCTGTTTGACAGATGAAAAAGATGGGAATGGCTGTTTCATTTGGATATCTTCAACTTAGCTGACTTTACTTTAAAACTATGGAAAAGAAGGCTAGATACGAGGGTTGTCAAAATTAACACTTTAATGCAAATTCATTGTGACGCCATGCGCTGATCTGGCATCATATGAAACTAGAAAAACAAGGAATCCATTGGTACCAACCATCTCATACTAAATAAGGCTCCAAACCTGTGCTAAATTTTGATGAGGGGAAAAACTGTCATGGCCATTTTCAAAGAGCTCCCTTGACCTCTGACCTCAGGATATGTGAATATAAACGGGTTCTGTGGGTACCCACGAGTCTCCCCTTTACAGACATGTCCACTTTATGATAATCACATGCAGTTTGGGGCAAGTCATAGTCAAGTCAGCACACTGACACACTGACAGCTGAGTTTGCCATATTATGATTTGAGCATAATTTTCATGCTAAATGCAGTACCTATGAGAGTTTCTGGACAATATTTGTCATTGTTTTGTGTTATTAATTGATTTTCAATAATAAACATATATATATATATATATATATATATATATACACATGTGTATATATATATATATATATATATATATACACATGTGTATATATATATATATATATATATATATATATATATATATATATATATATATACACATGTGTATATATATATATATATATATATATATATATATATATATATATATACACACATGTGTATATATATATATATATATATATATATATATATATATATACATGTGTATATATATATATATATATATATATATATATATATATATATATATACACATGTGTATATATATATATATATATATATATATATATATATACACACATGTGTGTATATATATATATATATATATATTTACATAAAGCATCATATTTGCCCACTCCCATGTTGCTAAGAGTATTAAATACTTGACAAATCTCCATTTAAGGTACATTTTGAACTGATTAAAATGTGCTAAAATGTGCTTTTAATTTGCAATTAATCATGACCTGATCCACATTGTAAATAAAAAGGCCAACATTAAGTCGCTTCCTGCCAGTTTCCCTCCATTCTAGTGGTTGAGGAGGAACCTGATTCTGCAGTTTGCCGGTGATTAAAAGAAGAATTAGCCGGCCTTAGCATGGCACCACAAATGAGCAAAACCCTCTGGGAGGCCAGAGAGACCAAGCAAGGCACATTTCCAATTATACCACCAAATGACTCATTTTCTTATTGGGCCTCGTATAATTGTGGTGGGTATTGGGTGCATGCAACTCAATTTGTCTTACATATTTGTTGGTGGGATGGTGAAAGAGTTGACGGAGCCAAGGGGGATGATATGAAAGAATGAGACAAAATAAAATAAAAAAAGGATGAGACAGATCCCTCAATATTTGTTTGATCTGCTTCATCCTCCTTAATACTGTTGAAGTTTTAAAAGCCAGAGAGAAAATGCCATTTTAATCATCTGCGGATTGGGGAATGGGAAGACTATCATTTTCCAGTAATCAGAAAATGCCTCTCCAGAGTAATGGACTTTGTTCTGACTGCTGAAATTAATGAGGCTTCCAGTGATGCGATTATCTGTCCCCAGGATCATCAATATATAAAAATAATTGACAAATTAAATTACTGCAAATTCTTGGAAACTTGAGTTTTAAAACTGCCTTTTTTAATGTAATGTTAAAGTTTTTGCACACACAATTCAAGCTAAGTTGGTTAACCTTTATTAAATTTGCAGAAACCGTAAATTCTTCTCCATCCTTGTATAGCAAACAACCAGTTACTTATAAAGCAACTGGACTACATGTCAATACAGTCGCATAAAAAGGCACAGCAGCACTGACCATGAAGCCGTTTCACATTGCTGACGTTGCATTTTCCGCAGAGCATTATGACACGATGATCTACAGGACTGAGTTCAACATTATGGTGCTGCTTTCCCGACTATTATGCACTCTGTTCTCACACAATTTCCCTGTCTATTGGTAACAAAATCAAGTAAAGGAGCAATATGTGATTCAAACATGTTTTTCACAAATTAACATTAAAAAAAATAAGTAACATTACACATACACGAGGTACAAACTTATGAAAAAACTTGACTTAAAATTAACTTAAAACCGAACAGCTGAGTGTGGATTACAGTGAAAGTTAGTCACCCTATTTGACATGTAACATGTAAGTCCAGTGCACAGTAGCCTTTGTCATTCACAGACATTTAATGAATTAACCATCTAATTAGCACAAATTCAAAAATATTTAAGTACCGGTAAAAAAAAAAAAAATCGACTTGCAATAATTAGTTTTAGAAGAAGACTAGCCAGAAAAAAAAAGTAACCCAAGTGAGAACTATTTTTCTAAACAAGCACACTATTATCCAGTCTGTGCAGTACCATTATCAATGCTCACTTCAACTATTATCACCTCTGTATTTCTTACTGTTTGTCCCACTTTGTGCGTGTATGTGTTTAATGCACCACTTAAAACTGCAGGTTTGACTCTGGGTGTGATGTGAGGGAACAGTAAGCAGTAAAGTGCATCTAAAAGCAGCATGTGTTGTACTGTGTGAGCAAGAACAGAAGGGACAGCTGTGTTTTTTGTTGCGAGGCGAGCTGCCCGTCGCTCGCTGCAGGGTAACTGTGAAACAGTCGGGGTCTAAAAGGGACCTCATCCCCGCTCCCTGCTGGGCTCTCCTGTCCAGATCTGTTATAGTGTTCCCCCGTCTTTGTTCAGTAACTAAGTGCTCCCTACTTAGGTGTTTAAAAACCCCCTTTTCTTGCTAATGCCCCCAGCAATGTGTGCATTGTTGAGTTGGTCATCGAAACACTTGCGCATCTTTAACAAGCATATGTCACAAACCACTGTGCATTTTAATATGACAACATTTCTAAATGTATTGTTGTGTTTGATTATCATGGAAGCATCAACATCCGCTTGGGCCAACTGTGTAAACTCCAAACATCATAACATATGAGATATTTCTTTAGTCAGTTTTCAATTGCACTTGAATACAAAATACATGGATTTATCTAAACACAAATGTATAGGTGAGATAATTTACAAAATGTCATAATTGATGTCAGTCATCTGAACTCCTGCTTGGTGAGAATCATAGCCAACGATTCATCAGTAACCTGGCAGCTGCCGAGGCCCATCACGCTGGCTCCTCCAGCCCAGGTCTCAGCCGGGAGCAGGTCTGGCTGAGCCAGGGCTCCTTTTGGCGGTCGTTGCGGAGCCTGAGCTGAGCTTCAGCCAGGTAGGGAGGGAGGGAGGGGGAGGGAGAGGCCAGGGCTTCCCCTGCTAGGAGGAGGCTGACGTCTCCATCGTGGACAGGATGCGGACCACCTCAGCTCTCTGCGTGGGCGATATGTGCTGGGTCATGTGCACGATGGAATCCATGGCGACCTCTGGATTGGCTTGAACGAGGCTGAAAATAAAAATGGGAAAACAAAGACGTCAATCATGCAAGGAAAACTGGATTTCAGGTGTTTGCTAGATGGATGGATGGATGGATGGATGGATGATGACAGGTGAAAATTAGTTGCACTGTATAGCTCTTCACCACTGAACCTGCATTATTCAGAAACATCACCTGCGTATCTGCTTGAGGATGTGATCTCGGCGGATGTACTTGATGTTCTCGTCGATGACGGACCTTGCGCCCTCCTCTTCAGCTAGTTGCCTCTCCAACCATCCCACCACCTCCTCATTATTATCCCACAGATAGGCCTGTATAATGCAGGGGAGAGGGGGTGTTAAAGGAGTGGAGATGAATCACTGTGAGCAAGATTCAAAGTATTTTTGGAGGAATAAGGCCGAGAAATCATGTTTTCTGATGGTTGGGGCTGTCAATCCATTAAAATATTTAATCACATGATTGTCCATTTTTTATCTGTTCAAAATGTACCTTAAAGGGACATTTGTCAGGCATTTATCAACATGGTAATGGACAAATATGCTGTTTTATGCAAATGTATGTATATATTTATTATTGGAAAGCAATTAACAACACAAAACAATGCCACATATTGTCCAGAAACCCTCACAGGTACTGCATTTAGCATAAAATACATGCTCAATTCATAACATGGCAAACCGCAGCCCAACAGGCAAACAGCTGTCAGTGTTAAAGGGGAGACTTGTAGGTACCCACAGAACCAGTATGTTGACTCTTTAAAAACCGCTACCCGCTACAACTTCTGAAAGACTGATTGCGTTAAAGACATTTGTGGCATTAAAACAAATTTGTGTTAGCACATTATTATGGCTTTAACTTTGAAAGCCCTAGCAGCATGTTCTCTTCAATTTTTCTTATATCTTCTCTTAATTTTACATTAAGAGAAAAAACAGGTCAACTCCAGATGCACCAAACCATCCAAATCTGCTCTTAACCAGGTGGACTGAATGATGAATCCCACTTGACGTTAAATTGGAGGCGTGTTTATCATTAACATAGATAACGCCCCTTAAACACAATTTAAGGGCAGGTGTTGTGCTGTGTGCAAATACCCTGACGCATGATCAAGAACTGGAGAGGAAATAAATGCTGCAAGAAGAGGAAGAATTTAGATAAGATAGATGAATATATATGGATAATAAATATTGGTCCATTGATCCCAATGACTCAATGGACCAATGTCAATACCAGTAGTATTTATTTAGCCCACAAATATAATAATCCAATCATCAATCATTATAATGACTCTAAAACATGATAATCTAAATTTGATTACATAATATTCATGCTTTTTTTGTTGTTCCTCAAATTTAAAACGTGTCCTTGCATTGGTCAATTTGTGGACTGTGAAAACCAGATTTTTTTTTTTCTTAACTTATGTGAGTGCTCTAGACCTTTCCTAAAATCTTACTAAGAGAAGAGCAAAAATAAGAAACTCCCAGAAATCAATGGATACTAACAAAATAAAATACAAATCATTGATACAAACAAAAATAAGAGAAAATTTGATTGTATATAACTGTATTTCTGGATTAATAAGGCCTAGAAATCACACTTTTCCAATGGTTATTGAGAATTAAAGGAAACAATTTAAACTTACATACTGTCAGAACAGATGAAATGTATAAAATATCATGAATCAACAAATACCAATCAGCAACAACAGAGATGGACAGGCCCAAAGTGAGGGCCGGATGTCTTATTGACTGGACCCGATAGGAAAATTAGTATTCATGAGTGCTTGCATCTCTGATCCTAAACAAAGCCAGGCTGGAGGGCTTAGCAAAAGATTTGGGGAGCTGAAGGGGTTTAATGGGCTCTTGCCTTTTTTATGAACAGTCCTGCTTGAGGTCCACAAGAACATTTAATGCCCATTATTAATCATTTTTAATCTGTTTGCTTTTAATTAAGAAACAGCGTGTTGCTCTCCTATCTGCAAGTGCCAGGGCTGTGATTAATTGTGGCTTAAGACAGCCAGTCCTGATTGGGATAATATATTAGCTAACAAGAAGGCCACTTCTTAGGAGATCTTGAAACACCGGGCCGGCTCCTGTTGCCCCTGCGGCTGGTCCTCTGAGCCTTTATTTTCATTAACTACCAGTTATAAGACCATCTGTATTTCATCATGATGCTTCAGTAGGAATGCTTACTTCTTTATCTGGTGCATATTGAAGAGAAGGAATAGGAGCTTCAGGATTAAAAAAACAACCTCTAATAGTACATGAGCATATACAGTATATACTGTATGAAATGAAGTAAACCTCTGACTTTAGTGGCTACAATCAGTCAGAGACTCTCTCCATCATTGATCACAGAAGGCTGGATATGATGACTTGGGATATAAGTAGATAAACTATAGAATCGTAAGCTAAAATTTAAAAAAAAACTACAGGGCTGTCAAAGCTAACGTGATATTAACATGTTCACGCAAATTTGTTTTAATGTGACTAATGTTTTTAACACATTAACACAACTTCTGTGTGGGCTCAGATTTAAAGCTGTTTGAGAGTGAAGACATCATATGAAACTAGAAACCTAAGCAATCCACGGGTACCAATACTAGCTTGTGGCGAAGGATCCTAAATAAGGCTCCAAATTTACAATAAATTTTGGCAAGACACAACTGTCATGGCCTTTTTCAAAGGAGTCCCTTGACTTCTGACCTCAAGACGTGTGAATGAAAATGCAGTTTGGGGCAAGTCATAGTCAAGTCAGCACACTGACACACTGACAGCTGTTGTTACCTTTTGGGCTTCAGTTTGCCATGTTATGATTTGAGCATAGTTTTCATGCTAAATGCAGTACCTGTGAGGGTTTCTGGACAATATTTGTCATTGTTTTGTGTTGTTAACTGATTTCCATTAATAAATATACACATACATTTGCATAAAGCATCATATTTGCCCACTCCCATGTTGATATGAGTATTACATACTAGAAAAATCTCTATTTAAGGTACATTTGGAACAGACAAAAAAATGTGTGATTAATTTGTGATTAATCACAATTAACTATGGACAATCATGCAATTAATTGCAACTGAATATTTTAACTGATTCACAGCCCTAAACTGTATGCTCATCCTTTATCGCAGTCCTCTGGTTTGGTGTGAAACAGATTTAAGGCACTGGACACTGTGTGGCTGTGAGATCTGTGTGTCTACGAAATGATGAACTGTAATATTCTATATTGTTTTTTTGCCCAAATGTGTGGTGTATGTGGTGGGGTTTTACCTTGACGGCCCCCTCGGCCTCCACAAACCAGCGGCGCAGCATGGCCTGGATCTGGCCGTCTGTCAGCTCACTGTTCGCTGCTTGGATCTTCCTTTTCACCGTGTCCTCCAGCAACAGACGCCGCAGGCGCCAGTAAAAGAACTGACGGGACGTTTGCCATTCAAGGATATCCTGAGATAAAACAAAAATAATGTAAATGCAGCGACTGTTATTAGAAGCTACTATCACCTAGGTTTTAAAATTTATTAAAAGTCAACGTACTAGTCGGTGTATTTCATTTAAAGGAGCTATATATGAATAATTTTCTGCCGATCTCAACCCATTCCTGGGATGTCACAATGACATAGTTCTCATTAAGGCAATCGGACTACCTGGCAAACAGGTCTGTGCTGTATATTTGGCTTAATTAGAAGAATGCTGTTTTTTTTTTAATTACATAATCCCAGGCCGAATATACTGTTTATGAAACCATCTGCTTTAATACAAATGACACTTTAAAGGGTTAACTCAGCTTTATGAAAACTGTATGTGAGATTCTTTTCATGTTGTTGTGGATTTTATTTAAGTGTAACACTCTTAACTAGCTTAATGTGTGTTACAGAGAAGTGTTACTATTGTAAATTAAGTGGTGCCCATTATGCTTTTGTGCTTTTTCCCTTTGCTATATACAGTAGTTGTTTGTGGATGTAAAAAGTCTGCAAAGTTACAAAGTCCACTGCAAAGGAGTCACCTCCCCACAGAAACACTGCTCTTGAACTGCCTGAAACACCTCGCTTAAAGTCCCACCTTTACTTCTGTAACGTGGTGATGTCACCAAGTAACACATTTGCATAATGGCTAGTTTGGGACTTCCTCAAACGAAGGTAGCTAGAGTGGAGCTGGAGCAGAGTTTAAGGAGTTTGTTTCATCCATCCATCCATCATCACGCCTCCCCTCTTTTCGCGGGGGGTGGAGCGTCCCGCTGGCCGGGCGAGGCAGGGACCCCGGCAGGCCCCCAGCCCCCAGGCCAAGACAACAACATAAACAACAACCATCACACCACATCCCCACGGCAATTTAAGTCATCAATTAACCTAAACAGCATTTCTTTGGCGGTGGGAGGAAGCTGGAGCACCCGAGTTAAGGAGAGTTTGTTTCAGTTGACCTAAAATAAAAGAATGCACCTGAAAATAAGCATAATAGGTCTTTAAGTAGTCGTCACAGTTGAGTGAAGATCACCGATTTCTCTGCAGATGTACTTGAGTTGAACGTGCAGACCAGTTCAGATGGTAAAGTCTTTCCAGTGTGTACAAACTACACTGCTCACATGGCCAGAGGGGTCTTTCACAGATGGATGGCAAAGTGAGTGTGTGTATGTTTGTATGTGAAATATGGGACTGTGAAGGCAGAGGATGAGACTGGGTCTGCCTGAGGCTGCTCTGTGGTTTCTAAAGGTGATTGACCCGGGTCATCATGAGATAATTGTGAGGATGAGTCTCGTAGCCTGGTGCGACCAAACATTATTCACTAGGCAGGTTCAGCAGCAGCTAGACTGATACTCCCCTGTGGTCTTTTCAGGTTATTCACATACTGCACACGCACTGTAGCAAATACAAGCCCACAAGAAGTGCTCACCGTTATTACGCCTTTCTCTTGCATGCGACCTGGGGTGTCGTGGAGATCCGCAAACTGCACAGCCACCTGGTGGTAGATGGGCAGGAGGAACTCTTCGCGCTCCTTCAGCTTGGTCTCCAACTCTTTACGATCAGGGGGGCTCAGCTCTGGCGTTCCTGTTGGAAAACAATACTATAAAAACACTGCAAAAAATATTTTGCCAACGACTGACTGCAGATTTTTATGGAGGACAGAACCTGCCAAAATCAAAAATAAATGAATAAATGACTCGATAAATATGTTATCAAATGTAGCAAAAATATAAAAAAAAATAAATGGTCATTTATTAATTGATAGAATGACATAAATTGATATGTCTGTTCTGTTCTAATCTGCTTCTTTATCTTTATTTATTTCCTCTTCTGATCAAGTTTCCCTTTTATATATTTTATTATTTTATATTAATCAAATCAATGAATTAATTAATGGCTACACTTAACTTTATTATTATTTTGCTGCATTTAATGACGGATTTATGTATCTTTGTATTCCCTCTTCTGTTTAATTTTCCCTTTTATTTATTCATGTATTTATTAGGGCTGTGTATTGGCAAGAATCTGGTGATATAATATGCATCAAAACATCAGGGATGTGATTCAGTATATTGCGATATACTGCAATGCTATTCTTTAAAATCTAAATTTAGGAAAACTGTCATAGCATAAAGAACACAGGTGAAATTGTACTGAGCTAATCTTTGCATGTAAACTATTAATAAAAAATAAATATAGTTTGAGAATCACCCTGGAAAAAGGTTGCCTGTCTCCCATTTCACTGGGTCCTGTTCCCCAAAATGAACAGCATTTTATATCTGCTTCATTGTTCATTTCAGTTAAGTAGTCTGTATAAATGACACAAGCTTGTTCAGTTTGTTTTATGGCTTCATAGGGTTTTGTTGTGCTGCCTGGGATAGGGGGTAGATCAGCTGCTCAGCAGCTCAATCAAGGAAAGTGCCAACAGATTTGTCTCGTTATGTCCTCTTAGGAGGGAGGAGCTGGGCTCTGTTAAGATGTAGGATGATATACGTAAGATAGCTCTGCAGTAAATGTCATCCTGTAATGGTTGGTGGGCTCACTGGTATGTGCGAGTGCCCTTAGATAGATTGAGATGTCAGCAGTGACATATTAATGGTCTGTTCATTATTCTGTGTGAATTTGGATGTTTGCTCGGTTTAGCTCCCCCGTACTTACCTGGCCAGGTGGTGAGTTCCAGTTAGGTGAGGCTGAGGAGATAAAACCCCAGTCACTGGAGTAAAATGGGGGAAAGGAGGTGACAGCTTGCTGTGTGGCTTCAGCTTTCTGTTGTTTGTTTTGATTCAGTTTAAATGTAGTTTCATTGAATTTCCCAGGTTTCATTTTTGCCCTTGGTTGCAGTAAATGTTTTGTTAATAAATACCACTTTTTTTCTCTACTCCTGCTCATCAACCTGGTTCTTCAACATCCCTTTTTAAAGTAATCCTGTGCCAAACCACCTCATCTGCCCTTTATATAAGGTGGTGGTGCTACACACCCCTAGTCAAGTTAGTTAATCAATGAATTAATAGCTACATTTACATTTAATATGACTTTTGCTGCATTTAATGACATTTATAAAGTGATTTATTCATATTATTGTTTTTGTGATTTCTGTCCTCCATAGGTTTTGAGTATAAGCTGTGTACATTATATGGACAAGGAATCACAGTGAATGCTAATGGATACTGAGTCCAGAATCCTAACCTCATAGTAGCCCTATAGTTGGCCTTCCCTTATAGTCCCATTACCATCAAATCAAGTTCTATATGAGCATTCAGCGATGAATTAACTCCTCATAACAGCGTTTTGTTTCAGAGCTCCCCCCAGACCCCTGGCTGCTGTCACCCAAGACTGATTTCTGTCAATTCCAATCTGTAAGCCTCCCCAGCAAACCCTCCATTCCACCAGTTTCGCCCACAGCGCCCACACAGCAACATTGGACCACAGTTGCTCTCTGAGCCTGGAGGAAAATCAATAGGCTGTGCAGGAGAGACAGGAGAGCTGGTGATTGATCTGAGCAGGCTGTGATTGACACGTCTCTCCAGGGGGAGAGCGGTGAAGATGATACAATCAACCCCAGATAAAGAACGACTGAAAGCGCACATGCTCCCACCTGATATATTGCTCCTTACTAAAATGAGGGCAAAGCCAGGGGGGACAAAGACACCCGTAAAGAGAGCTATAATTACAATTGAACTGGAGGACTCACCCAGTCTTTCAGCCAAGCCCATGTAGACCGGATCCACTCTTCTCATGGTCTTCACCAAATCCTTCCTCCTGAATTTGATCTCCACTGTTCCTTCGGGCTCTAAAACTCCACCTCTGGAGACAAGAACGATTGAAGTAAACAAAAGGTGGTTTGATAAAGATGATGACCCCTTTTTTTCAGTCCAACTCACCGGCTGTCCTTGTCGGCGTACATCTCCATGTGACGTGGGTTGATGGTGGGATCAATAACCACCCATGATCCTCCCCTCAGCTCAGCCTGGGGGGGGATATAAACCAGCACCGGCTGCTTGTACTCCCTCAGTCCGTCCACTATGTAGGCCCCAAACTTCAGCACCTGATCGTACATATCTAAGGAAGAACATTTCATATGAGACACTGAATGGGTTTAAATTCCAGACTGGCTGATTACCACAGAACCAGGAGTACCTTTCATTCCTCCAGAAAAGCCCCTCCAGTTGGAAAACACTATAAGAGGTAGACCCTCTCTGTTCAGGTCCTTGATGGCCTGGGCTGTTTTGAAAGCAGAGTCTGGGAACCACACCTGTCCTGCCTGCTGGATGATCTAAATACACAAATCAGAAAAATCAGCATCAGCATCTGGGTGTCTGTAAATTAGGGCTGTTAACTGGCAAGAATCTGGCAATACTACATGTATCATGATACAGGGATAACGATTCAATATACAGTATAGTGATATTACGATACTGTAAGCAAGGGGATACATTGTGATTTTTTAAAAATCTAATTTTGGGAAAACTGTTATGGGGACCGTGCGCATTCCCCATCTAAAAACGTGTAAAAACCGCTAGCTGTGCCGGTTTTTCCCCTTGTGTGCTTGGGAGGTTGCACTCCTGTTGCACCTGCTGTTACTAACCAAAACCTCTGTGCTGCAATGATGATGATGATGAAGTTGTGGTAATTTAGCAGGAAAGCTCACTGACTAAACAATCAAAACAAAAATAAATTGATTTCCAGCACCGTAAATTCCTTCACAGTAGCTTTACACTTGATACACGTGTCAGTTTGGCTGATCTTTCAACTAGATGTTGTGACGTCCTAGAACAGAAAGGGTGAAGCCAGTAAAGTCGTCTAGTGCACTAAAATGATTAACTTCTCCTCCATACTTACCATGGATTGATATTTATGGAAGAAAGAAAAGATATCTGGCAGCTGTGATTGGTTGTTCCTTGTCACATGACATGCGCTGCGGCATTCCAAAAGTTTAACTATTTTTATCTCGGGGCGCAGCCGTCACGTCTCAATAATACGCTTGTATTCAGCCCCATAGTATAAAGAACAAACCATCATGCATAAAGTCTGAGTAACTTAACTAAACTTCTTAACTAAACTTCTTAACTAAACGAAATTTCTATTTATCACAGTCCATCTAACATCCAACAATGAGAATCGATATTGAGAATTGAAAATCTATACAGTATTGATATTTTCTTACACCCCTACTGTAAATGGTTGCCAGTTCACGCTTTAGTATATGCGCTGACCGACCCCTCACCTTCGCCTCTGAGTCCAAATTGGCTGGATCGGCTGGGATCGACAGCTCCACTGACCTGGTTTCCACGGCGACCACCCCAGTAGGTATCCCACCCAGTCTGTGGAGAGAGGCTATTTAGCACTGACATCTACAAAAGATCTTAAACGCATTTATAGTGCAAACAAGTTCATTATTGCCACTCTGTCATTATGTTTTAGTGCTCTGCTGTTGGGACACTTACCTGGCTCTGCCCACCACCACACTCTGAGCCCACGGCTGCATGATCTCCATGAAGGAGCCCTGGTCAAAAAAGCCACTCTGCCAGGAACCCTTTGGAGCTGTATACACAGAGAATGAGTGAGATTCGCATAACAATGAGTGCAGAAAGGTTAAAACAGTGAAAGAGGAAAGAAAGTGGAGTTGATTATTGTAAATTGGAAACTGAATCAATCTCTTTCCATAGCGTTTTCAAGAACTCTGGCTTTATTCCTCCTGCAGTCTGAGTTTGTGTGTTTCTTTCCTATGAATCTGTAATCTTGACAGCAAACCATGATGGATGACTGCAGGAGGAGGCTTATTCAGCTCTTTTTCTGCCTGCACACCCAAAGAAACATGCCCGGCCTGCGAGGTTACCATTCAATTAAGCCTTGCTGCTCGTCACTACCAGAGACGTTGA
The DNA here is from genome assembly GCA_947000775.1 of Pterois miles. Taxonomy (NCBI): domain Eukaryota; kingdom Metazoa; phylum Chordata; class Actinopteri; order Perciformes; family Scorpaenidae; genus Pterois; species Pterois miles. The sequence continues at coordinate 15,419,032 of CAMQGK010000052.1, read as the reverse complement.
CTGGCTTCCCACACGGTCTCCCAATCTCTTTCGCTGTCCCGAGCTGTAATTACACTGATGTGGAACCTGCTCAGTCCCGGAGTGTAAAACACGCTGGATCCATTTCAGTGCTATCATGATGTTGCCTTTAGCAACATGGTGCTAGGCTTCACTGTTTCTCTATTAGTTCCTTAGTAGTCTCTCAACCTTTAACCATGGGGATATAAGGATTAAATGATGAATATTATTTACTTCACAAATAACACACAAAAATGGGAGTGTGGCTCTTTCCAATGCTGATAAAGCATTTTGAATAAAAATGATTACTAGAGGAAATGAGCAAAAGGGAAAGTGTATAAATAATCATCATAGTTACTACCAGGATGCTATTTGATGCAGACCATTGTCCCCAGAATGGCTGAATATACAGTATGAATGTAGGGCTGCAACTAGCAATGCTTTCATTATGAATTGGATGATTATTTAGCTATTAATATTGAACAACTGGTCTACAGAATGTCAAAAATGGTGAAAAATCACAGTCACAGCTTCCCATAGCCCAATTTGATATCTCAGATTTGCTTGTTTTGTCCAAACAACAATCAGAAATGTTAAGATATTTAATTTACATTAATATAAAGTGGGAAACCCCAACAATGGAGAATCTTGACAAGCAAATATTTGGCATTTTTGCTTAAAAAGTGAGCAGCCTTTGGGTGAATGCTGGTAACACAGTCCGTGTGGAGAGCAAAGGGGGCGGAACGCATTGGCTGAAATGCAATCCGGGAACCCACTGGCTAGCATCTGACGACGATTGTGCTTTTTATTGATTTAAAATTTGTAAACTTGAGAAACAATCTGGTCACATGTGTTATCTCTCAACTCCTGTCTTGCATCTCAAGTTGCTAATCTAACCATGAGCAGCGCACAGAAAAGGCATGATTCGCCTTGATTTGAGTCACAGCTGAATGTGAGGAATAAGAATGGCACAGGGATATCTTTGGGGTAATGAAAATGTGTTGTTCAAAAAAAAAACTATCTTACTTAATTTTTACATACTTATTAAAGATCTGGCATGACAGGTCAAACCATCCGAACAGTATTCACCAGAACTACAGTCACCTACACTATTCTGTGCCTACCTGCCTGGCAACAAAAATGAACAAGTTTCCATGAAAAGATTTCTCTGGATACTCACTCTGGCTGGGACGTCCTGCTAGCATCCAGCGAGGGTCATAGGGAGCCTTTGTAGGCACAAACTCCACTAGCCGATCTATGGGATCCTTGGCATTGAGGATGGGCACTGGACTGGATTTACACTAACGAAAAGGAAATGTCTTTAGCTTTACAATGACAAAAACCACACAGCTCTAAACATTTGGTTGAGTTCATTTATCACACTAATTATTGGATGCAACGTCAAAACCACAGCTAAACATTTACCATGGGCATGTAGGACAGCCACTGCAGGAGTGCGAAGACTCCCTCAAAGTCATCGCAAACCGTGCAGTGAGTCACGCCATTGTTGTGCATGATTTGAATGCCGCCGAGTTGGTTGTTGGATGTGTACACTTCTCTGCCCAGCACCTGTAGTACGAAAAAGAAGAAAGGTATGTATTTTACTTTGGCTGCAACTAACAATTATTTTCACTGTTGATTTATTTCCTTGGTTAATCGAGTAGTTGTTTGGTCTCTAAAATGCCAGAAAATGGTTAAAAATATTTAGCAGTGTTTCCCAAAGCCCAAGAGGACATCCCCAAAATGTTTTGTTTTGTCCACAACTCAAAGATATTCAGTTTACTGTCAAAGAGGAGAAAAGAAACCAGAAAATATTCACATTTAAGAGGCTGGAATCACAATTTTGACTTTTTTTTCTCATTCATTCTCAATTACTCAAACTTATTACTCAAATATCAAAATAGTTGGCGATTAATTTAATTATTTACAACTAATAGCTTCAGTGATTTGTCATTGCAGCGCTAGATTTTACATCAGGGGGAAAAATATGATAAATACAATACTTTTCAGTTGAAACCCAGACTCTAACTTTTAATTTGGGCTTCTAAGGTATGAACAAAAACTAAAGCTTTTGAGGATACATCACACAGAGTCATGTAGAGCAGAAAACTGTGGTAACACTACTCTTGAAACCTGCTTGAAAACTGGAGCTTTTCCGCCAAATCTAATTTAGTTGGATTCACCCTTTAAAAGCCTCCCCTCTCTGGCAACAGGGTTAATCTGCTGCTCATGTTGTGCAACCTTGGTAAGGCTTCTGGTGGTGTGGGGGGGGGGGGGGCTGTGGATCAATGAAATTGCACACAGACATGCCAGGTAACTAAAGCCCACTTTCCACCAAGAAGTACCCGGTCATTTTAGTCCCAGGACTACTTTTCATGGAAGTAAAAGGTTCTTTCAGCCCACTGTTCTCCCATGTTCCACTGTGGTCTAAGACCTGCAAAAATTGGGCAAATTAGTCCGCTGATGTATGAAAAAGCAACATGACATGGGACGAGGGCTGCTGGTGGTCACAGGGATAATCACACTCTACATTGTCCATTTCATCTAAAATACATGTTGGAAAAAAAAATAAACTCATTCACTGCGATGATATTTACTGCTGCGTATATTCACTGATGCACAGTGGATGTAATGAATGAAATGCAGCAGAGGAAAATGTATCTAAGAGTGTCTGTCTCCACTGTAAATCATCTGTTGAGTGTTTGATGGTTATTTATTTGTGCTTTAGAACTTGCCCTCGCAATCTCTCTTTTTCTCTCCGTTTTTCTTAATGAGTCACGAAGCCGACATCAGAGCCTAACTTTGTTTTATTAAAAGTTCATCATCACCGCTTATCCGGGGTCAGGTTGTGAGGGCCACAGCTCCAGCAGGGGACCCCAAACTTCCATTTCCTGGGCCACATTAACCAGCTGTTATTAGGGGATCCCCAGGTGTTCCCAGACCAGTGTGGCAATATAATTTCTCCACCTAGTCCTAGGTTTTTCCTGTGGGCTCCTCCCAGCTGATTGTGCCTGGAACACCTCCCTAGGGAGGCACTTTACTTTTAATGTTATTTAAAAAAAAAAAAAAAAAGAGAAATGTTCTCCTCTTGTCCTAATCGATACTAGAGTATTTCCTTATTCATGAATGAAGCAGTACATGAGTTGAAGCCATTGAAGCGGCAGCACTGTGTGTGTGTTAACAAACAGTGACGGTCATCCCTGCAAACTTCACCCCAAAGGTCAGATAAAATAAAGTAATCCTTTATTAGTCCCATAGCAGGGAAATCTGCAGGATTACAGCAGCAAAGGGGGACAGTGCAAACAACAATTTCTGGTACTTTATGAAAGCACTACCTCCCAACCAGGACCTGTTTGGGGGGGTAAAATGGCCCAATAAAATGTCCCCAGCATTTAATTTACACCCTGGTCCATGAAGTCGATGCAATGAGTTCCTCAAAACAGCAGGGGCCTTGCATTACATGTCCCACTGCCTCATCAATACAGGTGATCAGCAGCCAGAAATCCCTCTACCACAGCGGGCAGTCACAGGTGGGTGGCAGCACTTGCCAGTCTTCCTGGGGATTTTCTAACATCCAGCGTGAATTACCACATGCCCTTTCTCATCCAAAACACTGAATTAATTCAAATGGCTTGCGTCTGTTTTCGTTGTCATATGTATCGATCTACCAGTTGTGACAGAGGCTGCTCTTCATAAGCAGCACCAAACTACTTTTACCTTCCAAACTGCCCCTATGCCAACCGGAAGCTATAAAATCTCACTCCCCCAGCCCACCCTATTTTCATAAGCAGCCTAGAACAGGTGGCAGGGCCCTGACATGGTTCCATAAAAATCAGAGAGGAGCTCAATCTCTACCCTCTGCTCTCACCTTTTCAGCCATCATTTACTTTCTTTATTACCATTAATGGTTATGTATCTGGCTACAAATCTAGGGCGCTCTCCTAAAGCTGTCAGGAAAGCCCGCGGCCCCGAGAAACATTGCAGTCACCTTGACATACACAAAACCCCCGGTGCCTCCGGCCATCGCCGGCTTCATTAAGATTCCACAGCAGAGAGGAGGCGATGTAGGAGGAGGAGAAACAGAGGGAGATGACTGGAAGGAAGAAAATGAGGGGCCAACTGGATGTAACAGCTCACTGGGGTATTTACACTCGTAGTTACTATCCACTCCCCATGAAAATATGAGAGCTTTCCGGCAGCTAATGGAATGATGATCTCTGGGTGGCAGTCTCCTGCTCTCCATTAAGTCTCAGTTAATAACCAGGAAACCACATGATAAACAGGCAGAAAAAACTATCCATTTCTTGCCTGTGTTAAGAGTGGAAAAAAAATGCAATCAATTGTAAACAAAGGATATATTGCAATACATCACCTGCACATTGTTGACACATGTCAGCACACATTACCACGCCCAAATAGAGCTAAACAGTGGGGCCATATAAAAACAACTGAAGCTCCCAGCAAATAGGTGTGCCATCATGGGGCCATTTGCATGAACTGTCGTGTTCGTGATCTGTCATCTAATTTGAAATGGAGTCATCTTAATTCACTGACAAGGACAGAGAATGGAAAGCAAGACAAGAGGTGGGTGGTGAAGCGTGACACACACGCACACACACGCACACACACACACACACACACACACACACACACACACACACACACACACACACACACACACACACACACACAAACGTGTATACACACACACCAATCAACTACACGCAGAAAACAATCTGCCTCAGCAAAAACTTTTCATTTTTTGATTAAAAACAAATGATATGGGTGTCCTGCGCCGCAGCCTCCGGCATGTCGCTCTATTTCTATGCAAATACAACTTCATGGTTTGCTTTCAATTATTCCGCTTATGAGTGGCAGGCGGGCCTGTGGCTGGGATTGGAAGGGGGAATCCTAGTAGAACAGGAGGAGTCGGGAGGAGGCTTGATCGCAGAGTTGAAACTGCACCAAAGTACACTTTTATAATTTCTTTTCCTTGATATATAAACACTAGGGTTGTCAATCAATGAAAATGGAGCTTTGTCAAGTATTTATTACCCTTATCAACATGGTAGTGGGCAAATATGCTGCTTTATGCAAATGCATGTATATATTTATTATTGGAAATCAATTAACAACACAAAACAATGACAAATATTGTCCAGAAACCATCACAGGTACTGTACAGTGCATAAAAATATGATCAAATCATAAAATGCCAAACTGCGGTCCAACAGGCAACAACAGCTGTCAGTGTGCTGACTTGACTATGACTTGCCCCAAACTGCATGTGATCATCATAAAGTGGGCATGTCTGTAAAGAGGAGACCGGTGGGTACCCAGAGAACCCATTTTCATTCATATATATTGTGAACAGAGGTCAAGGGACCCCTTTGAAAATGATCATGCCAGTTTTTCCTTGCAAAAATTTAGCGCAAGTTTGGAGCATTATTTAACCTCCTTCGCGACAAGCTAGTATGACATGGTTGGTACTCTTAGGTTTTCTAGTTTCATATGATGCCAGTGAGCCCATTACAACCTCTGAAACATCATCCGGGCCTTGGAATTTTAAGAAGTTAATTAAATATTGTAAGTTGTGTTAATGCGTTCAAGAAATTACGCATTATTATCACACCAACTTTGGCAGCCCTAAAAAAAACACACAAACACAGGTCCTTTTCAGATCTGTTTGCTCGTACTCCCATATTAGCTGAAAAACTTAATAGACAATAATGAGCATTTATAGTGAATTCCTCATTAAAATGCAAATTGGGTGAATTTAGAGGTAAAACATTTGGTGCTTATTCAGTGTTTCAGTGCACACAATCACAACAGCACCATGGGAAAAAAACAGTTCTTGTTTTCAGTTTTTGTGTTCTACTAAAATATATTTACGTAGTAGATCATTTACATAGTAGATAATTTATTTTACCTTGTTGAGCGCTCCAGCTCCAGTGAGGATAATGTGAGAATTGTCCACTTGAATGGTTCTCTGTCCGAGCCTCACCAGATAGGCCCCGATCCCTATGGCTCTGCATGTGACCTGTAGGGCGAGACAATCACGTCAAAGCTTGCAAGCCAATCACAACTCTTTGTGTAGAGCGAGTCTTTGTTCTCCAAAGATCAGACCGCTTGAGACAGAGTTGGAGGAAGCTACACATGTATGCGTGTGTTTGTTGCGCACAAGTGCGGCCACTTCAGTCTTACCAGGTTCATGGTGATGATCTCTTCATAAGCCAGAGAGGATTCTCCAGCAATCATCCCAGACCCTTTCAGGTTCTCCACGCCCAGCCCTTCATCTTTTCCAATGATATCAGTGATCTTGTACCTGCATGGCAAAACAAGTATTCACTCAAAAGCCAGACGTGACCCTCCAATAGCTTTTGGCACTAATGTGTGATAAAAAAGATGTACCTGGATTCTCCTCCATCCTCCACGTGTTCGCAATGCACAGAGTTCAGAGCTGAAACTTTCTTGTAATCCTGAGGTGTGAGGTACAGATACTTGAAACCCTGTAGGGTGATATAGCAATAGCCACTTAGTTATGACAGACCATGATACAGATGCAAACCACAAAAACAGGGATCGCATGATCAGATACCACAAAAAAGACATGCACTAAAACATACATACAAATAAATAAACACCCAAATGCCCGCAAATAAAACACTCTGTGACTCACCTTATATGGATCAGCTGGATCTTGCCAGGCGACGTGGAACATGTGTCTGATTTCCTCCGCCAGCCCGATGCGGGCGCCGCTGTTGGCTGCAATGTAGATCCGGGGGATGCCGCTCTCTCGTGCCATCTCCGAGGCCCGCAGGAACAGCACGTCCTCCTGGGGCCCGAACGAGCCTATCTTGTGTGTGATGTCGTTGCTTATGACGATGATCTCACGTCCGGCTGGATATTCTGGGGTGCGCAGAGTCATCCGCCATGCCACCATGCCAATCTGTACAGACAGAACAGAGGCACTTCAACATCAAGTACTTGATAAATAATGTACCATAACTATACTGTTAATACTCTGTGTATGTATTCACTTTAATTAATTAATTAATTAAATTCAGACTGTAGCATTTTATCCTTGGAATAAATAGAATTACTAGACATGGTATTTTGTGTTAATACACTTTCAGTAATACATTAATCATTGCCATACAACAATAAAGTATTTAAAAAGCACTCAAGAACACAGCCAAAGAAACACAGAGACACCTACAGAGTGAAAGAGAAATTGCACATCTCAATAGAGGAGATGGAGAGACAAAGGAAAGGGTCATGTACAAGTAAACGGGTAGAATTTTAAATAATTTTTAACGTCTGTATTCATGTATCAGGAATCTATTTTAGTATGACTCTTGGTCCTGGAATGATCTTCAGGCTAGACTCAACCTGGAGTCCCTCATCTCTGTAGCCAGTTTAAAACAAAAGTCATCAAAAATCCAAATTTTTTATACCTTTTTGTCTATATACAGTATGTCATACGGTTTCTGTATCCGTCTAACCTCTTGTGTTGATGCGTGGCCAGTTTTTACTCTAATGTATTGTTTTGTTTTATTGTATGTATGAAATCGACATACAAATGACTTGTAACTTCTCTGCCTTCTTGGCCAGATCGCCACTGTGAAAGAATTTCTCTGATTTTTATCTGGTTAAATAAAGGTTAAAAGTTATATTGATAACATTTTTACATTGACAAATAAAAAAAATAAAATAATACATCCACAGAGCATTTAGAAAGGTGCCAAATAAAAAGCATGGCTTTTCCAAAATACACATAAATATATATATTATGAATGTGAAGTAAACATTTAAAAAGTTTTGACAGGTCCAAAATTAATGTTTTGTTTATCGCTGTGGAAGATATCTGATGTTTGGACCCTTCTTCTAACAGGGCTTGTGAGCCAATAGTATTAGTACAGAATAATAGTAATAGTTCACCAAAGTGGCAACCACTTGTTGTGAAGAGGATGCAATGGAACGGGGAGGGAAAATATGATATCTAGTGTCTATATGTTATCAATTGTAACATAAAAAAAAAAATAAATCAACTAAAAAGACTGACCTCGTTGCCCCCTGGCAGTCTGTTCATCTGCACCAGCTGACCTTGGGCGTCAAGAACCAGTTCTGTGAAGGTGAGCAGCTCTGAAGGAAGAGGGCACTTGGGTAAGTGGGCGAAGGCCTGGTAAGAGTGCCACAGCTTTTTCAAAGCCTGCATGGAAAGAAATCAAAAATAGCCAGAAAAAATGTTATTCCATCAACATAATTTGTCCAATCAGTATTTCTCAGCACAATGGTCAACATGTGTTATTAGTTTCTGTGTTGTACCTGTCTGAACATCTCTGGAAAGTCATAGACGTAGGTGGTTCCCAGAGACTGCGCCTGGAAGCGCTTTGACTGCAGCAGGTCCTTGGTCACGTAGGGGGTGTTGATGAGCATGCCGTGCAACGGACCCTGCTTGTCTCCGTATGCTTGGAACATGATCTGAACAAAGAGGGACAGAGAGTGTCGCTTTATAAATATACTGACATCTTTTACAACCTTGACACAACATCGTGAATATGAGAATGATGATGATAATGAGCATCTGTCACACCCACTGCTACAGCATTAACCAATACAAAGTATACGATGCTAAAAAAAAAACAAAAAACAACTTATTCTATACACTATCAACGCATTCAGACAGATGCACAACTCAGATGTTAAACAGCAATGTACGCACAGGAAGTGGCAAAACATTCACTTGTGCTACAATGTTGTAAGAGCAGTTATGTTTGATGCACTTCCAATCACACGTTTTGCTGAATTAGGCCACAACTCCTTAAAAATAGCTCAGCAGCATGTCTTTGTATGCCTAATGAATTCCACTCCACTAAAGCCAGGTTTCCACCAAGAACTTCGTGGTAATTTTAGTCCCAGGACTACTTTTCAAAAAACTAAAAGGTTCCTACAGCCCATTGTTGTCTATGTTTCCATAGTGGTCTAAAAACCTGCGAAAATTAAGCAAATTATTCCGCTGACATATGAAAGAGCAGCATGAAATAGGCTGCTAGTGGTCACAGTGCCCATCCATTTCATCTTAAAAAGACAAGTTGAAAAAAAATAAATGTAAACATTACCACTGTGAAACAATCAGAAAATAACTTTTCTGTCTCTCATTAGGGTTAGGGTTAGGTCTGTATATTCTACTGCTCCAAACTGGGGCCTTTTTGGGGGAGTAAAAAGTCTAGAGAGACTAAAGTCTAGAAAACGCCCCCAGAAGTAAATTTAGACCCTGGTCACTGTGGTCGAAACGCAGTGAGTTCCCCAAAAGGTTCTTAGTAAAGTCCCTGCTGTCAAAATGGAGCTTAACACCCACATTATCTTGCAACTTGATTCTAAAGTTAAGTTCAATCATTTTTTTTCATGATTGCAGGAAATACAGCAGGTGTTTTTTTTCATTTTGTATGAAAAATTTTGTATTTTGTTATGTTATGTTATTGTTATGTTATGTTATTGTGAATTTCCCCACTGTGGGACTAATAAAGGAATATCTTATCTTATCTTATCTTATGACTCAATGACTCTCACATTCAGTATTATGGATAGATGGATGGACGAATGAATGAATAGCTGGGTGAAGTGTAACTTACCTGATCAGCCGCGAGGTAAAACGATGTAACTAAAATAACTGTCCACCAGGCTAAGGACAAGATGCCATACTAGATATTTACTCCAACTCAAAGCCAGAATTTTTATATTCTACTGTATTAAAAAAAAAAAAAAAACTTTTACCAGCGACCGGACAATAAAGAGGATGAGATGGAAGATGTGTGAGTGCCCCACCTGTCGGTCTTTGGGCCCCACCTGTCCCGTTCGGGAGTCAGTGACCTCCTTGTACAGGCTGATGTCCAGGTAGTAGCCCGATTCATTGGTGAGGAAGAGGCGTATGGGGATTTGCTTTCCCGTTGGGGTCAGGCGGATGTTGATTTTCAGCTCGGCCTGAAGGACACGCAGCTTCCACAGACGGCTGCCGTAGCGCATCACCATAGAGCGCACAGACTCCTCAATCTGGAGTCGGCAGATGAGGCAAACTCGTTAATAACACTGTGAGCTGTATCAGCGATATGTGTGTCTTTGATAGTTTCACAAACCTTCGATGGGTCCATGATGACTGTGGGGACAAAATTGAGGAAGATGTGGTTGCAGTCGGTTCGGACGGTCGTGTTGTTGAAAGCCACCTCCAGCTCATCCATGGCTTCCAGCAGCAGACGCTCAGCCTCATTGTGAAGGTATTCAAAAGAGGCCTCCTAGCGACGGAACAGATAAAACCAAAACGTCAATGTGGCCTCAAACAAAAGAACAAATAATTGTGTTGGAGAATCCAAAACCTCTAAAAAACAACTTTTGTTGTTCCTCTGTTGTCTCACCTTTGTGACCAGATCAGAGTGGCGGATGATGGCTCGAACAAAGAAGCGGTAGTCTGTAACCTCTGTGCCCACCTCCACACGGGCTGCACCCAGGTACAAGTGCATCTTGTGGTTGGCACATGGGATGGCAGAGAGGGCAAAATTGCGCATGCGGTTGAGCTCCAACTGGAAAGCCAGTGCTGGCTCCAAATGACGGTAGATCCTGTCCTCCTCAAACTGTTGAGAAACCAGCAAAATCACAACCATTTCTTTTCAAGACTTTCCTTAACATTTTTGCTTTACAAGTTTTAGGTGTCCCTGCCATCATCTCCTCCATTAACAGAAGTAGTTCAAATTGGCAATTTCAGGAGTTGATGTAAGAGTAAAAAAAGATGCCTGTGAGCTGCACGCTGTATTAAGTAAATGAAATTATGGGCAATCTCCATCTCAGAAAGCTGCTAATGGGTGTCATTTCTCTTAAATGGGAGACATAATTAAAGAGTTCATTACTTTAATGAGTTTTGGTGGTGTCATTGTGGTGAAACTATCAGGGGTAACAGAGAAGAGCAATCGCTGATTGTGATAGAGTGAAATTCAGCACTTCCAGGGAGATGGAGAGTTGTTTCCTATAACCACAACACAGTGCTGTATGGCGTCCCAGACAAAGGAAAGTCAATCTGTTTTATTTTGAAATTTGTAGGTTAATTTGCAATGTCACAATAATCTGATACATGTACAGACTATATATCCTGTCATCTTTTCAAGACACGGCCATTTCTACATGAGCAAACATCATTTTGGCTATTAAAGGTACAGTGTGTGGGATTTGCTGACATCTAGTGGTGTGGTTGCAGATTGCAACCAACTGAGTACCCCTTTATTCACTCCTCTCTTTCCAAGACTGCGATAATGTGAGCCGCCGAGTGCAAAACGTCATGCAAAAGTCATTTCCCTCAGTCAGAGGCCATCCTTACCATAATAACACTACTTTAGGAGCAACAGAAGTCAAGAGTCAGCTGGCGGTACCACGGTTTTTCTCTCTGCAGCTCACACTGTTGCAGTTGCGTGTCTAAGAACTGTGGTTGCCTTCAGGTAATGTAAAAATACGAAGGCTCTCTCTAGAGCCGGTGTTTGGTTTGTCCATTCTGGGCTACATGATGGAGAAAAATGACAGATTCTGCATTGAGGACTTGCTCCCTATGTAGATATGAAGCTAATGAAGACACAATTCTTAGTTTCTGGCGCTTACGCACTAAAGAAAACATAGTTCTGAATACGTTTTTCCATTTCTGCTTATAGATCCCTCGAAATGTCACACACTGTTCCTTTAAGAAACCATTTAAGTTAAAAATGATTATTTGACACATGGTTTGTAATATGTAGACACCCACCTTGTCTCTGGCACGGAATGTGAAAAATTTGGGGAACTCCCTCTGTGTGGAAGATAGTGAGACAGCGATAGAAAGATCAAAATCAATCAGTAATGTCTGTAGAGTAAAAACCATGCTCATAAGCACAGAATACAAAATCAGTTAGACATGTACTAACTATAAACCTAATCACGACAGGAGACAATAAGCTAAGCTGGGCTTTGCAACACCAGTAAGTATGGAGTATTACGCAGTGATGATCAGGACCTTGTTTTACAAGTCATTTATCTATCAGGGAATCACTGTGTATTCACTCAGACGGTGAGCTCACATAATAATGGTAATAAGCTGTGTATATATGTATATAGCACCACTCACTATGTTAATGAATAAAACATTTCCTTTTTCAGAGACATTTGATCCTCTGAATAATGCTCGGGGGTAGCCCTGTTTGACGCTATCAGATGAAGTGTCCCACTTGCCAAAACAATGCCAGACCGATTGGGGACACTCTCATAGGCTCACAGCCGACACAATGACAAGGGGACTGCAATAATACACACACACCGGCCATGATTTGACACTGTGATTACACATCATATTTTACAATACAGTTACGATGAGCATGCAGAATGGCGCAGGCTACTGAAAAAGCCCTCTGTGTAACAAGGGTCCACATAATGACGGTGACACGAGTTAGCGTGATTAGCTCTCATCAGAGACTGTGGTGCCATCAAAAGAAAAATCAAAGCCTATTGTTGAAAAAAGACAGCGGAAGCGAAAAAACGGGGCATTACTCAAAATCTAATCCTGTTCTAAATCCCTGTCATTATCCTCCAAATGCTAAGTGGGTGTTCTGTTGATAATGGGTCAAACCTGGGAAGATAAATGTGGCCCTGTGTACTGCAGCACAATCGAAGGAGCGTATCACAAAACTGCAGTGATTGAGGGTTTCAATTCCTTCTTTGCTATCCATGCTAAAAATGTGTGCTCACATTACTGCAAGGAACTAACAACTGATATTTCATGGTGACAAAACCTGTGCAGTGAGCTCATAGTTCTGGTGCTTTAATGCCGTCTTTAAGCTCTAAAAACTAACCCAAACATTAATGATTCACCACAATGGTGCGTTAGTTTTCCTTCATTTCAGCTGGTGCCACAGAGCTGAATAAGCTTCCTCTTGAGATCAGGGGGTCGCAGAACCTTATGGCTTGTAATGGATCAAGCAGTCACTGCATGTAGGAATGTTTGTACCCTCTGTGATATTTTAGTCCTTCAAGATTTGTATCTGCAGAACACCTTTGAGCCACATGACGGAGTATGAATGTTCGTATTGTTCTAATAATTATAGCCTACTTATAACTATAATAATTCTAATTAAATCTAATATGTGAGGCTAACATACAGTCTGTTAAAGATATAAAATAAAAAGAATCAGATAGCCTCTTAACTCTGCATAAATGCATTTATTTGGTCTCATTTATTAAGTATTTATGTATATGAAGGAATGATTATTTACACACAGAATATAACCTGTTGTGAATTAAGTCATGATTTTAAGTCGTCATTTTTAAAATGTGGGTCCCCAGAAAAAAAAAAAAAAAAACTAGTTAGGAGTAAAACATTTACATTGCAATTGTCTGGATTTAATGTGTAAGGCATGTTTGAACTGTTTTCAACCAAATGTATTGATACTTTGTCCCATGAATCAAATCAAAGAGCCACCCGTCCTCATTTTCTTCATCTTCCTCTACTCACATGAAACCTTTGGTCCACCTCACAGTTGACTTGCTTCCTGAAATCCTGTCATCATATATGCAGCAAAAAGCAAGGCATGCAAAAAAGAGATACAGAGACAAACAAGGAAAATAAGCTAGATTTCAAATCATTACCACATCATGTCATTCCATAAACAAAGTATTAGTAATTACAAAAAGAGAGAACAATTCGTGCAGAACAATTGTTTGTAATGAAATTGAGACATGCTATTCAGAACTGCTGAATTGGTGACATGCACTGCAGCAGATTGTGCAGACAGGTAGTTGTAAATATTAAGTAGGGCCCCTTACCTTCTGGGCCACAAGGAAAGTCAGCCTACGTATGCCGTGTTCAAAGAGCAGAGATTTCTGGAATGGGAAAAATATCAGGATGAGAAGATCTTTCTGAGACAACTAGAATTACCACCTTGTGGTTGTATGCCTCTGCCAACCTGTCAAGGTGACGTTTACATCCATGTCTGGCTAAAATGTCACTTTGTCATTTTATCCTATTAGACATGTGTATGAAAGGTCATGGCTTGTGTATTGTGAAGCCATGACCTTGACCTTTGACCACCAAATTCATAATTCAAATACGTTCATCCTTGATTCCTTCCTTCCAAGTGAAATCAAAGACATTCGTGCCAGATTTGAAAAAAAAAAAAAAAATCCTCAAGGCATTCCTGAAATATCACGAGAATGTGATGGATGTCAGCACTGTCGCCTCACAGCAAGAGTCGCAGGTTTGAATCCGGCTTGTGTGAAGTATACATGTTCTCCCTGTGTTAGCGTGGGTTTTCTCTGGGTTCTCCAACTTCCTCCAACAGTCCAAACACATGCTGGTTAACTGCTGACTCTAAATTGCCTGTAGATGTGAATGTGAGCGTGAACAGTTGTCTGTCACTATGCGTCAGCCCTGTGATAGTCTGACAACCTGTCTAGGGTGTACCCTGCCTTTGCCCAATGTCAGCTGGGATTGACTCCAGCCCCCCCACAACCCTGAATGGGATAAGATAACTAGATGGTATTACAGATTACAGATTGTAGATAGATGGATGAATGATTTGCAAATCGGAAAAAAACTCTCGCAAGACTCCCTGGCCTGACAACCTATCCTAAGCTTAACCATTCAAGGTCAATGCATAACCTTAACAATGTTACGAATGTTTCCCCACTTTGGCTCCCATCTAGCCACTACCAACCTTGATCTTTGACCACCAAAGTCAACTCAATTCAAGTCCAAGTGGATGTTTTTCCCAAATTTGAAGAAAGTCCCTCCAGGTGTTCCTGAGATATCGCATTCACAAGAATGGTTTGTAGTGACAGACAACCTGAAAACATAATGCCTCCAAACCACGGTTGGCTCCAGTGGGGAGGCATTAAAATAACTCTCACTGCTGAAATCAAGAGAAACGAAGGCCTTGTTGTCGACCGCTCCCACCTTTGACTGAGTAAACTCCCGGAACGTGGCTGCCAGGCCTTCGTCATCAATGTCGCTATCCGTCTTTATGGCCACATTCAGAATATGGATTGGCTCGTCCTGGACGCTCTGGAGGACAAAGCAATTGCATATTTCATTCTATGGTACACAGTCGCACAGGTCAATGAGGGGCTTGTGACTATCAGTTTTCCCTCACCTTGTTGTCCTCTTCGCCGTACAGGACGGGATTACCTCCTTCTGGGAAGGTTGGACTTGATGGAGGAGAGTCAGAGAAGCAGCTCAACACGTCGTTTATGTTCCTGTAGAGGAAAAAAAAAACGCACACATGCAATTAATCACACTCACAATATTATTTTCACCTACCGTCGAAATAAAGAAATGTTATCTTACACAAAAAGGGACTGACCTAGTGAACTCCTGGAAGGAGCGGAAAGCGACCATGGCTCCCATGCGCTGACAGGGCGGTGTAAAGGATGTGTCAAGCAGAACGTCGCTGACGCTGGCTACGTGCACCATGCCGTAGTGGTTTAGGTTGGATGAGAATGACATCCTAGAGTGTCAACACAAACTTATTAACACTGGGAATCTGACACACCGCTAGAATGACTCTGAAGATTTTCCCCATCCACCTTAAAGAACAACACAACAGTTCTGATCCCTCAATTTTTCGGCAATTTAAGATGGGACAAAATTGTGAGTTAATTATAGGTGACTCTTAGTATAAAAACTGAATGAGGTTCAACTTATAAAAAAGCAAGTAGGAACACCATTGCTTGTGAACACAGACCATGTGTTAGTCAAATTAAACCACAGAATATCCCTTGTACAGGAACAAGGAAACACCAGAAAGACCCTTTAAATATTCACTTTGTTGGGTGTTAGTCCTTTTGATTGCAAGAAGCCGTCCCAGAAGTTAACACCCACTGAAAGCACTCAAGAGGTTTTTGTGTGTCAAACCTGTCCACAGACTCTGAATTGGAGGCATTTTTCTTTTCAGCGTTATCATCCTTAGATGCACTATCTTGTGCTTTAAGATCCTGGGGTTTAGTTTCCTGTAATCTAGTGTCGGTGGCTTTTACAATGTCCAGGATTGGAGCAGACATTCTCCTGGCAGGACAGTCACAGGTTTCAGTTTGGGATTTTTTTGCACCGGTGTGCAACATGTAATTTGAATTATCTTTCACCACCTCACATCCCAAGATATTCCAGATCTCAACAATGTTGAAGCAAACACACACACACACACACACACACACACACACACACACACACACACACACACACACACACACACACACACACACACACACACACACACACACACACACACACACACACACACACACACACACACACACACACACACACACACACACACACAGAGGCTGAATGCCAAGGGCCATGCTGTCTTCAGCAAGATTAAGAAACATGGTGTTTCTCAATCAGACTAAATTCCAGAGCTAAAGTTGCACAACTTAAAAATTTGTTGACTTCATCACCAGATTAATTACTTATATCATGTATTACTGCTTTGACCATGCAGCTAGCTAGTCACTATTAGTCTATGCAATGAAAAGAATGTTTACAATACCTGTTTAGAGTGGGGATGTTCCCTCTGCAATCAAACAACATTGATTACTATGTGGTTAGTGGCAGGCATCAGGAGAGGAAGACAGTCAAAGGTGTAGCAATGTGTGTATGTGCACCTTTAATGTGATGAATTTGCACTGATCAATATTAGAGCTGACCCGAATGCTTCGAAGCTTTGACTGTTGCCATGGTAATCACCCCCAAAATCAGCATTCAAATGCTTTTTTTAATGTAAGTAAATAATAATGTATAAATCCCCAAATAGCCCCCGAAATAAGGAATAATCCAACACTATTTATTATTCATGTTAAATATTAATTATTAGTAGTAATTTTCAGATATGTTGTGTGTAGAGGTGCGTGCATGTACAGTAGTGCAGCAGTGGCACTGTCTGAGGCACTGAAATGGGGGATATGGAGACACTTCGAAGGCCAAAAATGGTATTTGGGACAGCCCTAATCAATATCTAAAAATGTAGGATAAAATGAACAGCTCTCACACACATGCCACTTCCTGACTGCTGCCTTTATAACATGCATTATGAGATCCGAAAGGCACTCCTCGTCCTGAGGTATACCCTGAACAAAGATGGTGATTCATTTCACACTCTCATGCTGTCTTTAGTTTGCAGTGTTGAGCCAGACATGAAGGTTAATTCAGACACTAGGGTGACCAGATGTCCTGAAAAATTTGGGACAGTAGTACCCGAATTATGTGCTGTTGTCCCGAATCCTGTCCTCTTTGTCCCGGAAATTAGATTAAACCCGAGTTTCGATTAGTTATAGCCTAATAAAACACTAAATACAGATCACTGTAAAGGCTTATTTTGGTTTTGCCCATAGACCCACAGACGGGCACTGTTATATCTGGAGTAGGACTGTGTATTGGCAGGAATCTGCCAATATGATACAGATCGTGATACAGGGGGAATGAGATACTGGAAGCAAGGCAATATATTGCAATGTTTTCAAACAGAATTTAGGAAAACTGTCATAGTATAAAGAACACACTGCCATATGTTTAACATCTGAGTAAAAAGTCACTATGTTAAATGACTGCTATGGGGACTAACTTCGTTACACATAAATATAATTGGACTCATTGGATCCACAAGAGTCTCAGCTTTCCAGTCATACCCAATTAACTGTTTAGAGACCCCAGTATGCAGAAATTTTCAAATACACCATTTTAGAAAAGGTAAAAAATGACACATTTGTACTACACAAAAAACTGCATGGCTTTTGCCCAAACTGCCTGTGATTATCATAAAGTGGGCATGTCTGTAAAGACTCGTGGGTACCCATAGAACCCATTTTCATTCACATATCCTGAGGTGAGAGGTCAAGAGACCCCTTTGAAACAACTATGCATAGCAGTAATGTAGTTGAATTAAACCATCCATCACTGATATGGAGCCCAGTGTCGCAAAACCTGTTGAACATCCAGCCAAAAAGCAAAAATGTGGTAGGTTGGGAGGTAAATACCCATGGATTATTGCTCCCTTGAGATTCAAACAAAGCATTTTGCAAAGTCTGCAGGAAAGAATACTGCTATTAATTTTCCTACTCTTCACTGACACTGAATGTAATGTACTGGAGTCCATCCCCAACTGACCCAAATTTCACCCATTCTCATCTGGTCACCCTATCAGACGCATACAGTCACAAGCATGCAATAAAATGTGTGTATGATGGCATTCAAAGGGTTTCTACAACCTAACTGCAGAAACAAGCTGAACCCAACACAGCAATAAAAAAAAAAACTAGCACTGCGAAGCGATAAAATGCAATATACATCGTAACACATTCACACACTGACGAACTGGACACAGTCACACAGGTGGGATGCAGAAGTGCAACAGAAAAATGCCACAGTACTTCATCTAGTACAAGCCCTTTTTTTTTTTTTTAAATGCTGGGCATGTACAAGACAAAAAGTTTGTCTATGTTTTCTCTGGGATTCTCGGGTTTTACACAGCATTAGAGCACCCCAGTTTTTTTCCAGGACTTAACAAGGAAGGGCAACTGACAGACTCTGGAAGTTGGAAGCTTTTTTGCTCACACACTTTTTGACAAACCAAGAAAAGTATTTTCAGTTTCCCAAAATACCTTCTTTTGTACATGAGGAGCAATATTTACACAGAGAACAGCGATGAACAATGAACACATAGCTGGGAAGGTGGGAGGGGAACCGTGGCACCATGGATGACAACAGATTGTGAAGTAAACTGATTTTAAACGTAACTTGTTATTATCAGCACCTTAGATATTTATCTTATAGTAATAGGCATTGGAGTGTTATGTTTTGTGTAACCACAGCACACCTCCACCTATGCTACAAACACATGGACAATTGAATAACACAGTGGTCTGTGAGGCAGGAGATACAAATATAGCAGGAGCTACCAAATGATGCTGAGCATTGTAAGGAAGAAGGCAGTGTGATATCAATGCCTGTTATAAATATTGGTCCCTGTCCATAGTGCCGTTTAAGAGGGGGGAGTAGTGGGAAAGATGATGCACAGCATGTGAGCATTGCGGGCATTTCGTGTGCGTGATACCTGTTGGGGTGCGAGGTGGGAAGCATGAACTGGAACTCTACAACACAAGTGTTGTCCCTCAGCTGCCGATGCTGAACGCTGTTGAGCTCATAGGCGATGTACGCTCTGCGGACGTACACCTGCGGTTATTAGAGATAAAAATATTAGTTTGATAATGTTGTGAATCGCCTGCATTTTAACACTCAATCAAATGAGGTAAAAAGTCAAAAAGAGATCCTCTCACCTCGAGGGCAGCCATCCTGACTACCTGATTACTGTGGTAGAAGAAGTTAGGCAGAACGTCAAAGATGGACGTTTCTGAAAGGATCAGTTTCTAGAAACAATAGTAGAAACAGATGATTAGTCATCTTTTAACACTTTCTCCAATTTTCAGAGCATTAGATAAATCCAGTCGGTAACTCTGGGGTCTGAGAAGTGAAGCCTATGCTGAAGTGCCTTAAACTTGCATTCTTTCTAGTATCCAGCAGGGGGCGACTCCTCCGGTTTCAAAAACAAGTCTGATTGTGTAGATGTCTATGAGAAAATGAGTTTATTTCTCACTTTATTACCACAGTAAACATTGTATGGTGTCAAATGTTAGTCTTCTTCAATACAGCATGATGTTCATTTAGTAAATTATGGTCCCATTTAGAGTCAAAGAGACGATAAAGCAGGGTCTGCTTTAGGTCGTGGGCACCTTGAGATTGACAGGTCGCTACCACGGCATTGTCTAGTGTGGGTGTTGTCGGTATTTTCAAATTAAAACATTCAGCCTTTCACAGTATGTTTTAAGTTCACAAAAGTTAATTGTAACATACTGGCCACCTAAAATGGTGAGCATTCGGTTGTACTTGGCCACAACCATAATACTGAACTGGGGGCTTCAAAAAGGCAGTCCACAAACCAGCGGGTGATGTCAGACGGACTACAGCCACTTCTTATAGATAAACCAACTCCTTTATTGCCTACCTGCAGGTTCTCGATGCAGAATTGGTGTCCATACATATCAATGGCAGAGAGGAAGATGGACTCCACCTGGTTGTGTCGTAGCTCGAAAGAGGGGAGGTGGGAAGCTATCAACACCTGGGTAGAAAGATGAATGAAATAGTGTCAACTCATTTATTTATTATTAAATGATTAGTTATTATAGCACACTTTCCCCATTGTAGTTTGTGAAAGTGTCTGCCTCCACAGTTATCTTTGTTCCAGCTTTAAAAATTTTATAAGCATTTATTCTAATTTTTCTATTGTTAGTTTTTCACCCATGAAAATGAAAAAGAGCAGACAGTGAAACTCTCACCAGAGATCACGGATAAAAACTTTTGTCCAATGTTGAAAAGTAGATGTTCAATACTACAGGCTTCCTTCGCATTTTCCATTTAAAATTTTCCTACTTTCCAGACTCAAATTTGTAGTCTTCTTGGTAGATTTTTCAGAACATGTTTGACTTTATGACTCGGGGAGGATACTGTGACAAAGTTTGCATCCAGCTCTCTTTTTCCCCATTTGAACTGTTAACCAACCAGGCTTTGCATTTGTGATTGGAAAGCCAGCCCTCAGAAAACTTGCCTTTACCCATTGTGGCTGTTCAGTCCACAGCCCTAAGCAGAAAGGTGGTTGATGTTCCACTGTCAAACATCTTGCACCTGGGACAAAGGGGTCTTGCAGTATGTGACCAGGCCTGGCACATGCAATTCTGCTGATCTAGGTGAAAAACAATTATGCCACCTCTCTATTAGCAACAAGGACAGAATGGGACAGAAATCCATCCTGGGACTTTGAGATGGAGAGGCCTTTCATGTGAGCACGAGCCGAAAAATTGAATGCAGAAATTTTAACACAAATGTGTTTTTTGTGGTATGAAGAGAATCTTAATGTAGCAGTAGGCAGTATGTTTTAGCATAATAGAGCAAAAACTCATAATAACATAATAATAACCTTTCAGCATATTGTAATTCAAGTGTTCTAAGAGATAACTAGACTCATGCACCTCCTCATGGCTCTGATTTCAGGCTTTAAATAGTCAGGCCCAGGATGGGAGACTTTGGCCAATCACAGGTCATTTCTAAGGGAGCGTTCCTATTGGCTGTGTTCCATCTGGTGGGTAGTGCTTGGTATTTCCTCAACAGATCTCAACATGGCTGCTGGGTCACAAACTTTCTCATTTTACAGCTAAACAGTAACTACAAGATGTTTATGAAAACATTAGACAGCACTACAATCATAATTGGGAGAGGTCACACATATCCCCCCTTAATACTGAAAGAATTCAATTGTATTAAATTGCAGTTTCCGTTATTGGTTACTTTTTGTTATTATATTATAATTTGAATTTTGCTCATGATTAATAGTTGGTCCACATGTCCCCTCTCTTGCCAAAGTGCCACCTGAGGCAGTTGCCTAGTTCACCTACAGTATATGGACGTGCCGGCCCTAACTGTGACGTACAGGCGTAGAGTGCGCGTTGAGTCCACGCCCCCAGGAACAGCGCTGGTCCCCGGCCCCCGATTTTCATAGTGGCCAAACAGCAGTACTACAACTTCCATGTCCGTAACATGATGCCATCGGGCCCAAAAAGATTTTCCCGTATTAACATTTGAACAGCCCTTATTTAAATCATTAGGTCCTAAAAGTTGTGAAATGCGCACAGCTGAATCCAGAGTTACTTCCCTTCCTCCGTTCATGCTGGAGCGAGAGCTGAGAGGCAGAGTTAGCAAAATGCGACGACAGCGTGACAGAAGTGACCCCATGACCGACCGGTGGACATGTGGACAGACGGATGGAATGGATGCAGAAGATATCTGGGTACTTTTCCAGTCGGAAGTTGAACCATTTTGGCATCACGTGCCCCTGAGCAGCTTTCATAGGAATGAACGGGGCCCCGCCTCCAATGCTATATCCACTTCTCTTAATACAGCCATAGTTCATAGTACACCATTGGGTATTTCTTGCCTTGCTTTCGGCAGCAACAAGGTTGCACTGGCCTGCGCTCTCTCACACAGTCGTAAACACTTTGGCTGCACTGGCTGCTCCAAATGCCATGAAAAATGCTCTGCTTGTATGATCAATTTATTTTCAGAAAACCTGAATATTATTTTTTAGAAAACAGAATAGATGCAATTGTCTAGAAACAAATGTTTTTCCATACTCAAAATCAAATTCTGATAACATCCCTGCCTGATGTATTTCTACAAACTCAAGCCTATCCATATTTTTAATAGATTTGGCCTAACCTGATAATATTTATAAGTCTAACCATATAGTTAATCCCAACATTTGATGTCAGTAAACAGGGCAACTATGAATGTGAGCTGGTAGGGATGTGACACTGTAATCTTATCTAGCTCCACTTTGTTATGGAAGCTCATGAAGGTGTCTTTTCATGAAAATCCTAAATAAACCAGCTTTAACCACTTCAAAAGGATGTATAGAGCATTTCATTGGAATTGCATTGCTTGGCAACAGCTTAAGTCTATGTTTACTTCCTGTTAGCTTATGTCATTCACATACGCTGCGTCTGAAATCACATACTATACACAACATACCCAATATGTGTCACTCATTACTGTACTACTGCTGTTGCTATCAGTGCTGCTGTAACACCCGAATTTCCCTTATCTTATCTTATTTTATCAGCATACTTTTGTGTGCCAGTTGGAGAAATGTAACTACGGTAACCTGTGACAACCTCATGACAAGCTTTACTGGTGTTACAAAGCTGTCTGTCAACGTCTGTTATGAATGTTGTCATCACTACTGCATTGCATCATGGGATATTTGTGCCGCCATAGAGTCTAGTGTTGCAAATTGTAATATTTCACCAGAAATAGTATGTAATTTGCATACTACTGGTTCCATCTTAAGGTTTAGGTCATACTAAAAAAATCTCACATATTGTTTTAATGTACTAAATCGCATGTTATTATGGAATTTCAGATGCAACCATACACTGAAACAGGAAATAAACTGGGACACACTTTTAAAATAAATTTTTTAACAAAAATTCAGTATCCCCATCTGACCTGCCGGGCACGCAGCGCCACCTTGGCGTTGGTCGTCTTGCTGAGCTGGGTGAGTTCAGTCAAGATGGCCATCAGTTCATCCGTCAGCGTTGGATCACGGCCACACAGCTGATCCTACACACAGGAGGTGATGATGTTACATAAGATCACCAGCTGGATAGTTTACAACTCTTTAGTTCTGACTCAAGCAAGGACAGACACTTACAATGAGCATGGTAACCAGCAGGTTCTTCTTGGTGACTTGAGCGTGGGAAAAGATGTAGTTGAGCACATTGGCCATGTCGCCTTTGTTTTCCTCACGCAGTGCGAACACACACTTGTCATAGTGTCCTGTTGAGGGGCCGACATGTGAGAGCTTTGGTAAATACAGCACAGGGGAATCAAAGGATAACAAATGCTGGGGTGTTTCTTGTGAAAGAGCTCCACCAAGTGGACAAAATGATTTTCCTCATGTGGCGAGATGTCACCACAATGAATCAATGTGTTGCTGCTGCTGTCCCTCACCATTCTGAAACTGGATCTCCACTTTCAGGTACTGTCTGAGCAAGTCCATGACCACCGCCTTCATGTGACCTCTGATGCCACTGCGATACCTGTTGGAGACAAACAACAGGTTGATTTAGTAACTAGGAAAACAACTAATACAAAGCAAATCAGTCTCAGTGTTACAAATATGATCATGTCATGCACGAGCAGTTCTGAACTTTACGTCTGCCAGGGAGGTTGTTCCAGACCAATAATGTTCAACAAGCTGGTCTGGGCAATCTGTCACTGTGGGTCATGGGCTGTACTGTAAAGCCATGTGATCAATGTGTGGAGCTTTGCATTATATTGAGATAGATAAGGGAGTATCGTACTCACTTCTGCACCAGCTGAACAATGCTTTGCGTGTTCATAAAGAAGACCTCTCTCTCGGACTTCTTGTTAAGAGTAGCAGCATGGCTGTCCAGAATGTTTGCAATCTGGAAAGACAAAAGAATAAAAGAAGTTAATCCAGCAGAGCAAGATTATAATACTTTTGATTTTTTATCTTATTTTAGTTTTGACTTTTCATTTTCATTTTTAGCTTCGTTTCAGTTTATCAGAAAGTTTAGTTTTAGTTTTTATAGATTTATTTATTTCGTTTGCTGTGTCTCAGAAGCTACTTATACATACAAAATAGATGGTTTGAGAGCTGTTAAGGCATGGCCAAAATGTTTAATGTTTAATCTTAACACTACATTTGCAAAGCAACTGTACCAATGCGCCATCTCCTGGAATGTCAAGTCCATTCAGTTCTTGTGAGTCAATGTCAGGTGTGTTGACGGAAATTCATGCCGTCTCCTTTTTGGTTGTGATGTATTATAACTAAAAACTAAAACTGAAGCTACTATTACCATAATAACCTTGCAGCAGTGGAGACTTAACTGATGCCCACTCTGTTAGCTTTCTGCCGCGAAATCAAGAGAGTCTAACTGTGAGTAAAATGTGTGAATAACCTACAGATGAGTATCATTCGAGTTGCTTTGCTAAATCATGCATGTTTTAACAGTAACAGCACTTCAAATCCAGAGTATTGTTTAAATAATCCAACAACTTCTTGGAATAAAAAGATCTTTTCTCATTATAGACTGAATTATAAATAACAGGCATTGAGAAACTGAGTGAATCCAATGTTATGTGTAAACACAATTCCTTATGTACACACAGAGACAGAACTTGCACTGTGCTTACCCTTTCTCTGATATGCAGTCACTCAAATTTTGAAATTATTTGTTTGCCCAAGAAACTGTACAAAAAGCCAAGAGGATGAGTGTTTTTGGCTGAATGGAAAATTAGACTGCACTGTGGTTGAGAAATCCCACTGTCAAACTAACACAACTTTTAGAAGATGTGAATCACTGTGGAAACCAATTATTGTAACAGGCTTTTACTGCTGTTTTGTAGTAATCTAATGTTGCAGCATTACAAAGGTGCTACATAGTATGTATACAACTAATTACTCTGGTTTATGTGAAAACAAAACATTATTATTAATGGCACCGAAAAAGAAAACTCAACAGGAGTTTTACTGTTATCTTTGAGGTACGTTTAAGAAGAACTCTGTGGTGCGTGGTGTGTTGGAGCACCTGCTGGCTGGGAAACTGGCAGAGCACAGAGGTGATGTTGCTGGCATACTGAGCCATCTCCTTCTTGATGCACTTCTCCACAGCGGGGGGGATGCGGCCAGACACGCTGGTCATGATGTCCTGAAGCTCCAGTAGCGGCAAAGAGGGGTCGCGCATGGTTTTCATCAACCTCTCAACCCACTCCTTTAACTGGGACAGACGCAAGACATATATTTCAAGGTTACAGTTGAAAGCGCTTATGCTGGTGTGTACTGTACCCAGGTGTGTGTGTGTGTGTGTGTGTGTGTGTGTGAATTCTTACTTTAGCGCTGAAGAAAGGCTCAGGAAGACAGTAGCCATTCATTATGTGAATGAGATGATCCAGTGTGTTGTGGAAGACTCTGTGTAGCTTCTCCCCTCTCAGAGCTACTGCTTGGATAGTAGGCAGGGGCCCGGTGTGAAGCTCTGCCTGTAAGACAATTACTCATAGTTATACACATTTTATACTTAACATTGTTGTGCATATTCTGATGCTCATGGTGTAATCTAGATGGAAGTAGCAGGCATACTCTAAGATAAACAAGCTACTATGTTTAAATGCAAGTTGAAGAAAACAATATCCTGAATAATGTTTGTCCAAGACAGTAGTTTTGTTCTTGTGTGGGCATTCTTACCTAACCAGTAGTGACACATTTACCAGAAGTGGGCTCCTTCTTCACCACTACATCTGCAGACACCCATTTCTTTGTGGTAACTGAGCCTTCAGCTTTGTTGGTAGCCTCTATTCCCTGCCTCATTGATTTTTTTTTTTTTTTTACTTCATAGCATACATAAAAATGCACACACCTAAATAACTAATATTTATAGTCTAAGAGTAAGTAGAGCGTATCTTGTGTGTATGAAAATGTAGACCTCTGCCATTATGACAGCATGTTACTTTTCATAATAGAAGGGGCTGAAAACTAAAATGTATGGCCCAACTTGAAATGCAAACTTGAACTAAACAAAGAAATATTTGGGCACTTTCACATGCTATGATAGTCCATTTAGCTAGTACAAATCAGAGTGAAATTATTACTTTTCGGTCATTTTCTATGTGGTCTGTTTTGGTTTCACGGGTGCACAAATTACAGCGGAACAAATTTAAAAAATAATTAGCTGAGGGGCATGTGCGAAGGAGCAAATTTATCTTTTTCAGCTGCTACTTCTATGAAGGGAATCTCAGACTTTGAAATGTTGCTGTCCACTTTGACTCGACACTGATCTACTGTGTGCATGAATCCCTTCTCCTTCGGTTTATCTCCAATGACTTTACAAACGTCACAATTTTTCTGGACTAGATGTCAAGCAAAGCACAGACGGTACCTGTTGCACTCTGCTTGGGTCATCCAGTTGCAGCTTGGCAATGACACAGCCAGGTTCCAGTGCTGCTCCAGCCCTCTTCACATAGTGAATACAACCAGACTCTGCAGCTGTCAGGGTCATCACCATCTTCATCACCTGGAATTTACAAGTACAAAGATCATGTCTGTACAACTCAAAAAAAACAGAAGGGAATCTAAACTGATTCCATCTCCCTTGTGGACCACATAGGAACATACTATACCTCTATTTCAGCATAGCATTGGCCAGAAAACACGTGTCCACCATCCTCGACTGTGTACTGGATCAGTTTTCCTGCTGAAGGAGATCGCAGCAGCGACGGGTCATTCTCCCTCTCAAAAACACAAGTCTTGTTCCCAATTGTAATGCGATACCTGAATGGGGGGAAAAAAGATACGTTGTCTTAATAGAAGCCAGAACCAAGAAGTCTTAAGCGCATCAAGTAGTTTCTGTAAAGTGGTTAACTGACTCAAGATACTTCCAGACAGTGAATTAGCTATATCTTTTAATTCAGTTTCATTTTAAAGCTTCATTGCCTCTCACCTGTCCACCTCTTCCTTCATGTACGTAGTGTAGCTGCTTCCATCATAAGACAGCAAAAGACCTCCATCACTGAGCCGATGGACGTCCACCTCAGCAGAGGAGTTGTTCATGATGACCACGTAGGAGTTGGGAGACTGGCGTGTCACTGTCAGGACGTACTTAGTGCCTTCGTAGATCAGCTCCACATCCACAGTGTTGAGTAGAGTGTGTGCTGGGAGCACCTGGCCCCTGGTCAGAGAAAGAGCATCTCATGTTTTATATTCTATTCCTACTTTTCTAGCAGTGTCTACTGCTTGAAATGGATTAATATGACATTACATGTTACATATTATATTTTTCACCTTTCCAGAGAATGCAGAAAGTTTGACACACTGTTCCTTAGATTGACATCCGCCACATGAAGAGCCCCACTCACAATTCCCAGCATGGTATCCGGACGCTCAGCCTGCACACAACATAAACACATTATTTCTTAGACAGGAAAAAGCTTGAGATGTGAAAAACACTTGAACATACAGTACATCAGTGTGATAAGAACTACCTAATATAATGGATACCATCTTTGGGAAAAAAACGGACATGTACAGTTTTAGTTTGGTCCATGTTCTATCCACTATACTATACTGCAGCCAGGGAGCAATCTAGATGTTTTGGCTTCATTTTTGGGAAGCTGTCATGTCGTCCATCTTTATATACAGTCTATAGTCTCAACACTTAGATGCAGTGTGGTTTCAGCACTAACATGGGTCAGTATGTCAAACATCTTTTGTCAGTTAAGTTTTCTAATAAAAATATCCATCCATCCATCCATCCATCCCATCCATCCATCCATCCATCCATCCATCCATCCATCCATCGTCAACCGCTTATCCCGTTAGGGGTCGCGGGGGGGGGGGGCGATCCCAGCTGGCATTGGGCGAAGGCAGGGTACACCCTGGACAGGTCTCCAGTCCATCGCAGGGCACATAGAGACAGACAACATAGAGACAGACAACCATTCACGCTCACATCCACTACGGGCAATTTAGAGTGATCAATTCACCTAAACAGCATGTCTTTGGATGGTGGGAGGAAGCCGGAGTACCCGGAGAAAACCCACGCTTACACGGGGAGAAAATACAAACCCCACACAGAAGAGCCGCAAGCTGGAATCGAACCTGCGACCCTCTTGCTGTGAGGCGACAGCGCTAACCACTACACCACCGTGCAGCCCTAATAAAAATATATCTTATCCTATTTCTACATACCTGCATCTTCTCTGAGATGAGTCTGTCCAACCAGCCTGTGTCAATGCTGTTATGCTGAAAGCTTTCAGTCTCCAGCAGCTTAATGAGGTATTCCACCGTGGTCCTAAAATCTCCTCTGATAGACAGCTCCTTCAGAGCCACCACCATGTTGCTAAAAGGAGAGATTAAAACATGACCAAATGCGCCAACGATAAAAACCTCTGGTTGGACAACTGTTTTTAAAATTTTCTGTGTACTCACGAGATAGCTTCTTCCCGATTCTCTCCCCAAGAGAAACAATGTCCAAACTGGGAGTCGGCGAACTCGTGCAGCCCTCCGGCCGCTGCAACACTGAAGTAGCCCCAAACGTTCTTATTGCTACGGAAATTCAGCTCTTGCACTGTTCCTGAGCTCGGCTTGAAACCCTGCAATCACACCATGTTTCATCTTCTCATGAACTGAACCAGCCAATTTGACATTAAAAAGAAGAGAAACATTTAGACATAATAACAATAGCCTATATTTATGGTACAACAACATTACAATTATTTTGTGTAACAGGACGCAGTGTCTTACCTCATCAGGGTTTTCACTGGTGATACGTGCGGCAATGACGTGGCCCCGTGGGGAGGGGGCTGTCGACAGACCCTCAAAGTCGATGGGAGAGTCTCCCCAGGGCTGGACCCCGTAAAGCATCCGGATGTCTTTGATCCTTTGAAGAGGAATACCCATAGCAATCTGACAGGAGATAGTGGTATTAGTAGAGGTATAAGAAAACATGGAGTATCAAAATATTATGTTTTGGGATACTGTATTGATTCTCCAAAACACTGTATTAAATTTTAATTAATAGTTTACATGCATAGATTAATTAGTGAATACTTTATTTCATTTGCAAAGAAATAAGCACACTCTCAGTGTAAGCCCTCTCAAAATAGTGCTGTGTTGCAGAGACTGTTACAAATGCAGGATCCCACTGTTTAGATTGTATAAAAAAGTATTTTTTTTTCTCAGATTTTATGCATACAGCATAATGTTCTGTAGTATACTATGACAGTTACTATGGCAATATATCGCAATGTATTGAATCATTATCCTTGAATCATATGTGTCGTATTGCCAGCTTCTTGCCAATACACAGCCCTTGGTATTAGTACAAAATATGTTTATGCATAGAAATATAGAACAGTCTCACAGGCCCTGAACCAACAGGGTGAACAACACATTACACACTTGATATAGATTATGATTGTATTCGCTTTCAATGAACCACATAAATTGTCCCCTGCATGCTTTCTGACAGTTGTAAACATCATGTTTTCAGTTTTCTAGACAACCACTAAGCACTGTCTTTCTGACAAAGTCCTGCTGCCTGGAAAAAAAAAGACTCTCATCCTTTGTGCCAGAGTCAGTGTGTCACTCCCACAGTAACGTCCAATCAGCTTGGCTACAAAGCTTTCCCAGTAACACTGCCCTTCAGCTTGACTGCCGTTGACCTATTTACACACAATCCTAAACACACCACGTGACCGAGTGCTGCT
Source organism: Pterois miles (assembly GCA_947000775.1). NCBI lineage: Eukaryota > Metazoa > Chordata > Actinopteri > Perciformes > Scorpaenidae > Pterois > Pterois miles. The sequence goes on along the minus strand of CAMQGK010000052.1, from coordinate 15,389,145 downwards.
ACAACCACTGAATCTCCTACACGGTTTCTGCCTCCTTCTTCTGCAGTCAGTTGCCATGGAGACTGGGGGCCCCCCATCTAGTGCAAAGCATTGAAGCGTGCTAACTTTGTCTGCTGCAGGATGGTCCCAGACTCAGACTGTACTGTATGTGATGTAATGTGTGCTCTTTTGTAACACTGAAGGGCGGCATGTCTAGGTGGGACTGACCTGCAGCTGGGCAGCAGGCAGGTTGACGTCAGCCACCATCTCAGTACAGGGGTGTTCCACCTGCAGACGTGGGTTCAGCTCCAGGAAGTAGAAGCTGCCGTCCTGGCTGTAGAGGTACTCCACTGTGCCTGCACTGACGTAGCCCACCATCTTAGCCAGCTTCACTGCACACTGAGAAGAGAAAACACCTCAATTCATAACAAGGTTCAAATGTGTTCAATGCATCTGAATTTAACGTGATAAATTTACTTCATTGGTCTTAGATTTACATTTATCAGCTATAAGTACAAACAATGCTAGAGGTTGTACCCTTTCCATATCCTCAAACACATCAGAAGTGGCAATGGTAGCAGGAGCCTCCTCTATAATTTTCTGGTGTCGTCGCTGCACAGAGCAGTCTCTACCAAACAGGGATATAGCATTGCCATATTGATCAGCCAAGATCTGGACCTCCAGGTGACGGGCGTGCTTGGCTAGTTGCATGACGAAAATAGGCGACCCTGGAACTTCTGCCTGGACCTGGAGAACCAAAGAGAAAGTAAATCCCTACAGCCAACAAACTCCCAAAAACCCTGTTCTAAATGTCCATACTTTTCCCTCATTTTGGTGTAGCCACATTTTCCCATTTGTATCTCTAAATATACATTCAAACCCTATTCTATAATGTGTTACCTCTTGCGTGGTGTTTCAAACTAAATGCTGGATTTTTAGCCTGAGTTTCCACATACCTGTCTGAAGAGATTGGGGAAATCATCAGCAGAGTTGACTTTACGGATGCCTTTTCCTCCGCCTCCCTCCGAGGCCTTCACCATGACGGGGTAGCCAATCTTTTCTGAAGCCTGAAAAGCAATGGAAACATACAGCTTTCAAGCACACGTGCAAGTATGCATGTTATACTTAAGCATACATGTAACATTCATTGGCATAATGAACCTTCAGTTAAAATGACATGATTACCTTCAGGCCATCCTCCACATCCTGGATGCAGCCAAGCTCATACACGTCAGTAGGAACATTAATGATTTTCTTCTTTTGGTTGTTTTCCGACCATTCTACTGTCAGACCTGAGAAAACAAAGAAATGGATAACATATTCAGCACACCACCTCTTACACAGAGATGGGACCAAGTCCTTGTTTTGCAAATCACAAGTAAGTCTCAAGTCTTTGTGCGCTGTTCACCAAATGTAAAAACAGAGTAAGTGGTGGCAACTGGTGCTCAATAATGTAACATTAGTTCTTCTCCTGCAACTTGGATGCTGTTGGATTGGTTCAAACAAAGTGAATCTGGGAAATTAAGTGTAAGATAATCAAACGCAAGTCCCAATAATATGTAGAGTCCAGAGTTGTTCAACCAAACAAAAAAAAAAATCAATAAAGGATCTCTCATAATGTAAATAAACCAAACATCTCTGATCCTGTCAGAGTTACCTCCAGTACCTGGCAGTTGATTGTCTTCATGCACACACTTTTTAAATAACATCGTTATAATCTTTGAGCTTGGAGGAAGGTATCAAGTAGTTTCAAGTCAAAAGGCTCAAGTCCAAGTGAGGCCAAAGTCCAAGTAATGATGCAAGTCTTTTTTATTTTTTTCAAGTCGAGTCTAACGCTATCAAATTTGTGACTGTGTAGAAGTCCACACCTCTGCTACTACATGAAGTTTAAATCTGGGGGAGTCCAAGAATCATTGATTGTTTTTTGAATAATAAAGAAAGTACCTTTTTAATTTTTTCAATGCTGATCCTAAACAGCCTTTAAAAAAGACTATCTTTGGACCCGACACAAACTGTGACGTACCTGTGCCGCTCCAGGGCAGGGTTGGAATGCCAGCTGTCTGAGCCACGATAGACGAGGCAATCTTGTCTCCCAGAGCCCACATAGCCTGACTTGGGGGACCTGAAAATAAAGCATGTTAATTGAGTAAAGTGATAATGTGAAGGGTTAACAGGGATAGACAGTGTGAGAAGCTTCTCTTACCCATGAAAGCAATGCCATTCTTGTGAAGCAGCTCTGGGAGTTTGGGGTTCTCTGAGGCATGACCCCATCCAGCCCACACTGCCTGTAAGAACCGAGACAACAAGTATTCAATCAATGATATAATTAGTGTGGGAAGACTATATTAAGATGTATTAAGTGTGAGTTTGTACCTGAACAGGTATGCGTTTAGCAATGTCCAAAATGAGCTCCACATTGGCGTAGTTGTTGTTATTAGTTCCTCCTGGCACCGGCACGTAATGATCTGCCATTTTGATGTACTCTGAAAAAGACAGAATCACAGAAAACCTCTTTTTTTCCCCATCTTGCTGCAGTCACATCTACAAAATCCCAGTGCACTGTCTTCTGAATTAGCTAAGGTGTTTGGATGCTTTGCAAAGGAGCCGAGGGTGGTGTTTTGCCTTCATATATCATATTAAAGCCTACCTGCGTTGGCCTTCAGGTCCTCCGGTGTCACCATCACCACAAATCGGATTGCCCTTTCATTGCGAAACATCTCGTAGGCCCAGCGTCGAATGGATCGCATGCATTTGACTGCTGCAATTCCATTGTTGGCGATGAGCACCTGGAGAAGCAAAATAGTTTAGTTATCAATGCTGATTTGCACATATAAGTTAAAATACTTCACTAGTAATGGCCGATCTAATCTTGTCACAGATAGTAATTATATTTCATGGCTGTGTGATGCAAACACAAAATTTGTTCTGATTTTGAATACTTCACTGGTTTGTTTTCGTCATTAAAGAGGTTGTGCTAAATAAAAATAATCACCTTCTCGATGACCTTGTTGCCGCCGAAGCGGGTGACAAATTCAGCAGGAGAAGCCACGGTGAAGTCCCTCTGGAGGTCAATACGCCGGCGATCTCTGCCCTGCTTCACCAGGTGCAGCCCTGACATGCTTGGCCTGAAGATATACAAAGAATGTATGTGATGGTCATTCATATAACACCTAGTTTTGAAGAGAACAGGCTGTTAATTAGCTATAATGACAAGCAGATACTGTAACTAATTTCAAGTGTGCAAAACACAAGAGAAGAATTTAGATATGAAACTTCCAGAGGCAAACTATCATTTGAGTATTTTGGAAACAGCTGTTTTAAAAACGGTTTATGTTTATAGCCCAGAAGATTAAAAAGTCATTGATATCACTTCATACTGATAAGAGGCTGACTGGTCTAAGGAGCAGTGGATGTGACTACTGCCTCTTATCTTAAACTTTATAGCTTGTAGTGAGTTATAGCTTAATCAATCAGAGAACACACTAATGATGAATGACGGGAATGATGTGGGAAAGTGTTAGAAAAGCAAAAGCAAAGAGTCAAGAATAAGATCTTTAAGAAGCTTACAGTAGAACCACTGAGAGCAGAACATATTGTGCATAGCGGGATGCTTTACAGTCCTCGCACAAGTTTACATTATGCTCTGGCAGAGCTCTTTGAATCAAGCTCCACCCCAAGGGGAACCATAGGGGGGAGTGGGTAGTACAGGGGGAGGATATATGACTATCGGGTGGAGGGTGTGGCTGCACTATGTGGCCTGATACTGCATTATTGTTACATAACTGTAGGGAATACTGACGAGAGGCAAATGAGCCCCCACGCTACTGAATGGAGGCCCTGATTTCAATCCAACTGTGGAGCTGCTACAGTTCGCTCTGTCCCGCGAGAGGCAATTATAGGGGGGTGGGAAAGGCAGACACCCATCCAGTATTTCCAGTTTGAAAACTGCTGTCCCAGCTTCTTTCAGCTAAAGCCCCACTTCTCTCTCATCCTCTTTGTCCTCGTGAAACTGATCAGACAAAACTAGACTGGACAAAGCAATGACCCCCACGTCTGGTATACAGTAGATAATGATTGTAAAATTGCAAGCTGCAAACAAAATCAAACTTTCCTGACTAGCACACAAAGTTTGTCAGAAAAACTATCCACATGGCTGGCTGCATAATATGAGAATATTTACAAACCAAATTTACAGATAAACATGTAAAAAATCTGTTTTAACCCACTGGAAAGAAAAAAAAAGAATGTCAATGAGAGAGGATATTGTGTACATCGGCATGTGTATCGCATTTGAATCTCAAATCTTCTGTGAGGCTTTAGAGGAAAATGGGATTTACAAGCTGCCGCCTGTGAAAGTTACAGTGAAATGCGAGGTCTAGGCAGCCCAGTAAAAGAAAACTGGGGCTGGCAGACAAGCTGAAGACTGTTGCAAGATTTTAAATTCTGTTCTGTAAGTTCTGTCAGTGCTGAAAAGCTCCTCTCAGTCGTCAGATTGGGAATTTCTGTGTGAACATTTTTCCAACTTTCCCAAACCAACATTTCTGAAGTCTATGCCTACTTTCCAGGCCTACCACACGGACTCACGACACAAAGAAAGCCTTTAGCACTGTGCAGCTAGTCAAACCATGTTTTCACATGTGCTGTTGAAGGGTCAGCCCAGAAGTACACAGTTTGAACAGAGTTATTTAGACTACAGGAGTAGTCTCATACAGACAGCACCTGAAGATGCAAATTCCCCATTTGTATTTGCAAGCCACTCAGTCACTCATAATGTGATTCAAGGCTGCTAAATTAATGTCTTCATAATATGTAAAATGAATGCACTACTATGGGCACAGTTTACAAATGACTGAACAAAAGTTAATAATCCAAAAATATTTGAATTTACATTAGAGACTACTGAACTTAAATCCTAAAGAACCAGTAATATTTTCAAAGTAAACATGGTACAGTCTTGATAAAAATTGGTCTGCATGTGAAAGGAAAGAAACACTTTAGAATACCTGCACTAATCATAACAGAAAAACCAGACCAGGTTTGAATTCTAACCTCAGATTGTGAATGGGGCCATCAATGTGGTCGAATCCCATTTCAAACATGCTGCTTGAGCTATCGGAGGACGGTGACAAGGATCGAGTCTCCTTCTCCTCCAGCTGCAAGTCAGGCTTCCCTTGGATCTCATCCTCCGAGTTCTCCTCCGATACCGATCCCACGAGGAAGTGAGGGTGCAACGCCGCGACGGCTGGGCTCTTCTTGGCAGCACCGTCCTGCTGTGCCATGGCTGGGCGACACGAACAGGCTGCAAATACTGGAAAGGTACACAACAGTGGCAGCAAATAGTTATAAAGGAGATATGGAGTCCAAATATCATGGTACAGCATGTGTCACAAGATTGCTGCGATGCTGTTTGTCTTATTGCAAAAGTGAGTTACATAAACGTGAGTATCTTGAACTGATATTGCAAAACTTGGACTCACTCTGGGAGCATCAGTACATTGTGTGCAGTCTGGAAAATGTGCCATTATTGAACATGCCCATTCTTGCAGGTCAGAATGCAAGAAGGATTAAAAATGACATTTGCATGAAATGCTGTTCCCATTGTTATCAGTAACCACACAGACAGGAGCATATGAAGCATTGTTTCAGCCCCAAATAACTGCAAAAACACTGCCTATGTGAAAAGCACATATTAAAACAATGTGAAACATGTATAAATCCTATCTGCTTTTGAGATACACTTCAAGTGTGTCTGTCAATTAGGGCTAGACAATATGTCGATATCAGATTATGTCGATATTGAGATAATATGAGAATAGATATCACCTTAGATTTTGTTTATCGTAATACACCATAACTATTGTGTTTTCCTGGTTTTAAAGGCTGCATTACAGTAAAGTGATGTAATTTTCTGAGGCATTACATTTTCACTTATGCATTACATTCACATTATTGATGATTATTTCTGAAAAATCACATTGTTTAAATAGTTTGTGAAATACTGTCACAACGTACTAACACTAATATTTTTGTCCATATCACCCGTCCATACCGCCAAGTGAAACAAACAAAACTAAACAAATGAACACTTTCAGCCAATGTTATGGTCAACAAATTGTAAATCTTCATCATAAATTGATTTCAGGGCACATTTATCTGAAAAGACCAACAGTACGTACTCTAGTATTGTCTCCGTCACTTCCTCGTTCAATAAGTAAGTTACTAAGCACGTCCTATACAATGTTAATTAACACCACGCTATAGAAACACGACGATGTAGTGCACTCCACCCAGACTTTTCTCATTTACGTTGCAACACCTAAAGTTGTTTCCACCTGCTGCTATTCAAACAAGTGGAAGGCTCCCAGGTAAGACACACCTTACCTATCGATAGCTGCTTGCGGGACCAGAAAAACAAGCCGAGCATTGCCGGCAGACACACCGCAAACGTGAGCCAGGGGAACATCACAAAATGATACCGAGAACTGCATTTAACAGAGCGAAACTTCTCGCTAAAAGCACGTTATTTAATGTCATAGCTGATAAACCGCTCTCTAGCTAGCTAATGTTGGCACTACGTCAACTACTGGCGTCCCTGTCAAGCCAAAGCTAGCTATAACTCAACAGCAGCTACAGATAAGCTGAGATGCTAATAACGTAGGTGTTAGCTAGCTTACCGGCAGAGGCTAATACAGGTATAATGCCACAGTAGTGGCGCTAATACAGTGCTGCTGACTGTCTGTCTGTCTGCCTGCAGGTGTACTGTACTGCAGAGTGGCCGAAACTAAACGACAGAAACAATCTGAGATAAACATCTCGGCTGGCAACTCACCGGTGGAGATGCACCGAAACGTAATCCTGAGAAAGTTGAGTTCAGCAGATCAATGAATTAGTTGTGTCCGTCAGACATCTTTGTTTCCTGTGATGATGACAGAAAAAAATCACATCATGATGCGGCAACAGCCGACTTAACAGCAGAGAGTGGGGTGATGTGATGATGCGCAGGCAGGTTACTCCTGGACATTGACCTCTGACCGCTACTTCCGCTATAGAAATAGAGTAAGTAGAAAAGACGTCATGGGTGCATCTGCTCCACACCCGAGATGGCTGAAACAAAAACTATGTAGGAAGTCAAATAAAAATAGCATTAATGTTGTATGTTACATTATCTATGATACATAGTATTAAATAAATAAAAATAGCTGAGTTGAAATAAATATGCATTCTTCTTCATCCAAAACAAACTGGAAATGGCCAGACTCATTTACTATTATTTGTTTGTTTTCCTTAAAAAAATATTTAACAATTCAACAAGTCCTAAAAATAGAAACACAACTGTTCCCAATTATATATAAAAGACCCTCTTTTGTGATAAATGAAATCATTCAAACAGCACCAAATATGAACACCTAACTATGCGAAAACAAGTAAAAAAAACTGAAGCTGAAGTGAAAAAAGAAGAAACTGTGATTTGATGAGCACACTGCACTAACAATTTCACCAAATACTTTAAACGTCCACTTTTGTTGCATATGTTTAATTAGTGTTAGCATAATCCCAATTAGTTTAGATTTAAATATGGTACTTCATTATTAATTATGTTTTTGTTCTTTTATGTATTTTCTGTCTCTGTGAGTGTTTTTTTGGTTTTGTGATAGTTGTGACTTGGTTGCTGTGATATGAATGTCCCATTGATTTTTATATTGTAGTTTATCTACAGTGCTCTTGTCACAGCTGCTCAGTAATAAAATGTCATGGCTTCCATGGCAACATCTTACATCAAACAACAAAGCTGTATATTTTGCATGGACTTCAAAAAAGAGTCAATATGTGATAAATAGTTTTCTATCTATTTCGTCTAGATCTAGGAAGGTGTCGTTGGCAGAGAACCAATCAGATTCCAGAGCGACTTTATGGGCGGGTTTAAGAGGGTTATGGGAGAGGCGGGTCCCGGAAGAGGTTGTCCGTCGTCTGGCATGTACAGTCAACGTGGTGTGCTGTGTGCTGTGTGTGGTGTGCTGTGTGTGGTGTGCTGTGTGCTGTGTGTGGTGTGCTGTGTGCTGTGTGTGGTGTGCTGTGTGTGGTGTACAACAATGTCTGGAACAGAACAGACACTTCACGTGTTTTGTTCTCATAAAACGTTTCACAGTTTCAGGTCTTTGTTATCGCTTGTGCTCGAAGCCATTTTCCACTCTTATCTCACAGACTGCTATTAGAGCTATAAGATAATTTCTTATCATGTATTTATGACAACAATAAAGTAGTAGGGCAATGCCTCAAGTCTACCAATTGTAGGCAGATGCCATTTCGTGCACGGGATGCAGTGGGGGGCGATTAGGGTGATCAGATCCAACCAAAAGTCGGGACAAAGACTGTCTGTGTGGGACAATGTGGGACATGTTGCCCTCTGATTGAAAAATAATTTTGCAAGAACTCTTTGAAAATCATCTTCAATCAGTTTCACCCAGTTATAAGTAGTTTATCAGTCTTTGTTGTAGATTTCCTTTTCTTTGTGGTTGTTTCCATCATGTTCCTGCCAAAGTCTGCATAGCTTGTGAGCTTTTCCATTTGCCGTAGCATAGCAAAGACAGGTTGACCCACGCTTGACTCTTGATGACAGCCTTCCCTGCTTTCCTCACAGTCATTTAATAAAAGCCAGTTTTTAGATAAGTGTCTGTCCTGCAGTGGTTTGACTTTTGAAAACTAGAGCTAATCAAAATGTGGGGACATAGCAGCAGCGATGCAAAAGAGATAGTCCCTCATTAAGTGGGACACCTGGTCACCCTAGGGATGAACTGGGATGAACCTACTTTATACAGTCTATGGGATTGAACCCACAACTCTGAGTCCTGCTGGCCTTTCAAAGTAACAACATAAGGTTGTCAGTCTCTTGGCATTTGAATAGAACAACCATACCATGATACTACAACATTTATTTAAAAAAAAATGCACACAAAGCTAAGTTATCAATGAAACTCATAGAATTATCCCCACAGGCTATACAGACCAAGAATTGAATGAAAATAATTTATTTCAATAAACTCAAATCTCTATTTAAATCAAGATTTTGCGATCACCAGCCTGCGACATCATTTGCCTATACCTTGAGCTTTATATAAAGTATGATTATGTACCCTTTGCTGCAGTACCCAGAATTTTTTGGCATCATAATATTGGGCAAAAAATTCATAATAACCTTCAGCATTTTGTAATCCAAGTGCTCCGAGAGACAATTAGACTTCTGCACCTCTGCTTTCCTCTGTTTTCAGGCTCTAGCATGTGACTTAAGCCAATCACATGTCATTTCAGAGAGAGAGAGCATGCCTATTGGCTGTGGTCCAGCTGGTGGGCGGTGCTTGGTATTTCCTTAATAGAGCTCAACATGGCTGCCAGGTCACAAACACTTGAGGAGAGAAATAGACATTACAGTAACAGAATATTGATCCATATTTGATCAGAGCAGCCTAGTTTGACCATTTGATCAGAGTTTGTGAGTGATTGACAGCTGCTCAGAGATGACAGCTGGACGCCAGACACCAGATCAGCTCTGATTGGTTGTTTTCCTCCGGTCTGTGAAATCTTGGAGGTGCCATTTGGTGCACTGGCGAACAATGAAGGACACACAGGCACATGATTTCTTTTTCAGATTACCTACTTCATGCACTACTGTTTGGATATATTGACTGTTTTATAAAAAAGACCTTTTTTTTAAGTCATAGTTTCTCCGGTTCTACACACTGCAGCTTTAAAGATTACATCAAATTGATTCCTGTGGGATTCTCAATAAGCTACCAGCAGTAGCCTATAAACATGTTGAAATGAGGTCTACCAGCTACAACATGTACGTGACATATAACTACACATTCATACATCACTAATTATAATCCAATAATATTATTCTGAAATGGGCCATTCTGCATTATGAGTAGGCTACTTTTACTTCTGGTATTTTGAGTATATTTTAATGCTAATACTTTTGTACTTTTACTGAACTAAAATTTTGTATGCAGGACTTTAACCTGCAACAGGGTTTTTCTACATTATGGTATTTCTAATTTCAGAATATCAAAAAATAGTAAATGTGAAAGGATGCACCAGCTCACCTTCCAAAAATCATCCCTGTGCTGCCAAAGATCAGATTAGTACAGTGAGATAAGTCACCAAATACATTTTTATACATATGGAACAAAAAGAAGACTTTAATCTCCTGACTGTTTTGTTGTTACTTTTGGTTTAAGGTTTGGGTTTCAGCTGCAGGGGTTCATAAAACACATAATCAGAAGGTAAGTAGGCATAAATAAAATGGAAAGTATAAAGATGTGAGCTCACTACTGAAATGACACCGATGTCATGAACTGTGAAGTTTTAAATATTGTGAAATAACCTCTCAATGCCAGTTTTTTCCAGTGATAGCTCTATAGATTAACTCCACTATCTGAGCTGTCTTTGAATAGTAATCTAAAGAAATTGTGCTGTTAGTGCCATTGTGATCCACTAGATGGCCTCAGATGCCATTAGTTTGTAAATTAAGCTGAGATCCTCTATCTATGGGTGTACAGAGACTTTATTTATTTGAATTAGTGCTGTCAGTCGACTAAAATATTTAATCATATTTTATAACATGATTGTCCATAATTAATTGTGTTTAATTGAACATTTTTTATTTGTTCAAAATGTATCTCAAATAGAGATTTGTCATGTATTTAATACTCTTATCAACATGGGAGTGGGCAAATATGCTGCTTTATGCAAATGTATGTATATATTTATTATTGTAAATCAATTAACAACACAAAACAATGACAAATATTGTCCATAAACCCTCACAGGTACTGCACATATCTAAAAAAAATGTGCTCAAATCATAGCATGGCAAACATCAGCTGCCGGTGTGCGAGTGTGCTGACTATGACTTGCCCCAAACTGCATGTGATGTACCCAGAGAATCTATTTTCACTCACATATCTTGAGGTCAGAGGTCAAGGGACCCCTTTGAAAATGGCCATGCAAGTTTTTCCTCACTAAAATTTACTTCAAGTTTGGAACATTACTTAACCTCTTTCACAACAAGCTAGTTTTACATGGTTGGTACCAACCAGAAATTATTGGTGTTAACACAAATTTGCATTTTATGGTGTTAACTTTTACAGTCCTAATTTGAATGCATTCGCTGAGAACATCCACAATGCAACTATAAACAGTCAGAGGTTTTAAAGGTTTGGCTATTGGATTCACACATCAAGCATCACCTTCTGAATCTGCACTCTAACCAAGCCCCCGCAAGACTCACTCTAGTGCTTTATTCATGATAACACAGGCTTTTGGATGATATCCCTGTTAAGAGCATTATTCATATTGTATGCTACAGACGACTATCTAGTCCCTTTAAGCCATCAGTGTTGACATTTTTTTTTTCTCTGCACTTACTTTCAGAGGAGATTTAGAGCACCAATATGCTGAGTATTCTTCCAGGAATATGTGCAACTGTGTCATGTGAAGAATAATAATTCATTTATAAATTCCATCTGAGCTTTACAGACCTGAGAACGTGTATCGTGCTCTCGTTTTGACACATTCCAGATCACTTATACAGGGGCAGCACCTTGTGGTTGAAATATTAATTTATCTGTGAGTTAATAGTTTTTCTGCACACTATGTAATGTGAGATAACTACCGTACATCTATGCTATCGCTTGCCCATCAACTAGACCTAAAGAAGAGGGATATCAGTGCAGGGTGAGGCAGGATGCTGTTGACCTTTCCTTTTGGTGTCTCTCTTCCGTCAACCCCTAAAACTCTCCAGCACTGCAGGGAGAACGTTTCTGCTGCCTGCAAAACTTTGCAGTTGACCTTCTCGCCACATTATTGAGCCAGGGGATATGTTGTTTCGCTGTAACGCTACACTCAGCCAAGGAGAAAATGCACAAGCACAGGGGGAGATAGTTCAGATCAATGCTCCTCCAGAGAGACCACCTGAATTTTTCACACCAGAAAGTCAAGGAACAGTTTTGTTATTGAGTGCATGCCATGGTTATTTTGTCATGACTGAAAAACTAGTGCAAAGACTTTTTACACGATGGCTGTCTTCATCATACTGAAATTTGAAATACGACTTACAGATTTAACTTTTTAAGAGGCACCATATCTATGAATTGATTCCATTGGATAACTGAAGCAGAGCAATGCACACAGTAAATGCAATGTGAAGTGAAACACTTTTCTTTTATTTACTCACAAATGATATTAGCATTGTTAACATTACTAGGGCATTTGACTATTTTGCATTGATAATTCAACATGCAAGTTTGTAACTTAGATTTCCTCTGGCTTTTCTCTTTGAAAGTTCTCCTCCACACTGCATGCCACTGGCGGTGTCAGGCAGATAGATGACATATCATCAGGAAAACTAGCGGAGTTTTTGTTACTCACTGTGTGTGACAGCCTTAATGATGGACACGGAGGATTTACCCACCTATATCCATTGTGATAATGTACCATGGTGAACTCACACGCCTTTTGTCCAAGAGTAAATATAGTATGATCCATCTCTTTTGCACACATATTCAGCTACACAGTTTATATGAGTGGACTATAGCTTATATATTCAGAAGTGACATGACCCTTTGTCACAATGTACCACTACTCTCTAATTCCTTCAGCGGGGTTTCATTGCTCTCTCTGTGAAGCTTTCCAGGGGCTCATTTTTCTCCCTGCCTTTAATCAGCAATGTTATTCTGCCAGCTCTTATATGTGTGAACCACCACAGTTTCAAAGAGCTCATGATGTGAAGCTATATATAGGGAGTATTTCTTTCTAGAGGCCTACTGCCATTCCTTATCTCCTCTTAAAGGTCCAGTGTATAGGATCTGGCAGCATCTGGTGAGGTGAGAAAAATGCAACCAACTTAAGCGTCTCCCATGTGCCAGCATGTCGGTGAGCTACGGTGGCTGATGCAAAAACATAAATGGCCCTACCTAGAGCCATTTGAAGCAGAACCAGCGCATAGTGTGTGTGTACGTGGGAAGTGAGTGGTGAAGAGAGAGAAACATAGCGATGCAACATGTCGGACTCCATGGAGAAGACTCGCTCCCAGTGTAGATATAAATGGCTCATTAAAACAAACTGGATTCTTATTATCAGGTGATTATACATTAAAGAAAACATACGCCTGACATATGTCTGCAAGTAGATCCCTCTACTTGTTACATACTAGTCATTTAAAGGGGAATTCAGAGCATTTCTGTTGCCTCCACATGGCTGTCAACATGAATGAAACAAAGCAAAAGCGCCCTCTCGGATACACTTATGTACTTAAAATATTATGAAGATCCCTCTATGGTGCCTTTCCAGTTGAGAAAATGAGATGCAGTGCACTAATGGGTGCCCTTAAATAGAGAAAATTTAACATAGTGCCATGTAGGCTGATCACATACTAGAAAACTTTCTGTGCTGGTGCCTCACTGCATGCAGCTGGTGCCCTTTCTGTTTGCCAAACAGCCTAAGTCCACCACTGTATCTTTACATGGCAAATAGTTGTTTGCTGCTAGCCTATATTGATACTATAGTGAACTTTGTTCAGATAAAATGTGTTCATCTTAAGATACAGCTCTTCTTTGTGAGCCCTATATACATGACCATCTATCATAAAATGTGCACTCACAATGTTTGCATGTTTGTGTGAAATCTCAGGTGTGTGGAGAGGTCATCCACTTCCAAATACCTGAGAAATATTTCAAAACATCCTACATCGACCATATGACTCAATATGTCATTTATGTATTCAGAAAAAAAAGTATTTTTCGGTGCGGCTTGAGCAGATGTACGAGCAGACGGATTAGCAACTCAAGTGTAGCTTTGCTGTCACAAGCAGAGATGTTTTGGGAATTGCCCCGGCAAGCAGTGACATGCACTCATGCATATGGAATGAAGCGCACAGGACCGTTCATTCACCTTTATTGCTCAGCCAGCATTGCTATGGCCAAGGGCATGGCAGTAAAACCAGCTGTTGCACAGAGCCACTTTTAGCATCCCGCAAAGCTTCAACAAACAATAAAAAAAATTAATACTTCAGTGACACATTTTTAATTTACCTGCTGTTATTGATTCTTGGAGAGAGGGAGCAGGGAGGTGTACTATCCTAAGATTTCATTACTTCAGAATTAAGATCACTGGGTTCACATCAGTCTTTGCCTTACAATGCATTTGTCTGTCAGATAAAAAGAGTGAGTAATGTAGTTAGAGGGCCAGCCAGGGCCATGGTCCCTTATTCCTAATAAATATGGAAAATTAAGGACAGACCAGGAAAGGGTAGTACAAGGGCTGATCTTGCAAAAACAGTTTTCGGAAGTACAACTGAAACTTAGTTTCGTCAAATTAACTTAAAGGATTGTAAGCCTAACATCCAGACAGATCTTGATCTGTGCTGGATGAGCTGGCTTCACTGAATCCAGCTCTTGAATCCAGTCCAACTCTTGACACATCTGTGTAGATGTGTAGACATCTAGAGGCCCACAACGTTTTATGTATGAAGTACCATCTATAATTTTTTTGTTTATCAGTGTGCCGTATCATCATACATTTAATTATGACACCATATCAATATTCAGATCTTCAACGGATCTGTAATTTTATTCCAAGCATATAGGCAATGTGCAAACTTTGAAGTAGCAGTACAGGGTGGGTCCTCGTGAATATCAGTAGGGAAAAAAATCAATCAAACTGCCGTAAATAGGCTGCACAACTACCAATGGCTGTGCCAATGCACACTCAATGACAATGCACTATATTTGGGTTAGCTTGTGTGGAGAAATCAATCATAAATTAATCATAATTTTAATGTGAAATGTATCAACATCATACTTTATAAACATACCAAGACAACAGCATGAAGTGTGAACATCTTTATTCAAACTGTGGAAAAACAATTCACCTGAATAATTTGGCAGACAACCTACCAGATTACTGAAGACATTTTTCTTAAGTGCTGGTAAAAAAAAAAACCAAAAAAAACAAAAAACAAAAAAGGAGTCCTGAGTTTTCCCTCCAAGTTCATGGTGTGGCTTTGGTACATTAATGTGAAACTGTGAACAGGTGGTTTCTTCATATCAATGGCAGGTTTAGCAGTGATCACTTACAGTATTCAGTCTCAGAAGGCTTTGATTTGTTTTATACAGTATGTGAAAACTAGAACAAAATATTTACACCATCAAACAATGTTTTATTCGTATTTAAAGCACATTATTGTCCTGCTGTAAAGCATTCCACTTTGGGCATTGAGTTTTGCATAGCTCGTTTCCCCGAAAAGAACTCCAATAAACATATTTTTAATATATTTTTTATTACTATAGAAGTAGCGTTAAGCATTGATTTGGTGTTTTTTCAAATCAAAAAGGCACCTGGATGTCTAGATGAAAACTGGGCAAAATTTGGTTGACGCTGTAAGCTATTTTTAATCGTGATCACATTTAAAGGAACAGTGTGTAGTATTTAGGCTTATCTATTGGCAGAAATAGAATATAATATTAATAAGTATGTTTTCTTTAGTGCATCACCTGAAACAAGAATCATTTTTGTTATCTCTGAGTGAGCTGCTAATATCTACATATGGAGTGGCTCCTATCATGGAGCTGGCCACCATGTTTCTACGGTAGGCCAGAGTGAAAAAAAAAAAACAACAATGGCTCTAAAAAGGGCAAATCATTTTTTTCATGTTAGTCACCGTAGTTCTCCTACACATTCGGCAAACGGGAGAAATTTTAGCTGGATGCAATCTTCAACCTCACTGCTATATGTCGCCAGATCCTACACACTGCGCCTTTAATGGTTGTTTCAAATGACTGTTCTATTAACATGTCATGAGAGCCTCCTTCACACTGATAAATATAATTAAGCCTGGTGTTAACATAACTGTTTGGGTGTCTTTTGACCTGCAAATTGCCAAATCGGTGTTTATTAGGCAGATTTATTTATGATAGAATGACAAGTTGAGTAGCAGCAACACATGCAGTTTCTGACAAAATATTTACTTATTGTGATTACTGTGTGTACTTTATACACTCGTCTGTGTCACCCAGTATCCATCATGTGTAGGATGAAAAACAACATACAGGAGAGTCTTTTGTGGAGGAAGTGGCTTATCTAGTCCTCTAAATGGATTATGCGTTTGGTATTTCGTTAATGTTCGGTGCAGCAGTCTTCTGCTTGGCCTTGGTTTTGTGACTGTGATTGTCAAACACTGGACTTGACTCTCTGCTGCCTCCCGATTTGGACACCTCACCCTGTGAGTTTGTACTGCCAGGCGATCTGGTTGTAAGCAGATTTTGGCCTGAGGTGACCGGGGGGGTGGGGATCTGATAAGGGCTGAATCGCAACCAGGGCCGAGAGCTGCGGAAACAGGGGTTTCTGGCCAGCGTGGAGGTCGCAGAACAGGTGGGGAGAGCCGGCGCTGCCATGTAGCCGTATGGATAGGAGAACAATCCTCCGAAGGGTGACAGTGAGATTCCCTGTGCAAAAGAATAGGGTTGTTGATTTTATTAACACTATAGATTTTCTGATGTTCATACATTTTGTGAAACAAGCTCAGTCACCTTTGCTCTAACTGATTATGAAGCTATTTCCATTTGTGTCCCCTCGTCACAGGTTGCATGTCTGCAGTGTGAGCTCAGTTTAGGAGTGGTTTTCCAGAGAAAATTCAGAAAAATTTGAAGTATTTTGTGTAGCAGATTTGGATGGTTTTTTTTTCTTCTATTATTTCGTACCCTGTTAGTCATTTTGCACCCCCTAAGATTCATCCATTGATCCCTTGTTGGTTGGGAACTACTGGCCTGGACTGTCAAAGGCCTAATGGTTCTGGAAAAGACTACATAAGAAGTGAACATTCGAGTCATTGTTTTGTGGACTGCCATTTTGAGGCCTTGAGTTTAACATTTCAGCTGTCGCTATGTTGTTTCTTGCAACCAGAAGTGACACTAGAGGGTGGAGCTAAGTACAACCTAACGCTGAATAAGATATTATATGGCCACCGAAGTGTTACAGTTAACTTTCATGGACTGAAAACTCCAAGACGGGACAACACTGTGGTAGCGACCTGTCAATCACAAGGTAGACACGCCCTAAAGCATACCTTCTTTTATTGTCTATTTGACTCTAAATGGGACCGTAATTTACTAAATGAACATCATGCTGAATTGATTATTTGAAATGACTGAGACCATAAACTCATGTTAACAATGTTTACTGAGGTAATAAATCAAGTGAGATGTAGGCTCATTTTCTCTTAGACAAGAGATACAATCAGACTTCTGTTTTTGCTACCAGAGGAGTCGCTCCCTGCTAGAAGAAATAATGTAAGTTTAAGGCATTTTGCTTCATTGGCTTCACTTCTCAGAACTGGAGGTTGCTTAGTGAGAAAATGCGCCGCAGCAACAAATTCATCTCACAGATTTTCAGTGTAACATTTGTCAGTTCACATCTCTTTCAGCAGTCCAGCACCTCACCTCAGCTTTGCTACCCAAACTTTAATTCAGCCTCCCATTACACACCCCTGTACACGGACAGCTCCCTCGCTTTGACATCACTCCATTAATGCATGTGCGTAGGTCCTGTTTGTGAATGTGTGTATTATTACACATTCTGGGCTAATGTGTAATAATAATAACAGAGTGAAAAAACTGAATTTCCCCTTTCGTATCAATAAAAATATGTCTTCCTCTTCTTTTAAGACCCCACTGCACTTCCTGTTTAACGGTTGCTTGGTCAATTTGGAGGACTGTATTAACTTAAGTTGTCAGTTGTATAATCTCAAACAGACAAAATGTTGCATTTCTTGATTTTTTTATACATGCTGCCTTGAATTTTAAGCATTGAGAGCTCATAACAAACATGGTCTTATTAGCTTGAGGCTAATAGCATTACTTCATCCAGGACTGAAACATATACAGTAGAATTTAAAGGGTTAGTTTACCAAAATTTTAAAAATAAACATATATATTTTTTTACTTTTTCTTAGAGAGACTAGAGATTTCATCACTATATAAAATGTGTTATATCGTGTTTTTGGAATGAGACCTTCAGTGTAATCTTGTGTTTTGCTGGAGTGATGAGAGAGTGAATGGACACTCAGCCTCTGATATCTGGTCATTATTAAAACATGTGTGATGTTCTGCTGAAGCCTACCTGAGATGCCAGCATGTGCTGCGACAAGTGAAACATGAAGGGAGATGGACAGGCGATGCTCTGAGAAGACAGGCTTCCATTTTCTACTCCGGGCAAAGAAGACAACAGATGCCCCACACCCTCTGGCTTCGCCGACAACTGTCTCGGATGAAACAGCAAAGGTGCTCCGAGCTTTAGAAACTGCTGACTGTGCACACTCGAGAAATCCAAAGTCTGAAGGTGACCAGAGCTGAGGGACGACAAGCTCTGTGTCATAGGCAGGGCGCCATCTTGGACTTTTTGACTTTTTGAAGATTCGATCTCTGTAGAGTACAAGTCATCTGATGTCCTAAACACTGTCGTCTCTTTTGTTGTGGCCTGATTGTCGTCGCCCCTATTGTGAGCAGGCTGGCTCCATGGTATCTCCTCACTCTTCTGACTCAAAGTAGACACATGTTCAGTCCTGGAACAGCTGGCTTCAGCAAGGTCCTCATCTTGTAGATTGATATCTGAATCACTTTCAATATTGTTGTCATCTGTGAGGAAAAAAACATTATATTTATTAAATATATGTGCAGTTAAAAGTTAAATGAGCACATTTCTGCCTTGTTAGTGCCATTTATTAAAATACAGTGGGGACAGAGATGACTTTGTGTAACCCCAAGGAGGCAGAACAATTGATTCATTGATAAATTGCTAAATTGAATCACACTGTAAATTGAGGTGAAGATCTACATCTGAAAAACTTCCCTCCATTCCCCCAGAACTCATATTGTTTTTCTGACCACCTCTTTAGTGAAAGTTCATTGTAGACCTTGAAAATAAATACAAAAATTTAACTCAAGATCCACTTACTAGCTGAAAAAGACCATGATAATTAGAGAGTGACAAAGTGATAGTCTGACCCATCTCACATCCTCCACTCTACCATCTGGTAGAGGATACAGAGTCCTTACATGCAGACTCAACCATTTTACAATCTCGTTTGTGCCCAACTCAAAATTTTAAATAAATTTTAAATAATGTTTCTTGAGGCTGTGGGGTTGTATCAAGGGTATCAAGGTATTCTTACTCTTATTTCTGTCTCTTATTTATGCTGTTTTATGTAGATCTTTTGCAATATGGGTATTGTGCAATATACAGTATGTTGTGTGTGGTTTACATTCTTATGTTTTTTGCTGTTTACATGTGGATTATTGTTTGCTTGTAATGTTTTTAATGTGTCTATTTATTGATGCTGCTGTGGAGGCAGCCGGTGGTGTGCAGAACAGAGTCCAAGACAAATCTCCCCAAGGGGACAATAAAGTGTATCGTATTGCATCACATCACACCGTATCGTATTGTATATGTGGTTGAAAGCTAAGGAAAGCTAGTCTGAACACCCTGAGTGTTAGGGTTTATAGTACATTTAACCTCTTAAGACCCAAGCTCTTTTTTTGATATGCATTTTTGATGTCTCTTTGCTATTTGGGCTTATTGGAACCTGATAAGTATAAAAACTAAGCATCATCTTTTGACATAATGTAGTTTTAGAGAAAAATGATGTCCACATATGCGGACACTCGTTCTGAATTTCCATAAAACACAATAAAGTCACCATTGTGTAATTTCCTGACTGCTTTTGCATTTATTAATAACACTTGCAAACATGTTTTTTTTTTAACGTTTTGGAACATCACAGTACAATTTAACAAAATGAAAATGTTTTCCCCTTTTGGACAGTCATAGCAACGGTATGGCTCATTTGAAGTGCTGCAAACAGTTGCAGGACTACTAGATGGCAGTGTACGTATCCTCGTACGTGTACACAAGACCCCAGTTAAATAAAATTAAGTATTATGTTCATATGAACCAAAATGTGATGTCATCGCATGTGTACGCCAGGTCCTAAGAGGATAAAGACAAAAATATTTGATCTGATATATCTTATCTTCTCAGAGGGCATCATCTCCAGTGACCATAGTTAATATGTCAGAAAGCCAATGATATGGCTTCTTCACAGAACAATGTCACAGTAGGAAACGAACAGGTGTAAATGATGGCTGGATTTCATTTTAGCTGTTTCAGTGTCAGGTTACTTACTTCCTGTCAGGGTTACTTGCTAATTATAACCTAATTAACATGAAATTTGTAGACCTATAAAATGAAGTGTTACCGAGCTATTTCTTGTCCGCATATTGATCTTGTCAAGCACTTTGTGATGTGTCTCTGTGACAAGTACTGTTTTATTCACTTACTCATTTTCATTCACAGTGCATTGTTTATCTCATAATGTCTATCTGAATATTGAATATTCACCCTCTGTCTGACACCATTTAAGGCCTGTCTCTTTAAGACAGCCTAGTCTGCTGTGACTGGCTTGTTAGAAAAATATGGTGCACCTTTGCAAAGGTAGTTCTCAAGCTGTGGGTGGAGATACTCAGATGGGTATTATTTATCATTTTGTGGGTTGGTAGGTACTCCAGATACCCAAATGTCTGTGCACAAGCCTTAAAAAGTTATTTTTTCATGGTGTGCCCCCTTTAAGATCCACATTGAATTATAATTGAATATTGAATATATGATGGTGTTGCTCACAGCAAGAGGGTCACAGGTTGCAATCCAGCTTGTGGCCTTGTCTGGAGTTTGCATGTTCTCCACTGTAAGGTTTCTTGGAGGGCTCTCCAGCTTCCTCCCAAAGTCCAAAGACATGCAGGTTACTTGTTGACTATAAACTATACCCGTAGGTGTGAATGTGAGTGTGATTGTCTCTGTGTCAGCCCTATGATGGACTGGTGACCTGTCCAGGTTGTACCCCTCCTTCACCCAATGTCAGCCGGGATCGGCTCCAGTCAGCATTGATTAGAGCCTACTAATAATATACACAAATCCCCACCAAACCATTGGTGGTTGAGTTGCATTGTGGGCAATGTAGGTGCTAGATTTTGATAAGGAAGAATGGTTTAAGAAAAAAATGTCTCTGGTTCTGTTGCACCAATTTTGTTCTGTTTTTTGTAAAATTAACATTTTCTCTGTTAAGTGATTGTGATGTTTAACCCTTAGTGCTATAGAAAACTATGTAGGCTCATGGAAACATTGCTATAAAGGCTGTTTAATGACATAATAGACTGCTAGTTAACCCACCTTGACAGGTTGGCGTGGACATCAGAGGGCTGCTTACCAGCTCTCGAGGGGAATAAAACGGATCACTGGTACTGGGCTGTTCACACGAATCATCAGAATCAGCACAGTCCGCTTTGCTTTGGCTCTCGTGCATTGAAGACACAGTTAACTGCTTACTCCTGCAGGATCACAGATAAGGTCTACATATATGGGTATGTTCTTTAAAATTATGATGAATCATCAGGGCAAAACAAATACCTCTTTTCTCGCCTCCCGTTTCCTGTGTCTCTGAATCCTTTGGCAAAGGGATTGTTGTCAATTTTTAGCTGTGTGATCTTATGGAGAAAAGGCAAAAATCAGCAAGTTAGTCATTGCAAAACAAAAACAAAAAAAAAAAAAAAAAAAAAAAAAAAAAAACAGCTCCTTGCATCCACAAAGCTCACATGTGGCATTAATGATGGCCCCTCTTTTTTTAGGCCCTAAAATTCACTTCTTGGTTACCAAACCATGCCGAAAGGCGTCTTGTTTCTCTCTAATTTTACGTACAAATAAAATCCACATCACTGCAAAATCATTGCCGGGGGCATCCAATGTATAATGCACGCACATGACTAGATTAGGTGTGCGTGTGGGTGTGGAGGGGGGAGGGTGGGGGTTACCTTTTCATTCTGATACGCAGTGACAGCAATGAACTCCGTCTCCGGGAAAACATAAGTCCGGAAGGTGCTGTAGGGAAGCTTCATTATGTCGTTGGCTCTCACAATATGAAATCTGGGTTGGTATTTATGCATCGAATTCAAAATTGTCTGGGAAAATGAAAACAGGAAAAAAGTCCAATATAAATGTGACATAGTGGACTAGAATAACTCATAAAAGTTCAGTTTAAAATGGGTTGAGTCATTATATTCTACAATAATTAAAATTGGAATAACTGTTAAAGGCTACTTACAAATCCATGTTTATCAGAAATATTATTGGTGAGTTTGAGTTTATGGAAAGCGACGGGTTTGCTCATCCACTGCTCCCCTTTGGACGGACTGTCCGGGTGGATGTACATGCGCTTTGGCATCTCTGGGTCAGCTTTTCCAGCCACCACCCAGCGGGAGTTGTGAAACTTGTAGCGGCAGTCATCAACAGATACAATGTCCATCAGCAGGATGTACTTTGCGCTTTCAACCAGCCCGTCCACCCGCACTTTGAAAGCCGGGAACATCCTCCTGTGGTGGAGAATTATTCAGAAAGTAAAATTTGGACTTTTGCATGCAATGAGCGCCAAATTGTCTGACTGAAGCATTTTTTCGTTGATATAAAAAAAGGATTTAAAGATTTAATAGGCTATTTTTTATTGTAGTTGGCTAATTGAGCGATATTTGGACTGGATCACTAGAACTATACCTGATCGAAGGGCCCCGACTACAATGACTTGTGTATTGGCTTCTTAAAAATCACAAACAACCAAAATCCATAAAATCCCATACTAATAACTTAAATTATAACTTATTGGACCGTAAAATAAAATGATTCCATTTAAACTCCATGACTACGATCCATAATGGTATTTTCAATATTCACATTCTCGTACCTTCCAGATTTAGTAATAACCATCTCAGTTCCCATTTTGTGAAATTCATTCCACAAATTCTTTGACTCCAGTGTGACTTTCGGGTCGTCATCTACTCCTTCATCTGCCTGCAGGTTCTTCAAGGACCGTGGCGGGTGAACCGGCTGCTGCCGCCGGCCACCCAGAGCCGTGCGCAGAAGCCCTGCGTCAGAGGCAGCCCGCTCCGACAGAGGCTCGAACAGTGAGGCGGCGACGTCTGGGTAAGACAGCGAAGGGAAAAACGTGGGTTGAGCGGCGGCAAAGAAGGCTGACAAGGGCAAGGCACCTGGTCGATGAGCTTGGAAAGGGTGGTAAGCCATTGCAGCCGCTGTGTCGACTGGATCTCTCATCGGGGCATCCGATCTGACAGGTCGATGCAAGAAAGTCTCGCTGCTGCAGCTACAAGCGCGCAAATTGCAACAACCTTTCTGAGAGTTTGTGAGTTTTGTAGCATGACCAAGAAATCAAATACAAAATTTCCAGAAGTCTCCAGTCAGATACTGAGACTTAAAGATGGTTCGTTTTGCAGCCTTTGGTAGATCCACCAAGGAGAGCGCAGCGCACTTTGTCACCATGCGCAAAGCTGGTTAAAACTGCAGTGGCACCGAGGAATGAAGACAGAGAGGGTCATAAAAGACATGGTGTTTACTGTCACTCGTCTGTCTTCCACCACACGCCACACTAATGAGCCAAACAGCTTCACTGTCCCCACCAATTACACAAGCGGGGCGTGGTTT
The DNA here is from genome assembly GCA_947000775.1 of Pterois miles. Taxonomy (NCBI): domain Eukaryota; kingdom Metazoa; phylum Chordata; class Actinopteri; order Perciformes; family Scorpaenidae; genus Pterois; species Pterois miles. The sequence goes on along the minus strand of CAMQGK010000052.1, from coordinate 15,365,577 downwards.
CTACCGCTCACACTACCGGGACACAGCCGGATTGCAGTGGGTTAGACAGCAGCATGCATTACAACATTAATAAAGTAGTAGCACAGCATAAATCAGTGATTATTAAAGTACTTGTACCAACTTTGGTTTACTTTCTTTATATATATATATATGTATATTTATTAATATATAATAATACCTATTAATAAGAATTAGAATAATAATTGTATTTCTTCTTCTTCTTCTTCTCCTTCTTTTTCTTCTTCTTCTTCGTCTTCTTATTATTATTATATTTTAATTAAAAATTTAAAAAAATCTTGTTATTTTGTGTGAAACTGGCATCATTAATAATAATAAAAAAGAAGGAGAACAATAAGAGTAATAAAAAATAAATAAATAAAAATAATAAAATAATAATAATAATAATAATAATAATAATAATAATAATAATAATAATAATAATATACAGGTGATAATCGATAATAGGCCTGTTCCCACAAATGACATTCCCAACATGTATCTGAACTTATGGATGGCTGCCTGGCTCATTCACTCCTCTTTCCATCTTTTGAGTACACCCCAGGTTTTTGATGAAGTGCATGGATCTGTTAATTAAGGCGGACTTGGGCGCCAATTTGCTGGCGTCCCGTGAAGAGCCGAGAGCTCTCTCCTGTCACTTCACATTTAGGCAACTCTCCAAATCCTCAAGTTGCCTGCTCCAGTTTTCTTTCCAGTGCAGCCCGCAGGGCTACTTTAGCTCTAGTGAACAGGAGAGAACCCGAGTAAAGGAATGAACATGACTACAGGGATCTGAATGAAAAGCAGCACTTGTCTGATGAAAGACCACATAAAACTTGGGACAATTTGGCTCCTCAGTGATGGCAAGAAGTGAATAAGAGCTTTTTTGCTTGTTACTCATTTACTTTTTTGTAATCTGCCTTGCAGACCAATCTACGACTACTGTAGGCATTTAACAAACTTGGGAGAAAGGTTTTTCAGTAATTCATCCATTAATTATAAGAGAGTTTACAATTTTCGGGAAAAAATAATTCATTTTTTTAATTTCATTTTTATTTCATTTTATTCTATTTTGCATTCGGTTTTATAAGCCAGTGTTGTGAGGTGTTAATTTTCACTGAAAGACTATTATTTTTTATATATTAGGCTTATGCAAAAGATGAATCTGAATTAGATCCAGTAGCTTCGTTTGTAATTTTAAAGGATTTATTCATATTAAAGGTACTATTAATATAACAAGGCTTTACTGAAACACAAAACGGTGAAAACCATATTTCTCTTTCAGCAGTGTGATCTAGTGGTGTGTCTGCACATTTAAAAAAATCATATCTTATTTCTGTATTTATTTATATATTTATTTATTTATTTATTGTATCTAGCATCATTCTCAGATGCCCTTTAATCCCTCATGTTACATGGCAATATCAACACAATGTCTGCAGAAAACACAACGGCCACCAAGTCCCATGAAAAGATGAGGAGGAAAGTTGAATTAAACTGGCTTGAATTTAGAGGTTTCACCTAAATATTTGTAATTTTGTGATGTTGATCAAGTTGGGTGGTGCTTTTTATTCATAAAATGAATTCTTACAGAACTGAAGAGAATTTCCTCATCAGAAAATTACACAGATTGACCACTGATGTGGTCTCTCTCTCTCTCTCTCTGTCTCTCTCTCTCTCTCTGTCTCTCTCTCTCTCTCACACACACACACACACACATACACACACACACACACAAACATTTGGAGTTAGTGATTTAAACGGCTGCATTCTAATTTCAATATTTTAGATAATAATGTAGTGCTCGTACAATTTATCAATACTATCAGGAATTTGTAGTTAATCAACTTAGAGTCTCGTCAGTGACGCAGTTTACTGAACTTTTGTTCATTCTTGCAGAATCAGAGCAAATTGTGATGTTTCCTGTCATGACAACTATGTCAACTGAATTCTCAGGCCTGTAAAGTAAACCAGAGATATCCTACACACACAATTGGCACAATACCTTAGAGTTTGCTTGCATCCATTTCAAACATTAACAGTCTTGAAAATGAATTTGTACAAAACTGCACACTAAAAATTAATAAGCTTCTTATTGATAATGTAGTTATACAGAGAGAGAGAGAGAGAGAGAGAGAAATAAATGCAAAAATGTTCATTAATCTGTAAGAACTGCTGAAAATCAATGAATAATGATTAACTTTTAATCAGTCCTTTCCTCCTTGGGTAGCCTCAAAATACTTTTTAAAGTCTGTTTTTCTTTTTGCTGCCCCAAGAGCTGGACTACAATGAGTGCAAGGTGAAGCGGAGTGCTACTTGACAGTTACAAGGCAGCAAAGGCTCGGGATAGGAAGTGATCTCACAGGTCCCACAAATGATCAATGGCTCCCGAGATAGAGAAGGGTAATAACTTGTAATCAAAGCCATAAGAGGAGTTCAGAGAAGCATGATCGAGAGTAGACGAGTGGGGAAGACATCACTCACCACTCCTTTCTATAGACTTTCACAGAAATGGCGTGCATGCCATGAGGTTGCCTCTCCAACACAGCCAATGACAACACTGAAAAAGTAGTTTGCGGTTGAAGAAGGGAGCTGGCTGTGGTTGGGTCTGCTTTTCCTCACTCAACGCTACTGAGAGGGATGGTCTAATATGCCACCATTTTTCCTCTGGTGCAGCTCCAGCCGACGACGGATTGAGAGAAGCGCCAGAACAGGAAGGAGGCAATCAATCTGAGTGATGGTGCATGAATTTCACCTCTCAGGTCACAGTCCACACCTGGGACAGATTCAGAAGAATGTTAGGCCACTGAGGGTTCCTGGCAAAGTCATCCAAAGGGCAAGCCAGTAAAGTACGTATCACATTTGAAGGTTGGGAGAGCACTCTTAAATGACGAACGGGAGGAAGAGGACAGGAAGATAAACGTAAGCGTGGGTTTTAGGCTGAGCGGAGAGGTCTAAGGAAGTGGTCACCTCAAGTGTTGTCTGGGCTCTGTAGTGCCTTGTTTTAATCATGACATCATATTGGTAACATAATAGACACAACACATGGATCTGTTTATCCTGATTGTAAGATCTAGACGCTGGGATTAGTGTAGCTCCACCAGCAGGGAGCTGTATTACCACAAAAAAAGGCATATTTATGGATTCAATTATGAGTATCTTTCCTGTAATGCACAGGGAGGATATTTGTATCCTTTGCCTCCATTTATTTTTCATTGCATATGAATCATATGTTTATGTGTTGTTGCATGAAAGTGTCTGTCCATGCTTATCTGAGGGTGATTCATGATGATATCACTTTCCAAAGCTCAGACTTCGGCATGTTTTCCGAGCTCCAGCAGAGCGGAATGCGACACATTAAAGGGGTTTAGATGATGAACTCCATTAGAGAGCTGAACACTTTTTACTGCATATTAAAGGTCCCACATGTGTTTTGTTATACATTTTGTTTCCAGACCATTTCACTTTTGTGCCAAATTTTTCATGTTTTGACACCATACTGTGTGCACTGCACTACTTAAATATTGATTTTCCATACACTCTAAAAGGAAATGAGAAACAGTCTTACTAATTATTCATGCCAGAATGGCACCATGTTGTAGATAAGTGTTCATAAAGGTGCAGTGTGTATGATCTGGCGGCATCCAGTGGTGAGGTTGCAGATTGCAACCAACTGAAACTTCTACATGAGTGCCAAGCATAAGTGTAGGAGGACTACTGTTGGCGATACAAAAACATGGGAATGTAAATGGCTCAATCTAGAGCCAGTGTTTGGTTTGTCCATTCTGGCTCTGCTGTAGAAACATGGCTGCCACCTCTGCGAAGAGGACCTCCTCCATATGTAGTTATAAATGGCTCATTCTAAGGTAAAAAAACCCCCCATTCAATATTTTCAGGTGGTTATACGCCAAAGAAAACATAATATTTTATTCCATTTCTGCCAATAGATCCCTCTAAATGTTACACAGCATTCCTTTAATTTACTGGGGCATATAAAGTAAACACAGAACTTGTGCAAGACACATAACAAGACAGTAGCCCTTTATTAATGGTATACCTAATGAATGTAGTTGTACTATTGGCAATTTGCATTCCATGCCGTGACGGCTGTTACTGTTAAGGTACTATGATAAACCAGTAGTTCCTGTGTTTGGATGGAACTGCGAGACTGTGCTTCAAGCAGTGGGTAATCTCTGGGTCTGAAAAGTGAAGCCAATATGGGCGTGCCTGAAACTTGCATTCTCTCTAATAGCCAGCAGGTGGCGACTTCTCTGGTTGCAAAGAAGTCAGATTGTATAGAAGTTTATGAGAAAATGACTCTACTTCTCACTTGACTTATTACCTCAGTAAACATTGTCAACATCAGCTTACAATATTCTTAATTGCTAGTTTCAAGTCTTCTTTAATACACAGCATGATGTTCATTTAGTAAATAAAATATAGTCCCATTTTCGAGTCAAATAGACCATCAAGCAGGGTATGCTTTAGGGTGTGGCTACCTTGTGATTGCCAGGTGGCTACCATGGTATTGTCTGGTCTGGTAGTTGCCCATGTTTTTGGCTTAGAACTTAGTGTGTTTTCAGTTCATGAAAGTTAATCGTAACCTTTTTGGTCACCCAAATTGTCTTATTCAGCATTGGTTGTACATAGCTAGTGACACCTTCTTGTGTCACTTCTGGTTGCAAGAAAATAAGATGACGATAGCCAAAATGCCAGTCCACAGACCAGTGGGTGATGTCACAGTGACTACGTCCACTTCTCATATACAGTCTATGGTTTTGATGGAACCACAAGACTGTGCTACAAGTCAAACTTCAAGTCCATGGCACTGCAAGCGCTCTGCAACCCTGCATGTGAAAAAGTCTAGTTGGTTAGCTTAGCTGCTAAAGTTTTGAACAGTTAGTACACAATTAGGCACCACCATTAGGTTGCAAATCATTTGCAGTCGAGGCCCGAATGAAGGCACTGATGATGTCATTAACCCACAGACATCAGGAGACACTTGTTATCTTCCCCAGCCTGTACTGCAATCTACTTTAATCGTCTCTGTCAAACCCACTTCATAAAGTAAATGGCTTTCATGCCTCATGGTACTGAAACTTTGGATAGCTTATCTTCATACACAACTGACCCATTGGTTTTAACATGCAAACTGTACACCATGTGCACACACTTGCTCTTTGTGCAGCACTGAAAGCTGCCACCAATCTGCTTGAAGCACAGTATTATCAGCCCTGTCTAAAAGGTCAACACAGATGTAGACAAGTTGATGTTACTCTTGCTCGACCTCCCCCCTTACAAGCATTGCTTGAGCTTTACCTATTTAGCTCAATGGCACAGTGAAAGAGGAGAAGAATACTAACAATAAGAGTAGAATGGATGTATAGAAATGGACAGGCAATATGTCACTGCCTTAGAGATAATCTTTCACTTTCTTCATTTCATTTCGCTCATTTGTCAAATACCAAATAGGCTACCAGCAAATCTAATGACACTGCCATCATCCTCTGCTTATTTTTGAGCTAATTAGCAAGAGAAAATGAGCCTTCTCACTTGATTTATTACCGCGGTAAACATTGTAAACATGAGTTTATGGTCTCAGTCACTGGTTTCAAGTCTTCTTCAATACAGCATGATGTTCATTTAGTAAATTATGGTCCCATTTAGAATCAAATAGACCATAAAGCTGGGGATGCTTTAGGGTGTGGCTACATTGTGATTGACAGGTAGCTTCCACAGCGTTGTCCGGTCTGGGAGTTATCTTCGTCGTAGACCTTTAACCCTTTCACAAGTTAACTGTAACCTTTTTGGTCACCTAAAATTGTCTTCTTCAGTGTTCAGTTGTACTTAGTTCCACCCTCTCATGTCACTTTTGGTTGCAATAAAACAAGATGGTGGCAGCCAAAATGTCAAACTCAAGGCCTCAAAAGAGCAGTCCACAAATTAATAGGTGACATCACCGTGACTACATCCACTTTTTATATACAGAATAGTGTCACAGTGAGCATGTTAGGATGCTGATGTTAGCATATGGCTACAGCCAAGGGCTGCTAGCATGGCTTTAGACTCTAGTTGTGTTCCAGCATTGCTGCTTCTGCGTATATGTAAATAAGGTACACAAAGCATTAATTCAGTCCAATACATTATTACAATACAGTCTCAAAAAAATAGAACTCACTCAACACACAAAAAACTGAAATAGTCTCAAAAAAGATTAACTTTAAAAGTAACTTTCTATTTATTGCAGAGCCATTGTATTGGATTGCATCAAAAAAAAAAGTATCCAAGCATTAGCTCTGCTGAACACCAGCACGCTAAGTGAGTCGGTTCATGTGAGTCCAGTGAATGGCATGAATGGAATGTTTGTTAGCTTTGAACTTAAAGGTTGAGATAAAGACAGAGAGAGACGGCTCTTACAGCATTTGTGTGCAATTTAGTGTGAATGGCTCGCGTGTGGATCCACTGACCTTTTAGAAGGAGAGACGGGTTGTCTATGAGATAAACCTAATGTTGTAGTAATGAATTTTGGGTTGCATTAACCCATTTGTAGTGGTGTTTCAAGCGCAGACTCTGAGCGTCTGGGATTCCAACTTAATCTAATGACAGAGAGGCAGAGACCCAGCTAATTATAAAGAGAGGGCCATGTCATTGTTCTTGCTGCAGGGACTATAAATATATAGCCCCAAATTTAATCAGGGCCTAATAGACACGCTGTAAGAGACGCCATGTCAATTCTAGCCATCTTAAAGCCTTGTGAACTGCCAGTGCAAAGTGGCACTGGCTACAAAACATCCAATGGGCTTTGAAAGAAGAGCATCTTTTGTTACTTAATGGAATTAGGAAATATTTTTGCTTCCTAAACAAGTTAAACATTCGACTCAATAGCATGGCAGACAGACTTCTAATTTTGGAAATAGGCCTAATGCTTAATAGAGTTGACTCCCTGTTGAGGCACCGTCGCACCACTATAACTTTGTTTGTTTAGATTGATTGGATTTGCAAGAAGACGTGTTTTCCTTTAAATTCATTTAGCAGGCTTTCACAGGGACTGACTGACGTGCGTGCCTCAACTCTGAAAGCTTCTTGCGTACATGTTTTTAACATAGTAGTATTCAAGATGACAGGGCTTTGTCGCTTCTTGTGTTAAATCAAAAACATCGACATTTCAATTGCAGGTGTAACATAGTAAATGACAATTTAGTTTTGATCTTAGATCATATGATTTGCTTCATTCTGTGTCATATAGAGCAATGGTTCCCAACCTTTGGAGTAAACTGTTGACCCACATCTAAGTGACATTTTTTGTGGATATTTCTTATTATATTCAATGCAGAACAATAACGGACAGAGCAACTAATGATTTATACAATTAGCCTAATGCAATAACTGCAGGAAGTTTGTGTTTAAGTCTTTACTGTGCCCTGATCCTGTTTATAACAGGATAATAATAATCCATAATTACAATCAATAATAATCCAAACCAGTTCTTCAAATGCAAAAAGTCAGTCACAGAGTGAGTGAGTGATGAAGTTACACAACTGGTCAGCTGAGTGTCGGAGTTTCCTCATTGGCTGTTGCTCTTTCAAAATGAAAAGGCGGGAACTGTCCTCTTCAGGGGGGTGCAACGGTTCCACTCACCTTCACAAGTGATTGCCTCGCTTCCCAGCATTGGACTCTTGATGGCTGCCACTAGACACAAGGTACTCAGCACCTGATGAGAGGAACACTTTTGTCATGGCAAAGAGTATCAATATACTGTACGTTCATTGCTCGTGGGCTGCTGCTTCCAGCTTCCAGATCAGAACCAACATAGCGACTCATTTGGAAACTTTCCTCTCTTATATCACAAAAATACTGTAGTTCACTGAAATCGGTTTCTCAAAACATTCTATGTGAGAATAAGACATGGAGTTGCTAAATCTGTCTTTTATTTTCAGTTGACAACAGTTGGATTTCCTGGACGCGGCGAGTCGCGCTGGTTGACTAGACCTCAACTTTATGCAAATGAGGAGTGGCCAACATGGCGCCCAGTCTCGGAAATCGCACCGCTACGCAACCAGAAAGCTTTGCACAGCTGCTTACAGAAAATGAATGGGAAGTGCAGAAAGGACGGAGGCTGTGAACAAGTACCATTACAGGGTTTAACATTATAAATATGACCACTAACTGTTTGAGTAACAAAAGCTTTTGCGACCCCTAGTGTGGGTTGGGACCCTCAGGTTGGAACCAGTCTTAGAGCGTTATTATCATAAAATGTCTAACCTTATCGCAACAAAACCTGTCTAGAATATTTCTGTATGCACTACACAGACAGTTGGACATTAAATATTGAAATATTGGCTTGAACTTTGGATGGCATTAACTGTTTTAGAGCCATGATATTCAGTGGGACAAAAACATGTTAAAAAGAAGAAGCGAATAAAACAGGTAATCTGTAACTAAGGTTTAGACCTTTATCCTGTGGGATGCTGCAGCTCTCTGGCTGCTTTGCTGCATTAAATTTGCTATTAAATCATTTACTCCACGTCTTTCTAAGCCTGCCACTCTTGTGCATTTCCTGGTATCCAAAAGCATCGAAGATCCCACCAGAGAGAGAAAGACAGCCAGCAGACGGCTTTTGTACAGCTGCCTTTATAACTCATCTCTACTCCGCCTCACCTGAAAGTCTTTTCAGAGTGTCGTCTTTCAGTTCTTATGGAACCCCTGATAGCAGTACGAGGGCTCAAAGTGTCTGCTAAGGGACCTCTCATAGCCAAAGAAGGCTGCCTCCATGCCTGAGGCCATGGGGCATGTGACAGTGGTGGATGGGACTTGAGAGGACAAGAGGGCTCCACAGTACTCAATATTACATGACACTCTGTGTAGCTGCATGGCACTGCAGCTCACTTTACAGAGAAAAGCTACGATGTAACAGTCCCTGATTCAATACACGTAACTGCTGTGTATTCTTTCAAACCTTACATTAGTTTTTTTGTGAAAGTACAAAGAGTTACAACTGGGATGTCACTGAGAAAGTGTCGCCTGACCCGCTGACATGCAGAGATAGCAACGTATAGGCTGCTTCTGCATGGACAATGAAGCTTTCAACCCTCAATGAGACCAGCAATTTGTTTGTGGTGTGTTTAATTTCAAGTTAGTTTAAAGCAAATTACTTACAATTACTGAAAACATTTAGATGATTGTTGACTGATAAATTAGCGGCTGATGGATGATAAGTACAGTTTTTATTTATCTGATAAACCCACTGTACACTACCTGCCCTAACACCAAAAAGCAGATTATGAGTTCGCAGCTAGCTAGCTGATAAATGTAGTGGAGTATAGAGGAGCATTTAGCTGCATTTATAGTTGGTAGAGACCAAACCAGAGCAAAAAAGAGAATGAATACTGGACTGCCCCCAAGTGGCCAAAAGATGACTCAGTGACTCTAAAAAAAACCAGAAAGACAAAAATCTATCGAGTCTTTGATTGAAGCTGATTGTAGAACATGTGTTGCAGTAATGTCTGGCATCAAGACAAATCTTAACGATGATTGCCTGGAACGGTACCACACTGTTGGCTATGCATGCCATTTTCATTCCTCACAGAACATTCGCTTTAAATGGCGTCAGATGTGATGCCTGCATGGACAATGCTGTTTGGAGAAATGCTGCTGAATGGCATCGCCACAGGTTTTAATGTCCAACAGTGTGATTCAGTCTGACTTTAACGCATGTCACCAGCTCATGCTCATCATGCTATCTGAAAGCGGCATTAGTTTAGTGTGTTAGCATCTTTGCATGCAGACATTTGCTAATGAACACTAAACACAAAGTACAGCGGAAGCAGCTTTGAATTTCAGCTTGTCCAGTACTTTGGACGTGACCAAATACCTGCAAAGATAATGACATTATTATTAAGTTATTATTATTATTATACATTATTATTAGGTTATCCTGAGGGGAGCATGAATATCTGCACCAAATTCCAAATTCAAAGTTAATAACACATTTCACTGAAAACTATGATCATAAAACATCATGGCAGGGCTAGAAAACAAAGTCAGGGGACCACCAAAGTCATTAGGATGCATCATCTGGGAAACACATGTCTGTACCAAGTTTTGAGTGGCTCCATCTCATAGATGTTGAAATACTTCACTGGATAAGTGAAAAAAATATAATGCTAGTGGCATTAGAGGAAAAGTACGGGGACTACCAAAGTCATTAAAATTTATCCTGTTGCCACCATGGATGTTTGTATGACATTCTTTGGCAATGCCTCTAGAGCATAGGCGCCCATGAACCTGAGTTTGATACCTATGCTCAAGACAGGTTGGCAACAGGCAGAATATTTGTTCACAAATGTAAAGGACAGACTTTTCTGTCTTGTGTGGAGAGCCAACATGGCTGTAACCAAAGAATCTAAAGTGCATCAGAGTAAATCAGAGTGCAGCAAACTGAGCTTGAATGAATGTTTTCTTTATGCACTTTTTCCTGCTGCTCCAAGGCACAAACTGTTATGAGTTAAATGGTTGGATTTTTATTGAAGGAAATTATTATTTGATTTTGTTTGTTTTGTTGTTGGCCTGTGAAAAAGGTTTCCATTGAAAATTAACTTGAAAGGTTACAGATAGAGAGAGGCATAATAATTCTATTATTTTATTCACTCAATAAAAATAAGAAACAAATGCCACTTACGTATGTTTTATTTGAAATCTGATTTCTTGTGTTCATAATATTAAGCTTTGCCAGTTTCAGATTCAATGTAATGTATTCAAACATACACAGTTGGAGTCAATTTTTCAATAATAATTGAGTCTGGCCTGCGACTTAGTCCCAGGTTTTTTTTTTTTTTTTTGGCCCACTGTATATTTTGTTTGACACCCCATCTCTAAAGATATGAGGCATGAGAGGCATGCCACTGGCATGGTTAGAATAATGAAATCAAGGAAGGAAATGAAATCAATAGTATCATAATAAATAGTATCACATGGTACAAAAAGTACACCTTAGTTATGTTTCGAGCTGCAGTGTGCAGCAGAATCACTGCCTGTAAATTAGAGAATTGCACATTTTACTCATTGATGATGAGTGACTTTGGAAATTTTCTCTTAATGTCCCACCACAGCTTTGACCTGGATTCAGTCCTGTACGAGTCTCCCCTCCTGTCTCTCTTATCTTACCAACACTGTACCCCTGTGAGCCTTGACCACACAACTAAACTACGGTACACCTACGCTTACTCTGCAATGAGTCTGTGGGACTAATGAACCGGTCAGTTGCGATAAAGAATTTTGGGATGGTACTTGGGGTGGCCAAACAAGAGTGAATGGCATCACCCAGGCCACCACTGCCTGAACCCTGATCTTCTAATCTAGTCTTTCCTTGAATTTCAATTTAACCGAACAGTTAATTAGCTAATCCTCCTTTCTGGCATATCCATTGTAAGGTCTATCAAGTTTGACATCATTGCTTGCATGGCTGTATGTGTGTGTTAGCACGTGTTTCTTTTTTAACCTGTTGGCTGGGTAATGGTGTTGCTTGTTGTTGGTTTAAATGAAAAAAAAAAAATCACTACCAACTCCCACATAATGATCCTATATGCATTTTAACACTCAAAGGAGCAAATTATTAAGATATAATTTTGCACAGTATGTCAGTGGTGTTCTTAAAGGTACAGTGTGTAGGGTTTGGTGACATCTAGTGATGTGGTTGCAGATTGCAACCAACTGAGTACCCCTCTACTCACTCCTCCCTCTCACAGAAACATGAGTGCTAAACCGTGGTAACGTGGTTGCTCAGAGGCCAAGTCAGATGGCGACAAGTCAAACCACAGTTTGGGTCTTTGCAGCTCATGTTACTCCAGTTTCACGAGCATGTCGGAGAACAACGAACGCCTTCAGGTAATGTAAAAGCACGAAAGGCTGTCACTGGAGCCAGTGTTTGGTTTCTCCATTCTGGGCTGAGCAACATGGCAGACTCACACACTTCCTGTGTACATATGAGGGGCTCATTCTAAGCTAACAAAAACATAGTTGTGGATGTTTTATTACATTTCTGTTAATAGATCCCCTGAAATATTACACACTGTTTCTTTAAGGTGTCATCTCATTGTAATTTGTAAAAGTAGTCTTGTATGTTAAGCAAAAATGATTAAATGATTCATGCATAATGACTTGATCTAAGTGTATCCCACAGCTTTGCCAAGTCCCATCAAAGGCTAATCGAAGCTAATCCCAGTAGGTCCAGAGATTAGGCCTGGTAGGAGAGAAAGAGCTGAGCCAAGCATTCAAACTTGGATGTAATGAGATCACAAACACAGGCAGTTAAATTTATGCGCTCCTGGTCTATTACAGGATGAAGAGCTCAGTGAACTGAGAGGACCTCAGAGCTGAGTTGCTGTCCTCAAGTTTGAGATTGTGAATGGCATATTTTGCTTGGTCTTAAAGGAACTGGACTGATATATGAGTCGTAAGTGTTGTGTCAGATGATTTGTGGCTTGTCAGACCGAATATCTGTCAAGTGATGACCCTTCTTAACTTTGCTTCATGATTCAGTCTGCATTTGTGCTCTGGGGTTTGACCATTGGTGACCTTGCATTCTCCTGACAAGATTATCTTGAAAAAAAAATATGTTTCTACACTACCTTTTGAGGGTGTAATGTACAGTCAAAACAACTTTTTATTTTTGTTTGACTTTATCACAGAGCACTCAAGGGTGTACTTTAAAATGCAGCCGATTCAACATGCAGTTTGGTAAAAGTTCAAACCATGAGATTTCTTTTTAGCAGCTTGCTCTCCGCAATCAGATCTGATTTTGTCACGTCCATCCAACTCCTGTTTTTCTTGTTGTTCAGACCTAATCCAATGAGCTTCCCAGCAATCCTGCTCCAGTTCATTTGAAAATCAGATGTCCAAACCACAGACTGTATATAAATGTGGTTGTAGTCAAAGTGGCGTCATCCATCCATGTTTTGAAGCCTTGAGTTTGGCATTTTGTCTGTCGCCTTCTTGGTTTTTAGCCACCGCCATCTTGGTAAGGTGATTAGGCGACCAAAATGTTAAAAAAGGAAGAATATGGACAGTATCCATAATCCTATAATACACTTACTAGTTTGACACTGTATCGTGGGTATTTATTAGACATTTTAGTAGATGTTGTATGACAATATGTTGAAATGTTACAATTAACTTTCCAGAGCTGAAAACACACTGTGAAAGGGTTAAACTTCTAAGACAAAAACATGGACAACATCCAGAATGTCATAGTAGTGAACTACCAATCACAAGGTAGCCATGCCTTAAAGCATCCCTTGCTTTATGGTCTTTTTGACTCTAAATGGGACCATAATATATTAAATAAATATCATGCTGTCTTGAAGAAGACTTGAAACTAGCGATTGAGACCTGAGGTAATAAAGCAAGTGAGAAGTAGGCTCAACCAGAGGAGTCGCCCCCTGCTGGCTATTCGAAAGAACGCAAGTTTAAGGCACTTCAGCTTTGACTTCACTTTTCAGGACCAGAGGTTACAGCCTGCTATAGTCTTATGAAACTCTTTAACACTGTTTAATGTTGTGATAATAATTTCATGATGTCAAGGAATAGACACCAAAAGCATTTTTACACACAAATACACAATCCATTGTCCTTGTCATCTAGGATTATCTATCAGTATGCCAAGATGTTGGATGAAGGCACAGTGACACCGGAGTACAGTTCCCATTCAGTCACACCCTGTCACCAGCTCTTGGGCTACTCTGCAAAAGGCTGTGCCAATGTCAACAGCGTAATAGTCTTTACAGGTTAGCTGGAGTTGTGTGTGTGTGCTTGTGTATGTGTGTTGTTTGGCTTTGTACAACTGGAGTCTGCTTTCCTTTGCATGCTGTTAAAAGCAGCAGACGTGTGCTGGCAGTGACAGAGGAGGCGTTGGACAGCTCCCAGGCTCCAGCACATCCTCCTGCCCTCACCCTCACCTTAATCCAAACTGAAAAGACAACACATTTCTAGCAATACAAATTCAGTGACTTGAGCGCAGCCTCCATTGCCAGCAGGGAATTAGGAATGAGATGAGTCAACTGTTTCTTTTCACGTCTCCTCTCTGTGTTTTTGCATCTGTGAGCATCTGTGTGTTTGTGCACATACCCCAGATTTGGCATGAACTAAAAACCAGTAAAGGACAAACAACAGTAGCAAGGAAGAACAGACACTCTTTTCTTATCAAATATGCTCCTTTGTGCAAACATTTACCAAAAAAGGCTTTTAAAAATTAGTGACTGATGCAGTACCCGCTGAAAAACATGCCTGTCCGAGAGCCAATGCACTTCCTTGGATTCTGAGCAATACACCTGCCATGATATAGTGTCACACACCCAAGTCGCAATTAGAGATCAGTGAAATACACCAAGCGCAAGTAATTTCCAAATAGGCATATTAGTCATTTGTTTTGATATAACCGTAACAGTTAAAAAGTAGAGCATGGATTTAATTAGCAGAGGTGTTTTTCTGTAATGTTAGACTTTTAGTGTTATAAGTCAGTATCAAGTCATACGCTGGGTAAATACAGTCTTCCTCATGATGGAAAAACACCCAAGTCATGAAACACCAGTGAAATACATTCTGCTTCCAGTTGGCTATTCGCTGGTGTTGACTCAAGAGAAGTGAAGAAGAGTCCTGTTGGTATGTTTTATTCAGCATCCATGTAATGTTAGTATATCCAGCACCCATGTGACGTTAGCTTTGTCCAGCATCCAGCTGCAAAAGAAATGAGCGAATGTAAGTCAGGCATGCTGGACTCAGTCTGCAGAGGCCGGAAATTGCACCCCTGCTGCTGCGTAGAGCGCCGTGTTTGTTTATGCAAAGTTTAGTAATATGAAACGTGACACATGTCCAAACTGCACCCAAATTCCCTTGGGTCCTCAGCCATACACCCGCCAAGTGTGAAGTAAGTCGGATGAGCGATTATCAAGATATGCACAAGGACTTACATACAAACAGATGGGGATTCCTTGTTTTATAGTTAGATATATGCATTTGTCGCTTTCTTGTCAGATTATTTTGCTCACATTTTCATTCAGATTTATTTTTTTTTAGATAGGCTATGTGTGATTTATATTTTTAGAAATTTCACTATACTCCCTTTTTTCTTTAAAGACTAAGGGCTCTATTCAAATCACAGCGACAAGTGCAAACCCGTTGTTCTTGGGCAGAGCATGGACAGTTTGGACATCTCCAGTGAACCGGATATATTTATCCATGTGTAGGTGCAGCAGCATAAAGTTCAAAAGGGCTGGTGGAAGTTAAATATAATTGGAGAAATATGCATTTCATCAGTCAAATCACTGGTCTTATTGATCTGAAAGTCTGCTACTTTACCAGTTGACAACTAATTGATTAATCATTGCAGCTCTATTTTACATCTCTATCAGCAAAAAGCATGGCATCACTGCATATAGACCTTGTCTAAGGTATGATTGTAGATGCATCACAGGAACCATAGTACAACAACACGCTGTTTAATCAGGTCAGTGGGGTTACTAATAGACCTTCTCACCAAACCCAGTAAGTACTATGTTTTCTGTAAGCACTGGGTGTCAGGCAGGATAACACTTTTCACCTGTGGTTCACAGCGATGACCCTCTATGGCGTTATAATCCTGGATTTGGCGGTTTGATCAGAGTAAGAGCATTATCAGCTATGGGAGGTCAGATGGCTGTCTGAAAGCAATAATTACCGGCAAGGACACATTAGCGGAGGATTAAACACAGTTCTTTGCCGTGGATACATATGGTGACAAAACTGCTTTAACAAAAACAAAAGCACACATTAACTGCTCAGCACGTCACCTCGGCTACCTAATCATTGTGTCACACTATTCCCCACAAAATTGCCTTAGGTTTGACAGCTGAAAGCTGTGCCCTCATCAATGTTTTAAGTTCAAACATCTAAACGCATTTTCTCCAAAATGTGTAAGCCTCTTGGCTTTTATTGTCACAAACTAATAAAGTAAAAAGTTAACTTTTGTATGTTAGATAGAATATATTAAGTGACTAAACTTTAATGGATCATGGCCGTTCTTGCCTCAGTTCACCAATAACAAAACATGCAATAATAGTGTGATAGATTACTAACACCATCCTTACACCATGCCAATCTCACTTAACCTTCCTCTTATGTGTATGAGGTGAAATAGATTTTTTCAGGGAAACAGCCACAGTACTTAAAGACAGCTAAGAATCTTAACCCCAACAAACCTCTAAATCCAGCTTCAAAATGACACCTTAGAATTGTGGGTCACATCTGTCGCTCTGTAACGAAACGCTCATTGTCACAGCAGTTAAAGTGGTATAAGGCACCAAAGAACGGTGTAGACATTACTGCCGTGTCTTGCTACGGTCAAAATGTCCAATATGAGAAATAAAATAAAAGAGTGGCAGTTTACTTTGAATAAAGTCATCGCTATATAGGGTCTTTACTGGTGAAACTGTGAGATGTAGTGGCTTATTTGATGCAAGATTTTGTGTCTGAAATGGACCATTTCACAGATGATGGTTTGTACTCTTAGTACCCACAATTCACTTTCAGTTCAGTCAAAGCCCATCTGGCCATAATGTTATGGCAGCATTAGCTGTAGTAGGCAACCGTGGCTGAGCATGTTGACCCCTAGTTCACAATTAAATGGATTTAATTATCAGAGGACAAACTTTCTCTAACAGTCTACTTGTTAATGGAACATTAGTTCGTATCTTCTGAAACGCTATTGCTCATTTTTCATGTGTTTTCCTATGAATGTCCAGCAACACATGACACGCGTCTCTCCTGTCTTTTCAAAACAAAACTACAAAACTACTACTACTCAGTTTGGATTAGGCCACAAAACTACATTGTTAGGTTTAGGAAAAGATTGTGGTTTTGGTTAAAATAACTCCGGAAGTGACGTAACTTCAGTACAGTAGTCACGGGACAAATAAATCAACACTGACTGGTTTCACACAGGACACAAACAAAATTCTGTGTGTTTTTCACCGATCCATCCACCCCGATCTCCTCCCTATGAGACGTTTGTTGCTCTTTATACTCTCTGGTTCACAATTACATAGATTACTTATGAACTGATTTGACAACTGGTAATTGATTTAGTGGGATATTTACATATTACAGTGCATTACTTTTTTGTAGGTATAGCTATGCACAGTGTATGAGATCAGCCTGCTTGGTTAAGAAGTTAGCTGCCTGCGAAGTAGTAGAGCAACAAATATCAGTCAGTGTTGAGCTTTAGGTAATATTCTGTATGATGCATTTAGTTTTTCTTTTAAGAGTAGAATTAATGCTCACAAATCTGTGTGAATGAAATTGTTTCACATACAAAATAATTCATTAAGTGTATTCACAAGGTTCATTGTGACTAGACCTTGACTCTTGACCAATTTCTTTGGAATTACTGCCAAATGACCCCAATATTTGCCTCAAAATATATCAAAAATTACTTTATCATAAACACTGTTTAATAATTGTATGCTGAAATAGCATATAATGGTTAAAATAAGGCACTGTGGCTTGAGAAGCAGCTGCTCCTCATCTGAGGTGGAAAACCAAAAAGAATAGACACTTCTGTTAAGTCACAAATTTCACCATTATGTGTCTTATTATCTACACAATAAGTGACCTGGTAGCTAATGTAATGATTCAGGGAGTTTTTAAAGAAAGAAGCTATTTGCTAATTATTATTTATTTATCAGCAGACATGCATATCAATTATTCTCTTCCTGGAAATGTATTAAATAATTTGCCAGCTATTGGGAAATAGCAGAATATAATTATTAAATCATGTTTATAATAAAGTAATTTTTGATACATTTTGAGGTAAATATTATATCACATAATTACCATGAAATTTTCAGACCTGTAAAATGAAGCGTTACCAGATGCTGTTAAAAATAATAAAGTACATAACAAACATTACAAAATGTAATATAAAATATAACATAAAAAAAACATTGAGGGCCTTTTTGTTGGACATAAGGTGGACATTAAGTTCATTTCATGACACATTCTCAGATTACGTTCACTCTGTGCACATGTGCAGCAATGGGCAGAAATGACTTTGAGCTGCAGGCGTTTTGCTTGAGTGTCCCTGTGAGTTTTTGTCTATGAGCGAAGAGAGTGAAAAAGTGAGCGGACTGAGAGAGAGAAAGAGGTCGTGGAGGGAGGCGCTGGACCGTGATGAAGCAGAAAGGGATGGTGATGATGACTGTATCAGGGGTGATGGTGCAATCCGTCTAAATGACTGACTCTCGTCTGAAGTGCTGTCGGGAAGGTCCATGTGATCCTGGTCAACAGCACGCACCATCAAGTTGGAAGGCGTCGACGTGGTGCCAGACCTCATGACCTACTACAAAGGGAAACCATTGTGTTGCAACAAGCCCCCCTATTCAGCAACTGTGGTCAATATCATCTACTGTAATGAGCATAACTAGAAACATTCTGATTCATCACAAGATGCACATCAGCGGTGCCACAAAGCAGAACCAGAAAGGCATAGTTTAATCACAACATGAGATAAATAAAATGATAATGAAAGGAGGTTTCTGAGTTAGGGAAAGTCCAAGTCCTATCTTGTGTTAATGAAACATACAAAGAATCATTTTTATGACAAAAGCAGTATTTGATCACGATCCTGTGTGCCGTCTTTGAGTCAGAGCAAGGGAGGGGAGAAAAGGAGGGCACGTCATCTCCCATCATCCCGAGAAGTCTTTCTCCTCATAGCACTTACTCTGGAACCTCCCAAGAGTGGCAGAGGGCAAGCCATTAAAGGCCTGCTGAAACACTACTGATACTGTCACGAGGAGACAGGAGACATGGAAAGAAACAAGGCTGGCTGTGACGCTCTCACTCTCACGGCTCTCGCTGCTCCTGTCCATACCAAGAGTAAGGTGCCAGATGAGCCACGGTTTATTTTAATAATCAAAAGTTTTGATGCAAGGTATGAAGCTACAAATACATGTCTGCTGTTAGAGACAGAAGACAAAGTGAGGGTAGCAGCTTGAATCAGGTTTTTCCTTAAATCTGTCTGTATCTGGTTGACTGTTGCAGTAAACATGGTTTGGAGTTATTAGATGATGAAAGTCTTTTAGACAGCTATGTTTAATCGTGTTTCTTCAGCGTGTAGATGATCTGTTACAGATCTGTTACAGATCTACTGCACTTTCAAATATAGTAAACAGGGCTGTAAATAGATTAAGATATTTCATTGCAATTAATCGCATGATTGTCCAAAGTTAACCGTGATTAAATGCAAATTAATTGTAGATTTTTTTTATCAGTTCAAAGGATTTAAGAGTTATTTAGAGAGGAGTACTTAATACTCTTATCAACATGGGAGTGGGCGAGTATGCCGCTTTATGCAAATGCACGTATATATTTATTACCAGAAATCAATCAACAACACAATGACAAATATTGTCCAGAAACCCTCACAGTTACTGCATTTAGCATAAAAAATATGCTCAAATTATAACATGGCAAACTGCAGCCCAGCTGTCAATGTGTCAGGGGGGGGACTTTTGGGGCCCCTAAATGGTTTTTCCCCATTTGTGACACAAGATTGATGAAGCTTTATTGTCATTATATATAAGAATACAACGAAATTGCATTTGGCAGCATCTCTTGTAGCAGTTATAGTGTCACAGTCAGAGTATGAAGTAGTATTAGGTAAATAAGTAATAAATAACAATGAATTGCAGTCGCAGGGCGTCATGACAGCAGTCTCATCACAGGCTCTAATTAGCCTCCTTCATAGCTGCTAGCCTGCTACCACCTAAAAATGGCAAGCTGCATTAATATATTTTGAAAATTAGTGGCATTCAGACGAATTTGCATTAACACGTTATTATCATGTTAACTTTGACAGCCCTGATAGTAATTGAAAAAAATGTTGAAACAACAGCTATAACATGCAGCCAAAGTGACTTCACACCATCAGACACGTTTCTTTCACAGGGCTCCTGTGCGGTGGCTTTTTGCCTGTCTGTGCTGTCCATTACTCCACTACATCTTTACATAGCAAATACTGGTTTGCCGCTATATTGATGCTCTGACATTCAAATTTAGTACCTTTAACAATAAGCTGAAATTGTTGAGTATTCAGTCACAACAGAGACCGCTGTTTGTGTTCTGTGTGTTAAGGTTCACTTTCTCGTTACGATCAGCTGTTTGTGTCCCATGTTCACAACTTTTTGTGTCATTTTTACTGTTTAAAGCCCAACCATGTAGTCCTTTCCAAAACTTAACCAAGTGGTTTTGTTGCCTAAACCTAACATGACGCTAAACATAACTATAGTGGTTTTGATGCCAGAAATCAAATGATGCCAGGGGTCATAGCAAAGCGGCGGTATGTTTAAGTAAGGCGGTAAGTTTCGATGAGAACGTGTTGGTTGGCAATGTAAAGAATGAGGTGTCAAGATTGTATGTACAGTATTTGCTTTCTGTTTGCTGTGATGATGCTTATTTGTAGGAAATACAAAGAGGTGAAGCAGAGGGAGAGGTGGTGGACGATGATACGCTCCAATGGCTGATGTACAGTGACAGACTGTCTGCAGTAAGAGGGGAATGTTGCATGTTAGGCAGGTCAGCAGATGTTGGGCTGACAGTCAATGAAATATTCAAGTCAAGACACAATCATGGATCTGATGTCTGTAATGTCACAGAAACAGACCCTGGGTAAGGATAGGAAATGTGCTCCTAAAGTACAGTGTATGTCACAGGGGCGAGACATCACAAGAAACGATGACGAGCGATGTTTTTCATTTACCTTTATGTGACTCAGTCCTTTAAGCCCACCTTACTGTGGGGATGGAAAGCCAGTAGAATCTCATTAGCACTACCTACAGTCAGTACAGTATAATATCCAATGGCAACATCTTTTTTTTTGAAAGAGCAAAGCTTAAAACGCCTTCAACAGACACTGAATTGTCCCATGAGCTCCTTATGCTCACTTGTAAGAAGGTGGAAAATCAATATGATCAATTCATTTTGCTAAAACTGCCATCAGTATACTGGGTAATCGATCCATCCATCCATTCTTTATCTGTAAGCTGATCCCAGCTGATATTGGGTGAGGGCGTGGTACACCCTGGACAGGTCGCCAGACTATCACAGGGCTGACACATAGAGACAGATAACCATTCATGCTCATATTCACACCTATGGGCAGTTCAGAGTCAACAGTGAAGCTGCATGTCCTTAGACTGGAAAACACACACTAACACGCTTATGTCATGTATATAATGGCAAACCATTTTCCTATTCAAGTGGCTATGTTCAAATAATCTAGCGAATAGACGTCACATGTTTTCCAATCACCAGCAACTTCTCAATTTTTGGCTGCACGTACTCTTTAAAAATAGAAATACAGGACGTGCAAAATAGGGCTGTTATGATATCAGATTTCTGCTACGATTTTCACGGCCAAAAGAATTTACAATAACGATATTATCACGATATCTGATTTTAATTTGAAAAAGAAAAAATTGTCATCAACCAAATTCAACTTTAACTTTGCTTATTGTTCCTTTTGTCTCATTTTTAGCAAATGAGTTACGCTCAAAATACAAGTGTTGGGAGGTGGAGAGAGAGTCTGTAACTGTACCTGAACAAAAAGTACAGTTACGTTAATGCATAGTGAAACGGCAACCAGATGAACTGGTGAGCAATAAATCCACAAAGACATCTGCCATCAATACAATGTCATTGCCAGCTGAAACAATGTCACTTGCAGGGAGCAGAGGACAGAGAGATCATTTAACATGATTTAATTTTTCAAATATCAGGTTACCGGCAATACCGGTATATAGCGTATATAGTGCAAAACATTTGCAAAACTCAAGGTCCTCTTGCTCGCTTGTACTTCTGACATTATCACATTAGCAAATGGCATTTGCTTACTTGTCATGGAACTGTGCATGTTAACCATTTTCATGAGCATGTTATTATTCTCAGCTCATTCTTCACAATCTCAGCTCAAGGTTCACTTACTTGCTTGTTGAAAAAAAAAGAGAAAATTGAGTTCATGCAATGCATCCTTGAACAAAATAAAACTATTAATACTAATTATTTTATTATTATGTAATTATTTTCAATCAAAATTTATACAAAAAACACCAAGATGTTATATGCTATGTATGTTACTGACCCATACCTGTGAAATTTGAATTGTAGACATCAGATTTTAAAAAACAAAACAAAACAAAACAAAAAAGAAGATATTGAAGAAACTAATGTACTGTAAAGATGCTTAATTCCTTTGCATCACTGCCATCTACTGGAACAAAATGCCAGTGCATCCTTTACAAACAAGCATACTGTAAGTATCCCTCCTATGTTCAAGCTTCTAGCTGAAAGCACTATAGACAACAGAAACATGCTAAAGTCATTAATCAGCTAATACTGTCATTTGAACAACACCGCAACAGACATAACGGCACCGTTTGGTAAATGAGAACTTTATTACAACACACAGACACTGTATATCCAGTCACTTTCAACGCATGTAGCTTATACAGTTAGTCCTGAAAGTCTGCAGGTTGCAGTGGATATGAAGCCAGACCCAGAATTATTGTCATTGTCAGAAACAAAGCACATGCCCATTAACATTCATGACCTCGGGACACTTACACCACATACACAGTACATCTGAGCATGCCAGACTCCTGAAAAAAAAAAAACAATAACTTTGCATAATAATGTACTGTACAAACTTCTATTGCATATTGACGTACTGTACAAAACCAACAAACTGCTTTGGAAAAAAAAACAAACAAAACAAAACATTAACCAGGTTTAGGAGCAGGTTTAGTATGCTGTGTAGTGTTGATGGTAAAATGGCAATGACTGTAGGTGCATGATAAATCCCAAATATCAAAATCTGTGAAAAGCACCTCTGACTCATTTGTGCTAAGGCAACCATGACACTTTTCTGGAAAAGGAAAGCAAACAAATCAGCTAAAACAGTGACCGAGCTGCCATGTTAACACAAGTTAGAGCTTTTAAATTGACACCATGAAATGAGTCCTTCCTGCATTCGTACATGAGGTGTTTTATGTGCAGATTAAAACACACAAGTTATGGTGGCAAACCACACACAATAACACAATATATGAAAACAAACAGAAAGGCCTATAGAGTGCTGGTGGATGACATATTTTTGTGGGCCAACCAGGAAGTTAGTATCTCACTGGTTCCCTCGGCTAAAAGCCAATGGGATTTTTCCACTGGATTTTGGATTATTGCATAAAATAAGCTCTGTGGTGAATAAGCATTTATGATACTTTACAGGTTTCGTTCAGCAAGATTATCTCCACAAGTGAACACCATTTCTGTCATTTTAAAGCATCAATGCAAGCACCAGCAGTAAAAAGCTAATGCTGGGCTATAAACTAACTAAACCACGGCCGCATGAGCACCACTTGTTAGCCACTGTCTTTTTAAAGACATATAAAAGCTTTAAAATTCACAAGTGGGATATGTGTTGATGTATTTTATGTCATACCACTAAATTCTCTTAATCTTGTGTTAACCACAGACCTTATTTCAGACATCTAAAAAAAAAATAAAAAACCCATTAAAAAACAAACAAAAACAAAACAGACTTCCAGATGAGGGAACTGGAAGAGCTAAAATTCACTCAACTCCTTTCCAGCTTTTAGGATTCATTCCTATTGCACTCTATTAAAATGGTGCAAGTGCCTATTGTGGACACTTGAAACTGAACTGGATGTTATACAAAGAAACAAAAGTCAAAGGCAAAGCAGGGTCCTGGCCACCTTCCAGTGAGGCACAGGTATTGATCTTGGCTTTCACATCAGCACCCGACACAGTACCAACACCCACTGGCCAAATCAGAAATGGAGATGCCAAAAATGTCTAGCAAAGTACCATCAAAGAGTCAATTCGCTAAAACACACATATGTACATGGATAGATTACATGAGGAAAAGTGAGATATCTTTTATGTTTTGTTATTTATCTGATTTGGATGAACAGACCCAGCAATGCGAAAGATACACCAATTAGCTGGGTAACAATTGGGACCATGACAGTACATATTTAGCCAGTGGTGAACACAAAACAAATAATATAGACTTTAAAATTAAATCATAATGACCTCAAATCATTGCATGTCAAATTTTCTGTACTGTAACAATATTACCTTTACCAGAGGCTTCTGTTGCACCTAATAAAACAATAAAATAAACCCTAACAGTTAATGATGTTCTGATATCATTTACTCCTCAAAACCTTGATTCCAGTACCTGACCTTGCAGTATTGTCTGATACCGAGTACCATTATTGAACAGCTGTTTACTACACTACTACATTTTCCTTGCTCTGACTACCGTTCCACTCTCTGCTAGCATCGGACTGTTGTTGTTCTCTGTCATCACGTCACAAACTACCAGCCATCAGATCTTTTTCACTGCTCAAAAACAGCAGTTGCCAGCGGTAGCCATGATATATCCGGGGCGACAGTACAGTGGAGGTTTTGGAGCGACAAAAGAGAATGGATTTCCAGTTAAACAAGCTGATTTCTTTCTGGTTCAATTCATTATGATGTCAGATGTCGTATTAGTTAATACCCAATCCCGAATTTGGGGCAGTATTAGATGCATTTTCGATGCAGGTGTCGGTATTGGAAGAACTCTACTAAAAATGGTATAGTGGCATATTTCATGTACTGTCAGAGGCAAGATTTTAAACAACTGGTCTGAGGTATTGACCCCAATGAAGGAAAGACTGGCATGTTAAAAAGTAAATGGAACACTTGCATGTGTCACAATTTTGGTGAACTGATGTTATCTCAGATTTAAGTGATCCATCTTCTTCAAAATACATCTTTTGGATATACTATACATACGTACGTATGAAAATAGATTGAATGGATCTAAAATTTAAAATTTCTGTGAACACTCAAATTTAAAGAGGGGGGCAGGAAGAAGAGCAAGAAGTAAAAGGTTAAAACAGCAACACATTTACAATCTCAATTCTCACATATTTACAAAAACAAAGACTTTGTATAAAAAGTATACATCTAGGAATAGACCTGATACATGAGCAAAGTTGACACGGTGCAGATTATCCTTCTAGCCTCAGAGCTGTTTCTATATGAGATTCAGCACACGCACAAGGCAGCGTTGTGGTGCTGTGGTAGGATACCGCTTTCCTCAGAGGAGCTTCTCTTTTGATGAGACTGTTCACTTTGTACACTGCTGTGAGGCATCTCCCGGGGGAAGCTTTCGCCGGAGGACCGGCCGGGCCGACGGGGAGGACCTCTGAGTTCAGGGGGGTGTGCGGAGAACGGCGAGACCTTTTTGACGGAGGAGGAGCAGGAGCAGCGCAGTCCATTTGGGTTGTCGAGTCTTGCTTTTCGAAAACATTCACCGAACCGTCCGAGGGGGGCAGCGTGGCCCTCGCAGAGTCAACGTCGGGTAAAAGCTGTGCGGCGGCACAGGAAGCTGCTTCGTACAGCCCAAATGCCTGCTCCAGAGCTGTGGAACCGTCTTTGAACGGGGAGGAATGACTCCGCTGAAATAAAAAAAATATATATTAAAATTTGATCATTTCTTATCATATTAGCAAATAATACATATGTTTTCATAAATTTAGATTAATTCAAATTCTGCCTGTTTTTTGTCAAAAACAAAAACTTGCTATTCATCAGTCTAAAATAAATAAATGAGACACACAGATGGAAGCTGTTACAAATGGACATAGACTAAAATCATGAAAATAAACAACAGTTTGACAAACAATATTGGATTAAGTCATTGTCAGATGGGACTATGTTGAGTTTTAGTAGTGGAGGCAATGAATATAGCCCTATGACACTGGGTAATTCAGGAGGTAGAAGCATTCTCAATGCTCTTCGTCTTGTAGCTATTCGCTTAAAAAACAACAACAAAAAAACATAATGGTCTGTTCAAAAGTATTATTATTTGTTGTTCTTTCACCAGATATGTCTACACTGCCTGTGTGGGGGCTGATGTAGTTCATTTCACAAAGCTAGAGAAAATCTGACACACACTACGTGACTCTGTCTCCAAATTTGGATGGGTTAGCAGCCCTTCCTTAGACATATTTCTTCCTTTACGACTAATGTGACCCATATATTTATCTTAAGTAATCTCTCCACACTCAGAAACATTTTTATTGTCTCTTTATTTTTAGCTTTTATTTATTTATTCATTCTTTTATTTTTTTTTTCAATTTTGATATTACTTTTGCAAGTAGTCAATCTTTTTTTAATATTATTTATATTATTCTTATCTTATTTTTTTCATATTTGTCCCTTCATGGCTCTGCTGTGACTTGCTGATATTCCTATATTTTGGGAGGATTTATATGTATTGCATCATAAGTCACTGCCCAATGATTATGTTGTGTGTAACAAAATTCAATTAAACAGGTTGCAATAAAAAAAAAGTATTACTGTATAAAGAAAATCCCTCTCCTATTTAAAGGAGTTATGGAAAGTAGGCCGAATGTATATTTTTAAAAAACATCCCTTACAATCAAGAAGGCCTTGTGACCCCCCTGTGAATCTTTGGCGACCTCTAGTGGGTGTCGGGACCCTGAGGTTGGGAGCCAGTGGTTTTTGTCATTTGTTAATCCAACACCTTTGTAATTTATAAAAAGCAGACCATCAACAATGTTACCAGATTCTCATTTGTTATATACAGTATTAAGACTGAATGCAAGAAACCATAAAGGGTGTAATATCTAGACTGTAATTAGAGTTGACACAGTGAATTGTCTTTTTAAAGAATATCTTATCTTATCTAAATACCTTTAAATGAGGCATTTTGAGTTCACTGTCTCCCTCTACTGGCTCAAGTAGGAACAAAGTTTAATGTGGGACTGGTGATAGTAACCATCATTTAAGACATTTAATGTTTTTGAATTGGTTATTTCAGTTTTCTTTTTCAATACTGGTCAAGACATTTAAAGAAATATGTGATCTACAGCTCTCTTATAGCAGTACAATATCAATACCATGGTAATCCATGCTCCCAAGCAGAGAGGACCACCCTCATTTTGATAGCTGATTTTTTTTGCCACCAGGTTTAACAACAGAAACCCGGCTATTCAGCAAATAGATTATAAAAATCATATTGCTGACTCTTTCATACATTGTTTTCATAACTGAGCAGTCACCTCACTACCACTCCAGGCACGGCCATCCCTCATGTTCTTCTCCAAATATCTCATCTTCTTCAAAAAACATGTCATCCTCATGCTCCTCCTGTTGGCCCCGGAAACAAAGAGTGATTTGTTGAAACTGATGGTCTACTGATAGAAACTGCTGGCGTGACCGAACGTCAACAGCCATTGGTGACTACAGACTTTATTTTAATTGGTTAACGTATTAAACAAAATGACAGTAAAAAATGGACTGGAATTTATAACAGGACAATACAGTGAACAGCAACCAACAAACAAACACAGAAATATTTGGCTGTGAAGGTTCTCATTCATCCAGGTCATATTCATTCTGGCAAAAGTTGAATCGAAGGCAACTGGACTTAGATTTGTCCCTTCAGGGACAAATCTAAGTCCAGTTGTCCAAAAGACTTAGTTGTCTAAGTCCAGTTGCCTTCGATTCAACTTTTGCCAGAACAGAAATATTTGGTAGATTTTTCCAGTGTCAGAGTCGTCCTGAGGTGCTTTCCCCAGCAGTGACTGACTCTGCATTTGGAAAATATATAATACCTCATTTTGCTGTATGATTTATAGGGTTCATCCTAATGAAAGAAGATGCAACAAAGATATGGCACTGACCTTCGGGATTGCACATGTGTTATAAGTTGTTCCCGGAAATGGAACGTGGTCCATTCCTGTAGACATGTCGACAACAATCTCATCACGATGCATAGGGATAGGCGGGCCTCCGCGCTCCTGTAGCGCCAGGACAATAACTGTTGTGTTGTCTGCACGGAGCATTCGCTCTTTCCAAAACAGTAGGGCTGTGCATCCCAGCCGGCGGGCGCAAGACATTCCCTTTGGTCCCTAAAGGCAAAAAGAAAATTAATGAGTTCATAAAATCCTGTAAATTGTAAAGCTTACACGCTCCAACAAGTGTGAAGATAATTATGACTATTTTTAAATTTTGTGTATTTCGGCCATTTTCTGTGTGATTAATTCACGTCAATTTTTTTTTGAACTGTTGTTTTTATCATCAATACTTTCACACAGAACGTCAATGTTACGCGGCAAAAAGTGACATTTATTTTTCGAAACAAGGTAAATTCTCTGAAAGTTTGCACCACAAATAAAGGCATCAAGCAATCATGTTGTGTGGAATGGGTTGAGTTCATCCTATATTTATGAAACAACAACACAGAGGCTCCAGCAAACCTTATTACTCCTTTAAACTTCACAAAGGCAGCGCACCCCAGATCCACTCCTTCCGTTCTTACCTTTCACAATAAAAGCCCCAGACATATAATATTCGCAGATAAGAATTTTGCATTTTCGTGTCTTTTATTCATCACGCCCCCGTTGTGTAAAGTCCCTCAGATGTACAATTACGTACCACCATTTTGTCATGGCTAGAGCACATATTGACAGCATTCTTGGGTGGCATCATATTCCACAATCCATCGCTGCCGAGGATGATGTAGCGATGCCGGTTGGGGTCAAGGGTCATTACGGTGGTGTCAGGCTCTGGGGAAACCACAAACTCTCCACTGTAGAAATCATAGCTCCACAGGTCACCTTTCAAAAGATAACAAAATAGTGTCATTTTTAGAGGAAACATTAAACAAAAAAACATACAAATATACAGTAGAATTTTATGGACGCTAAGCCCAACGAACTGAGCGTCATCTTTACCGAGGGATCGGGCTACAGCCAGGAAGGGGATCTGGTCAATGACTGTGCTCCTCCTCACGGGGCCATTATGGGTCAGCCTGGGTCTCTTCCACACAACACGGTTCACCCCAGATTTCTTCATTACACTACAGTTATAGACAGAAAATACAGCAATGTTGAAACGAACAATTGCAAGAAACTATCTGCCCCTCTGTGTGATGTTATCTGGCTGTCTGACATAGCCCCTGCCCGTAAAATACAACTCAATCTTGTCTTCTATGAGGTCCCGTTTGCCCACTCACCTGCCACCCAGCCGTTCGATCCTTTCTTTCTCTTTAGGAAGTTCAGGTTTATGGTCTTGTGTTATTTCAAGTGCCTGGAGCGTGATATCAGAGGCATTTTCTTGCACTCCGACCACCACTGCTGAATCCCCTACATGAGCGACGTACATGTGAACTCCGCGGATCACAATCACGCTGGCGGTGGTGCCTGATGTACTGGGCAGGCCAGTAATAGTCTTTGGCCACTCCGCTGTAAGGGAGAAAAGATAAATAAAATGTTACTCAATGATGTGGTCAAAGTTTCTAAAGGAAACACTGTTGGTCGAATTAGTGAGGGCAATAAAACAAAGCAAAATGTTGTAAATTATGAAAAAAAAAATGTTGTGATTCATCACTTTACAATACTGAAACTGCAAAATATAGTCTTCTTAAATGCTACGAGTAGTGTTTTTTTCCCAAACAATATGCTTCCTCACATTTTAGACAAAAGTAACCCAAACACTTAAAACAAAAGTATGACCGGCAACAGCTAGTGAAGAGAGTATACTGAAGCCAAGTAGAAAGTAGATTGAAGGACTAAATACCTTACTAGACTTATGTATGAATCCACTATACACCGATGGAGGCATAAGATGATTACGAACATAAGGAATAGTACAATTAGGAAGCCTTTCCATCTGGCATGAAGGTGTTAATATTGTCTATCCAGGTCAGGAAGCCTCTACCACAAGATATGTTATTTTGCACACACAAGTAAACAAACATGTAAATTGTAGCTCAGCCTGAGGAAAATGTGCACTTCAAACCTGCTTAACTTCACTTTTGCAACAGTTAAAAAGCTGATGGCCTTAAGAGCAACCATAGGGAATTGTTTGGCTCTGTATCCTCAGTTTTTGTATGCTACAGACCTTCTTACTGCATCAACAGGAGTTCAATACAAGTAAAACAATTATGGTTCTCAATTTGCCAATATTCAGTTTTAGCCAAATTAAAAAGAACGTTCTTCATTTGATGAACTGCATAACTCTTTCACTATCACGCAGGACTGCTGATGTAGATAGACTCTGACAGCCGTTGATCACAGAGC
This sequence comes from Pterois miles, assembly GCA_947000775.1. Lineage (NCBI taxonomy): Eukaryota > Metazoa > Chordata > Actinopteri > Perciformes > Scorpaenidae > Pterois > Pterois miles. The sequence goes on along the minus strand of CAMQGK010000052.1, from coordinate 15,335,374 downwards.
TGTTTCATAAAGTATGATGATCACATAAGCCAGGCTTACCAGAGTAAATCTGGTTTATTTTGGAGAAATTCAGTTTCATAATGCAGGATTAAATAGGTTTGACCCATGTTACAATAAAAACATAACCCTGCAGGGTAGCTTTGTGCTGTTTAGGCTACTTTTTAGACTTCAGCTCAGGCTTAACCTGTATTTCACTTTACTATTTAATCATATCATAGGTTTAATATGTGCTGCTCTGCGGCTGCGAACATCACAGTTTTCTTTACTTCTCTTCATTAGTGAACTGATGTGATTTCACAGTAAGTTCAGCTTCTCATAGCCTCCTTTATAGACCTGAATCCTAATCCAGCACCACTTTCTACAAACCCTTCCTGCAGAAATATGAATATATTATCCAGGAATGCACCGATCTGACTGTTTCCATCCTGATAACGATAGCAAAACCTGGGCTTTAGGGTGTCGGCCGATACCGAGTACCGATCTGACACCAGTGTTTGATTAATAACCTGTATGCATCACTGATTGGAAGATCATTCTTTAATGTGTAAGGCAGGGTTAGGGTTAAGCTATGTTTAAGGCTTGACTTAAACAAATGTCCAGTATATGATGTGTATATAATATATAAACATAGAACTGAATTTAATAGATTGGCCCCAATGTCATCGATATCCGACCAACTGAGTCAGTATCGGGCCGATATCCGATCCGTTATCGGTGCATCCCGATGCCTAACCTGATCTGAGCTTAATGTCTCAGATTTGTGTTTTATTGTTGTTACTCTAGAAGACGTTTCTTCATTAGCCAGTCCTCTGGTAGCCTCCTTTATTGAGCCACTTCTGCAGAAAGCGGTGCTGTGGCCAGATGACGTCTCACTGTGTTAATTTGTAATGGGATGGGCCAGTCGCCAGAGGATTGGGCATCATCACACCAGCTGAGCAGGATGCTGCTGCCTCATGTGACACAGTTTGTTGCTGAAACTGTGACAGCAAGATTTAGAAACAAAATGCAGCAATAAAGACGGGGACAAGTAAGCTTAACTTCAGCGACTTACGTAGCTCTTTCCACATCGCATGGTGACAGGCGATGAACCCCTTCTTAAGAGCAGCGCACACTTCACTGTGATCCTTCGACCAAAACCCCCGCTGCCTTTTCAATAAATCCCACAGATTCTCCCTTGCAAAATGTGCCGCTTCTCGACCCCCGTGGCCGTCAAACACAGCGAAAAACGCCACAGACTTCCGAGTGTTGACTGCATGCTCTGCGACTTTCCCCTCTGATGCCGGTGCACTGTTGTTGCCACTGTCCTTTGATAGACTCTCTACCCACATTGCAGAAGCTGGGCCAGATTCGGCAGCAACGTTATTATGATCGTGTGTCTCATTTTCAGTCTGTTTTGTGGGTTCATTCTCCGCTTTCTCCTGTCCTCCATGTCCCTGCGACTTTGGATAATCTTCGACTGGCGACGGCGTCGGCTCGTACTCGATTCTTATCTCGACAACATCCTCCATGTATTTCCTCCCCCCTTGCTCCGAAAATGCACTCATACGAAATATTATTCCCTCGTCCATGATTGTGAACGCCTAATGGTTATTATCTAAGCAATAAAGGGGCATATGTAGTTGCTAACTGTAGCCTGCAAGCTAAATTTTTGAACCGATTTTGCCGCGACTGTATGGCCGAAGGCTTCCTTCCTTTTTGTTTATCTTCACCGAGACGTCCCGCTGTACGTAATGACGTCACGTTTTTTTTCCCACCTATCAATTTTGCGACTGCGCATGGCACGCCGGTCTATCATGCTGCCTTTAGGGGCGCTCGACGAAATTGGAATTACATCTAGCGATCAGTGAAGACCACAACAAAACTGCAAATAGTCTTGAATGTGGCCCTCCTCATGACTCACCCGATGATATCATCCTCCGTTTTATCACTGATGAATCCCAGCTGCTGTGCTTTCGTATTAGTATGACAACTCAAGGGAACTTTGTGAAATAGACCCTTAGAAAATGAGGGCACATTAACGTCGCGAAGTTTGCATCCCAGTGTGACAGATCGACAGCCAAAGTAAGCAAACTATTTAAATATGCTGTTTAACCATATTTATGACAGCAATGGGTATATCATCCACAAATACAGTATGTCATATTTTCAGAGGCTATATTACAGCTTGCATGCAGCTTTCAAATACTGAGAAAATGGTCTTTAAGTTAACTTAATTATAACTGTAAATTAAGCTAGCTAACTCAAAACTAAGCTAATGTTAAACCTAGCTAGCTCAGACCAGCTGCAACGTTAATGATACAGTAACGTTGGATTAATGCTTGGCAGAGGCGAGGTATAACCGCTTTCTTTAGCAAAACCTCATTGCCTTTTCATCTTTAAAACATATTTAACACCCCAGGCTTTTAGGACACTGGTGTTTGTGTATGCTGGCTCACTGTCACAATATTATGTCTTACTGGGACACTGCAATAGAATGAAGCCATGATGTTATCAGTAGCTGATCTTTTTTTCTGCAATGCCAAGTCAAAGTTATGCTGTTAAAAAGCCTATTGTGCTCCTCAGTGTCAGGAATAGCAAACTCCATCACACCCCAGCTGTCCTGGAGGTGTGTCGGCCTTACACTTAATCTATTGAATGTGGCTTATAAGGATATTTTTTAATTTGCTTTATTGTATCATGAAACATTTTCTGTACACTTCATGGTCAAGGTGCTCCAGGATTCATCTTCATTCTGGGTTGTGTTTATGTCTTGTGGGAACTTCTGTGGTAGATGTTTGCTTGTTTGTGCCTGTTCTGACAAAATGTTGTGTGCGTTCCAATACCCATATTACCATACTATTTATTATGCCAGAAAAAGACATAGTATGTCCCAATACATAGTATGTTAAATGCAGTATGCCAAAAAAAACCTAAAAAAACAAAAAAAACAAAAAAAAAAACAAAACAGGATGTCCTACTACATCTGGTTGCCTTTTGCATAATGCAAACCAGCATGCTTTTCTGGCTATTCTGACCCACAGTCCTATGCACAGCAGATATGAGCAAGAAGGTCAAAGTTCAAGGTGCAATGTTATGATGAAGTAGTATGTATTCAGTTCGGCATAAATAGTTTAAAACAGGAATTTTCACAAACAATGCAATGACAGCATACATACATCTATTTTACCATGAGTAGAGTCCTACAAGGGATCTCATATGTTGATGTATGGTCTTCATATGGAAAACACTTTCACATATATTATCATATGCCACACATTGATTCATGACTTGTAATTTCACCTATGGTATACATTGTTGTGTGTGTTTAAATACAGTATATTCCCGCTAAGTAATCTGTGTAAGCATGTGTTTATGCCTGAGGTCACAAGTGACAGTGGGCAAGTAGTACACATTTGTGCAATGTGTATGGAGATGCATACAGTCGGCCCATGTGTGTTATGCAAAACAGACCGGCCTGTTTGTACTTGAGACTAGAGAAGCGGTTGTTGATATTGCACTGAAATATTGCTGTTTTTTATTACACAAACACAGGTGTTTGTGGAAGTTCGCATTCAAATCTTTGGTTTGAATGATCAATGTTAATAAGAAATTGTCTTACAAGATAAAATGCAGGCATGGTCATCAAATCTCTCTCCAAATAAGGATGCTTTCTTGTATTCAAGTATTTCTCACTGTGACCTGACACACAACCCTGAAACCTATATGCATTCCTCTCAAGACCTACTCAGCTGTGAGCTTTGATGGTAGATTTCTCTGCCTCTTTCTAGGAAAATCTTTTCATCTCTCTCTTGTGTATGTGAGAGGGAGAGAGTGAGTGAGAGAGAAGATGCACGTTTTAGGGGAGCAATAGGAATTTCCCACATTATACTTTCCCTCAGTGTCTCCATCCCTTCTTCATCCTTTAATACCCAACGCTGTGACCTTGACTTTAACCCTGGAAATCCCATGTTTTAGTACTCACCCTCTTCTGCAAGGTCTTTCCATCTTCCCTTCTTCCTTCCTGTCTTTTCTTCCTTCCTTCTCTTTGCTGTTTATGTCCATTAATAGTCTAACCCTCTGAGAGGAACCTGTCTGCACACAGGCCACCATTACCGGTGAAGAGGCAAAGTGATTTCCATGTAAATGGTGTCAGAATGTCATTTTCAAGTGAAGCCGCTGAGAAAATGAATTCCTGAAGACGAGTGAGATTACCAAGGGGCGACAACACCTGGATTGCATTCTCACAGATTCCCCATGCCGCTCTTGTATTATGGTCCATCCACAAAAAGCTTTGTTTGGCTCCCTGACTGTGTGGATGCTAAAGTGTCAGTCAGCCCAACCAAAGAGGAGAAAGAGAAAGCGACTCAGATATTACCATATAAATTTATGGTAATATAACCATTTTTTGCTATGAACAATCACAGTTAAACTCAGAGTGAGTGTGTGTGTGTGTGCACTCTTATTGAAGGCATTTGTTTCCTCATCAACACTTAGTATAGTCAAAGTGTAATGATTAATTGGTGAGGGTACAATGTAAATAGATTATATATGGACCTTATTCGACCTCAGGGCTAGCCATTAGTCTATGTGACAGGTTGACCATACAGCTAAAGAAACAATTATTAAGACAAAGACCAATAATGGAACAGGGCAAAGAGAGGCTAGGCTCAAGGGTCAACATGTGTCTGAAACCTCAACCTTAACCCAAATCTCTTTCTTTTTTCTTTTTCTAACAGAGAGAAGACACATCAGCAAAATGACTATCGGCAACATATTCAGAGGCAAGTACAGGCTTATCATCTCACTACTAGTGTGTGACTATCCTTCAAGGAACAGTGTGTAATATTTTTGGGGCTCTATTGGCAGAAATGGAATATAATATTCATGTATGTTTTTATGAGTGTATAATTACCTGAAACTAATAATTGTTGTGTTTTCGTTAGCTTAGATTGAGCTCACAGAGTCCGCCATGTTGGTATGGTAAGGATGGCCTCTGAGTGAGGCAAACTGTGTTACTGCAAGGGGCGCGACTCACAAGTTTCATCATATGATATAATCTAGGTTCTTTGGACAACAATGCAATATTTGCTGATATCACAAATATTCAATACATTCAAGGGGCCTACAATCAAAACAAAAGCATATGCCTATTTAACACAACTAGTTTCATTATATTAACTCACAAAAATCAAATAAAATATGCTTTAACAGTTTTATTACTGGGCTCTGTTGGAAGAATGGACAGCTTGGACAGAAATGGTGACACAAACATGCCATGGGAATTTCAAAATAAAGGTGTATCTTAAAGATGACGGTATGTAACAAATGTTTTCACTTTGAATTGAAAATATTGGATCATTGAATCGATATATGTCAATCCAGATCAATGTATTGTTACACTCCAAGTTACCACACAATAGTGGTGTGGGTGTAGGGGTACTCAGTTGGTTGCAATCTGCAACCACACCACTAGATGCCACTGAATCCTACACGTTGTACCTTTAAATACGGTAACTTGATCGTGAGAATAGAAATAGATTTGAGATTCTATAGGTGGATTTCTCAACATTAAAACATTTAAACACATATCAAAGAGCTGGGAAGAATCAATACAATTAACTAAGTATTCCCCGCATTTACCCTGAAATCTTTGTCTCTTTTGTCTCTCAATGATTAGTTGATGTAATCGACAGACTCCCCAAAGAATCACACAAAAGCACCATTTTAAATCTTGAGTTTACCACAGATGTGCTCACGAGTGGCTTAGAAATAAGTCATTCAGCATGAACAAAACATAAAAATGACTAATTAACCAGAAAAATCATTGTCGACTGCGACCAAAATGACAGATTGTTCAACTAATCGACTAAGAGGGGTCAGCCCAAGCAATAGTGGAGGTCTCTGCATATGTATCTTCTTCATTACATTTTATAAATCATGCTGTTAGTATATATTCTTTAGAAGGTAAAATGATTCAGGGTTAATTTTGTGCAGAGGTACCGTAGCTATATGTCCACATATACTAAGTTGATGAGAACTGACCTTCTGTGAAATTCTCTGCAATTACAGTTGTTGTGAGATGATTGAAATAGCACTAATCTTAGGTTGTGATTATCACCAGTAATGAGCTTTTCCCTCATTTAATAGCTTTAAATTAATAAATTAGATGGGAAATGAGAAAACAGTCACTGAATTACAATGATAACAAAATGTTTATCTATAGTAAATCCAGAGGTTGATATTAATGTACAGCTATAGTATATCTATAGTAATCATGACAGCTTAATAATGAAGATGAGGTTGGGAATGTACATGTCATAAGCAGAGCTGTCCTCGACTAATGAAATACTTGGTTGACTAGCACTTGTACAATGCTGTCAAATGATTGATTAATTAATTTAATTGATGGAGTTTCTCCCCAAATAATCACACAAAAGCACTACTTTAAATCTTGTGTTTACCAGAGACGTGCTCATGTGGCTTAGAAATAAGTCATACAGCATGAAAAAAAAAACAAAAACCAAAAAATAACTAATTTACTAAAGAAATCTCAGTTGACTAAGACTAAATTGACTAAGAGGCGGCAGTCCTTGTCAAAGGTGAAAAGGAACGTATATAAATGTAATGAAATGAAAAGATAATGTTGCTTCTAAATTGCTTATTATATATTATCACTAACGTGTCATGGTGTCGGAAAGTGACAAAGGGAAGAAAGCAATGTATTTGTTGTTTGCTTCCCAACAAAACATTTAAGAGATATCCTGCATCCTCCTTATTTTTCTTTTTATGACTGGCTGTCACATACTGTCCATCTTTGTGTATTTCACCTCAGGTTCAAACTACAACTGACTTGGTCATTCTGACCCAGCTGAGCACCATTTTTTTTTTTTTCACGAGAGGAGACCTCGTTTTCCTCTTGAGATGATTATCTTTCCAATGTCACACTCACAAGTCTGCTCCTGTCAGCGTGATAGATGACCATGATATCGTCTTGAGGTTAATTCAAAACCGTGCTGCTGAGTTAGATGAAGGATCTGGATAAGAGCGCCGCTGATAAGAGTGCAGTTGAAAGAAAATTGTTTTGGGTCACATGCCCTGATGCCCCTCTATTGCAGCATCAGACTCTATATGTTTCCCCATCATTTTTCTTTCCACAGAAGAATTATAAGCAAGGATACCTAAAAGCCAAACAGCTAAATGTTTGCCTTTATGGTGTTTGGGTCTACATTACACTGTGCAGGTTTTAGGCTTGCGTTAAGTCCCCTGTTACTGTCAGTTAGGTATAAACATTTGTCTCAACATAGATTGATCTTTCCATAAATACAAGAGGAATTAGGTCAGGATTTTAAATGCAGCAATGAAACTAAACTTGTTCTGTTTGGCTAAACTGAATAAAACACAAAATTATACCTAAAACTCCTGTGTATTTGCCTGATTTGTGCAAATCCACTGAGCCCATCACATTGCTGCATGGTAGATTGAATTGAATAAATAGCTGCTGAGCAATGTTGTGGATCAATTCGCTTTTTGTTGCACACATCATTACACAGAAGAAGATGCATTCATCAGTCATTGCAGACGTTGTTTCCAATACAATAACATACAAAAAAAATCAATTATTGTAAATAACTATTGGATGTGAGCACAGGTGATCTGGTCCTGAGAAAAAAATACACAAAGGGGAGTAGAGTGGGAGAGAAAACAGCGCAGACATGCACGCAAGTCAGGTGGACTGAAAAAAATCTAAAATTTCATTTGGTGTAAATGTGTTTGTTTTTGCTATCTCCATGATGAATTGGATGTTTTCCTGCCTTCAGGCCTGTGCATGCTAAGGTGCCAGGACCCCCACTGTTTATACCTGAATAGGAATAAGCAGGTAACAAAAATAAAGGCAC